>SPJY01021409.1:1133491-1279062 GCA_005191435.1 Raddia distichophylla
CGATTCCCATCCGCGTATAACGCAATCTTGGGCAGGCCATCTCTTGGCAAGTTTATGGCCGTGTCCCACCACGCTTACCATTGCGTGAAGATACCGGGTCATAACGGTGTGATCACGGTCAAAGGCAACTACAAAGCTGCTTTGGGTCATAACGCTTACCATGGATCAAAGGAGCGTTACCCTGAGGTCCAGAAGCTGCTCTACGCCTTGCTCATGTCCTCCAGGAAGCTTCGTCACTATTTCCAGGCGCATCAAATACTGGTCCCGACCACGTTTCCTCTTGGAGAGATCCTACGGAACAAGGAATCTAGCGGACGTATAGCTAAGTGGGCAATGGAACTAGCAGAGTTCGATCTTTTATTTGCTGCCCGAACTGCTTCGTATAACTTCGTATAATGTATGCTATACGTAGTTATTACGCGGTTACCACCAAATAAGCATCTCCCCCGAGGATGAAGAGAAGACTGCCTTCATCATCCCCTTCGGCACTTTCTGCTATACGACCATGTCTTTCGGTCTGCGCAATGCTGGTGCCACGTTCCAGCGCTTAATGGAGAAGACTTTCCCAGAACAGCGCGGAAAGAACCTGGAGGTCTATGTCGACGACATAGTTGTAAAGAGCAAGTTTGCTCCAGATCATGTAAAAGACCTGGCCGAGACTTTTCGTAATCTCACCAGGCATCGAATAAAATTAAATCCAGAGAAGTGTACCTTTGGTGTTCGATCTGGAATGTTGCTCGGTTATGTTATTGGTTTGCAAGGTATTTCTGCCAACCCTGAAAAAATCGAGGCCATTGAAAATATGCAGGCTCCAACTACCGTAAAGGAAGTACAGAGCCTCACTGGGCGGATGGCTGCTCTAAGCAGGTTTATTTCCCGTCAGGGCGAACGCGGGCTGCCCTTCTTTAAGGCCCTGCGCAAGCACAATGGTTTCGAGTGGACAGAAGAAGCCGATAGATCCTTTTAGGATCTGAAGCGATACCTGTCCAATCCTCCCGTTTTGACTACCCCGCGACATGGCGAGCAGCTTCTGCTGTACTTAGGTTGCACGCCACAAGCGGTGAGCGCGGTCTTGACGGTCGAAAGGGAAGGCATCCAGCGACCAATCTATTACGTGAGCGAGGTACTTCATGGATCAAAGGAGCGTTACCCTGAGGTCCAGAAGCTGCTCTACGCCTTGCTCATGTCCTCCAGGAAGCTTCGCCACTATTTCCAGGCGCATCAAATACTGGTCCCGACCACGTTCCCTCTGGGAGAAATCCTACGGAACAAGGAATCTAGCGGACGTATAGCTAAGTGGGCAATGGAACTAGCAGAGTTCGATCTTTTATTTGCTGCCCGA
This sequence comes from Raddia distichophylla, assembly GCA_005191435.1. NCBI lineage: Eukaryota > Viridiplantae > Streptophyta > Magnoliopsida > Poales > Poaceae > Raddia > Raddia distichophylla. The sequence continues at coordinate 1,134,834 of SPJY01021409.1, forward strand.
ACTGCTATTAAGTCATAGGTCCTAGCTGACTTTGTCGCTGAATGGACTTGCCCGCCCAAATCCCAGGAAGCTCCCGAGCAACCTGAAGAACCCACATGGACCATGTTTTTTAATGGCTCGCGCACTGGACACTCGGGGGCTGGTTTTGTTCTCATCTCCCCTCAAGGAGAGCAACTCCAGTATTCTATCCAACTACACTTTGCGGCGACTAACAACGCTGTGGAGTACGAGGCCCTCCTCGCGGGACTAAGAGCGTGCAAGTCGCTTGTCGTCCAGTGGCTAACTGTGAAGGGAGATTCACAGCTGGTCATCAATCAGGTAAATAAGGAGTATCAGTGCTGCGATGACTCAATGGCGCGATACCTGGTTGAAGTGAGGAAGTTGGAGCGGCACTTTCGATTTTTTGAGGCGCTCTTCGTGCCCAGGTGGACGTGCTAGTCCATACAAGCTTGTGGACGGCATCCTTTACCGTCAAGGTGCTCTAAAAGTCCTCTCCAAGTGCATCTCGCAACAGGAGGGGTGTTCCTTCTTATGGACATACACGAGGGTGCCTGTGGCAACCACGCCTCCTTCAGGACTCTGGTCGGCAAAACGTTTCGCATGGGATACTACTGGCCCACCGCGTTACAGGATGCCCGGGATGTGGTGACTAAATGCAAGGCATGTCAATTCCACGCCCGGAAGGCCCATAAGCCCGCCCAAGAGCTCCAAACAATCCCCCCATCATGGCCTTTCTCCACATGGGGTCTGGATCTGCTCGGCCCGTTCCCTAAGGGGTACAAGGGCTACACACACTTGCTCGTCGCCATTGACACTTTTACAAAGTGGATTGAGGCAGAGCCTGTGTCGTCTCTTCACGCCAAAACGGCTGTACGCTTCTTCAAGAGCAACGTGATCACGCGCTTTGGGATTCCCCACAAGCTGATCACCGATAACGGTCCCCAGTTCAGAAGCGAGCTATTCCAGGAATACTGGGAACAGCTGGGAACCAAGGTCTGCTTCGCCTCTGTGGCACATCCACGGAGCAATGGAGCAGTCGAGCGAGCTAACGGACAGATAGTCCATCAAACGGCGGGTGTTTGCTGCTCTCAGCGAGCACAACAAAGCCTGGGTTGACGAAGTTCCTTCCGTCCTCTGGGCCGTTCGCACCACAGCCAGCCGGGCAACCGGGGAAACTCCTTTCCAATTGGTCTACGGTGCAGAAGCCATCTTACCCGCCGAAGTGGTACTCGGCTCGCCTCGCACGAGCTCGGTCAACTTGGTTGACGACGAGTAAGAGCGCTTACTCGAACTCGACCTCCTCGAAGGCACACGCGATCGGGCATAAGTCAGAATGGCGCGTTACCAGCAAAATCTTCGCCGGCACGTTGCCAAATCAGTTCGACCAAGGGTTTTGACGGCGGGCGACCTCGTTCTGCGCCGTGTCCAGAACCTGTCCAATGCCAACAAGCTAACTCCCCGTTGGGAGGGCCCGTTCACGGTCGCTTCTACTACTCGCCCGGGGGCTGTTCGCCTGGCAATGGAGGACGGGAGAGAGCTAACCTGCACTTGGAACATCGACTAGCTTCGTAAGTTCTTTGTGTAGGTCCTCCGTTTGTTTCTTTAGCTTCACGCTTTTGTCAAACTTCGCGCCTTAGTTCGTCCAAGTCTCTCGGGCTGCCATGTAAAGTTCAATCCAATAAACAGGGAATTTTCACGGCCCCTGCGGCCCTTTTCACTCCTCGTCGTCTCAGACTACTCTCTCTCTGGTAACACTTGATGGCTGCCCAGTCTTGCGAACTCTTGGCGCCGCGATCTTCAGGGTTTCCCTGCCTGTATCAAGATCCAAGAAGTTCCTAAACTCAGAGTTGCGTAACACGGCATCCAGCCTTGCGGCTAAGTCTGCTCTCGTAAGCCCTCCGCGGTAGAGGCACTTACCGCTCACGGCACAACCACTTGGCAAAGCCTGCTCTCGTAAGCCCCCCGCGGCAGAGGCACTTTCCTTGTTCGGTTATCTTCGGATACGCCTAACTTACATCAACGAGCAGTTCATGGAATGAGTCGATCAGGATACGGGTGTCGCTCTAACTCTCTACGCACGTTCTCGAATTCGCAAACTCAGTTTTTGGAGCATCGTTCGTACCGAGGGCTAGGGTGTCGATCTTTCTCTTGTGCACCTGTTCGAGTTCGCAAACTTAGATTTTCGAGCAGCTGCACAACGGGGGCTGGGAGTTAGGCTGGCGTTCTACCGGTTTTCCTTAAACTTTCTAGCGCTGTTTCGCCTTACACTTAGTTTCCTGTTCGTTCTTATCTTTTTGCTCCTCTTTTTTGCAGGGACAAGGTAAGTCTTTATTGCATTAACAAAATTTACAGGTACAAGGCCCTTTCCGGAGCTGCCCTATTCCTACTTAGAAGCGAGTTGCTCCTTGAGCTCCTCGATTACTTTCTTGAGGCGTAGAACCTCCCCCTTGGCCCGGAACCCTTCTCTGGCCTCAGCTCGGAGACGTTCGGTTTCCTCCTTGCTGTGCCTGGCCCGCTCTGTCGCTTCTACACGGAGAGCCTCGACCTCTTCGGTCTTGGCGTGCAGCTGCTCGGTCAGATCCTCGCTCTGACTAGCTCGCTGCTCGGCAGTCTTGAGCTTCTTGTCCAGCTCCTTGACCCTTCTCTCCGCGGAGCTCGCCCTCGCAGCCAGCCCGCGCATCTCCTCGGCTTCCTCCGGGGAAACCCGCAGGGTGGAGATATTCTCCTGGAGCGTCGCAGAAGTCAGCCTCTCTTCGGTGAGCTGGGCCTTGAGGTCCTTCACCTCCGCCGCGAGCAGGTTCCGCCTTTCGGACGCGGCGTTGAGCTACTCTTCGAGCCATGCCATGCGGCCCTGCCCGTCCAACTCCTTGGCTCGTCCTTCCGTGCCGCTCGCCCTCGCGGCCAGCGCACGAAGCTCCTCGGCCTCTTCTCGGAGAGCCCCGGAGGATTACCTCTCCTCGGTCAGTCGGGCCTTGAGCTTTTTCACCTTCGCCCACAGCCTGCTCCGGCTTTTGGCTGGTGCAGAGGGCTCCCCTTCGAGGCCCCTCATCCGGAGCTGCTCCTGGAAGGCAGCCAGAAGTGCGCTGCATTCGACGGTGACGCCTTCCTCGAGGTCCTCCATGGTGCCCTTCAAGACCTGAGAGAGAGAAGACCGAGTCAGCCACTTTGAGTTGTTGTAGCTCGAGTGGACTAGGAACGGTTCTGGAACTTACCTCTCCAAGCCGACGCTCTAGGCCCCGGCGCAGGTGATCTTCGAGGCCATGTGTCACAAAGCCTCGTCTTTTCGGGAAGAGACCAGCGCGACGCTCTTTCCGCCTCGTCTTTTCAGCGCGCGCACGCGCTCGCCTCGGAGCGGTTGTGACAGGCGGGGGGCTTTCACCCTCGGACTCCTGTCCCTCCTTCTGATCTCCTGCCTGTTCGCCTTCGGGCAGGATCGGCGCTGCTCTGGTCGGAGTAGACCCGGTAGAGCTCTGGTCGGCGGCGCCGATGTCTCCGCAGACAGGGCGATCTGAACGCCCTGCTCACGGACTTCTTCCTGCCCTTCTGCTGCAGGTCCTTCACCCTGCTCGCCGGTGAGTTCCATCGCCACAGGGACGGTCTGCCCCTGCGACGAAGTACCCGATGGTGTCTGTTCGGTCCCGCCTTGGGCAACCGGCAGTACCGACTCCTTGGCACCGCTTCTCGTGGCGCCGTGTACCGCGTCTTCTGCCTCCAGCTGTTCAACCGCGCCCTGCAGCGCGTCGAATTGCTCGTTGGAGCCAGGCGGCAGCAAGCTCCACGCTGCCAGCTTGTCCTTGAGGCTGGCTAACCTCACTGCCCGCGACGCACCATGCAGGTGCTCGGGCAGCAGGGACTGCTCGATTGCCGCGCCCACGTCGTCCGTGGTGATTTCCTCTTGCGCAGCTGAAGAAAAAGGGACGAGTTAAAGTTCTACGCGGTATGGTAAGTTGTAAAGACGAGACACTTGTCGCTACATACCAGCTGCGGAGGGCTTGATCCTCCTCTTCATCGCCAGAACTTTCCGCCTCTTCCTCGGGGGCTCCTTGGCCTCTTGTTCGCCTTGGCCCCTGGATGCTCGCGGAGACAAGCTCAGCTCGTTGCTAAGCTGAGCACTCTTTTCGCGCAGCACAAGAAGCTTTGCCTTGCACGCGACCTCTTCTTCGAGCCTCCTCTGCTCGGCGACCTGTCGCAGCCGTTCCATATGGTCCGGGTGAGCCTGCACATAGCGCTTAAGCCAAAGGGTCAGGTTCCATACATCTTCGTCGCTTTGCTCGGCGAGGAGGGAGGGGCTTGGTCGTCTCCCGCTTGGCTGGCCGCGCGTGCGTTTGGCCTGCTCGGCGCGCTCCGTCGCCGGGGGCTTCTTCGAAGGCTGGCGTCCGCCATCGCGCGGCGAGCTCCGCGTCGGCTCGGCTGCCACCTTGGGCTTCACGGCCACCTTCGCCTTCCCTTCCTCGCTCCCTCGGTCTCAGAGAGCACCTCCACGATCCCTCCTAGGATCAGCTGGTCCTCCTGATTGTTTGGGAAGCGAACGTTAGCATTTAACAGTAGTGCGAGTCCAGCGACACAAACGGGGGTTCAAGTAATTTACCTCGGGTGTGCGGATAAGCACGTTGCGTGGACACGTGTAGGCCACCTCGCCAGTGACCTCGCCGTCTTTCCTGGCAGCCTTCAGCATGGCATTGACCCGCTCGGTCACCCACGCATCTGTGGGTTGCACTGCCCGAACAGAAGAGATCTTCAGTTCCTGTTCGGATGAAATCACTATGTAAAGGTTGAGTCTTAAAGGCACTTACCCGTGCTGTCCCTGGTGATGTCTTCCCATCCTTCTATCTTGTAGAAGGGATAGGATCTTCTCCGCAGTGGACAGATCCTGTTCGCTGTGAAGTCACGGATGATCTCCCTGCCCGTGAGCTCGAGGCTCACGAGGGAAGTGATCTTCCGCGTCAGGTACCAATCCTCGTCGGACAGCTCCGGCCGAGGCATTGGCGTCCCCTTCGCCGGAGCCTGTCCGGTGAAGATGAGTTTGCTGTCGTCGCCCCGCTTCGTGTAGAACCACCTCGACCACCACACGCCCATCGAGTCAAGCAGGGGTGCGCGAGGGTACGGCGCGTCGTCGGCGGTGGCCCGGAGCTTGAGGTAGTAGCACCCGAGCGCAGAAGCGGCGGAGCTGCTCCTCGTCACTGTATAATAGTGGAGGAACAGCCCCACCGATGGATCAACTCCCAGGTAGCCCTCGCACAGGTGTGCGAAGACAGCCATCTGGAGGATCGAGTTGGGGTTCAGATTTGCGACCTCTAACCCGCTGATGTTGAAGAAGGCCTCCACGAAGTCGCTCTCGGGAGACCTCAACCCGAACAGTGCGAACTGCTCGAAGTTGACGAACTCTCCTTCGAGCGGTTCCGGAATTTCCTCCTCCCCGGGCAGCCTCCAGCTACCGGCGTCGATGTCGCCGTCCTCCTTCCAGATCTTCAAGTCTTCCTCGGTCAAGCTAGTGGCTAAGAGTTTGGCCATAGCAATCCCCAGGTTGGACGAGCAGCTTTGGGGGCGGAGTTTGGCTGTTTGATGCTCAGCGCGGCTGGAATTAGGGCTTGGGAGGGAACGGTGCGTGAGAGCGGAAGTGGCGAGCCGCGGGCGGTTTGGGCGCTTTTATAGACCCAGATGAGCAGCTCTGCAATGGATTTTTGTCATAAAACGGCTAGTTTTTTACTGCAACGGCTAGGTAAAAACGGTCGCCTGTTTTCACTGCGCAGCGAAGTTACCATTGGAATCTGCCAACGGCTATTTTTTCCAGTGTCTGCACTGAGGGCTGAGTGCTCTGCCCGGACGGACGTGTATCCCTGTTCGACGCAACAGAGTTGCTCGGTACTGATCAGGTTTGTTCGACCCCTGACAAGTCTTGTTCGGGCGAAACATAACCTGTTCGGTCGCCTATTGCACGTCCTTGCAGCAGCAATATTTCCCTCTTTATGACTTAGAGTCTCAAGAGGACGACCCCACTCTAGTGAGTCCTTCCACTTGAGTCTCGGGCGTTAGCTGTCGGGGATAAAATCACGGCCCATTGCCATGGCCCACTCCCTGACGGCCCAGTCGAACAGCCTACCAGGGCCCAGTTCCCTGGAAGGTTCTATCAGGCCCATATGCATCCTGCCGAACAGCCTCCTGGCTGGCATGGCGCGTAACGGCCTAGGCCTTGTGTTCGAGTCCGACTCGAGCAGAGATCTGCACGGCTACGTGAAGACCCGGACGTTGGTTTCCCGGATTGGAATAGATGTCGTGAACCCCAAGACTTGGAGTTTACCTTATCTACCTCGGGATGAATTTGGCATGTAAGAGTTCGTTACGATCTCGTAGTTAGCCCGGCCTAATTATCCCTCGGTAGGTCGGTTCATCAACACTATATAAACAGAGCCCCTACGGCGTGTAGAGGGGACCTGATTATCGAATATCAGCCAAGCATCTTTGTATTCCTGCATACTGCTCGCCGAGAACTTTGATCTCGCCGGGTTCCACCTTGTAATTCTCTTTGATATAAAGAAAGGCTGGACGTAGGGCTATTATCTCTCCCGAGAGGCCTGAACCAGGATAAAAACCCCTGTCTCCCTGTTCGTCGTTGATTGCTGTTCGCTCTGTTAGCGTGTCTCCTGTCTCCCCTTATCAAACAACCTTGGTTGACTTGAGATCGATATCTCAACCGTCGACAGGTCTGGTTTAGAGTTAGTGCTGAAAGTCTGGTTAATATCAAAAATCTTATTTCAAAATGTTTTAGAAAAGAATTGGCAAAATATAGAATTTTCTAAAAACTATTTTAAAAATATGCATTAAGTCTATATTTAAATCTCCCTGTCATTTCTGTTAAAACCTTGCATGTAGTTAATAGGCTTGCATATGGAAACCTGTTAGGATGTAAGTGCTTACCCATTGTTTTGCGGGCTACCCTTCTTTGTGGTAGGCCCTTTCTTTTCAGAAAAAGACTTTTCATTTAAAAGATTTATTCTATGCAAACAATTGTTATTAGGCAGCGGTCCATTGTTATAATAAGAAATATGCCACCCTAGAAACAAATTCACCTAATAGTTAAGTTGCGAGTGGGCATGTGTAACTGGTACTTGCAAGTTAGTCGAGAGAGGAGTTTTTGGTCGTTGGTCCAATGGTTGTATCCGAGGTGGCGATGTCCTCATCAGATGTCAACAACATATTATCACTCTCTGTGACGTATTGTCGAAAAAGCCTGTTAAGGGGATCGCCTTTGCTTAAATGAATTTGGGCCCAAGCCCTTTAAGGTATACCAAGAGTGTTCGTGCGTTTTTAGTCAAGCCGAAGCGTCAGGCGTCGCCGTTGGGAATCGAGATCACACCCACCACTGTCCCATCATTCTAATGGCTTTACTATGTTTAAACGGGTATCGGGCTGTTTCTCTTCGCATTTTTTGCGTATAAAAAAACCCGACGCAGCACGTTGTACCACACCTAGCCTCTAAGCCTTTCGTTTCTTTTGCTGAGTACTCATCCACCCCTTTCTTCCACAATGGAAAACCAAGGCAGAGAGCTCGACGGATGCGAGATCGCATGTGCCGAGCACGTCGCCACCATTGTCGCCGCCCATGCCACCTCGGAAGCCCTTTGGAGGCAATTTTGAGAAGCCACACCCAGGAGGCCATCCTTCTTTTGGTTTGCGGGTGCCCGCAGCTATACCCAGTGCGCACTCAGCTGAAGGACGCACTAGTCGCCTCCATCCTCACGGAAGGGTGGCCTTAAGATAGCTTCTTCGCTTTTTCTTCTTTTAGTCCTTTGCAAGGCAGCGACGAGCCATAGCTCATTGTACTGTGCTGCAAAGTCTTTGATAATCCAGTATAAGAGCTGTGCAAGATCTTAATGGAAAACCTTTTAGCATTCCAAGCTTCTTTTTTTCTACAGTGTCTTTCAAATTCCGACAGATTTCACCTTCGTTCAAATGAATTAAACCAATGCAGGTTCGACTCGGCCGCTAATTATCTATCATTAGCACGTGAACAACAGTCGGTGTATCCAAGTGATTTGGTTCCATAGCAATCGAAACTGTGTGCATTTCGGTCCAGGTTAAAGCCCGACCCTAAAATATGTCCTACGGCCTTTAAATTTGGGGATGAGGAGGGCGAACCGCTCTACCACGCCCATTTTTCGCATACACCGCATTATTCGCTTTAGTGAACTCAGTCCCTAGGGTTTCCATTCTCCGCGCATTCTGTCCCCACCGATCTAGGTCCACTTATAGCTCCGCCATCTCCTGCCGCCACGAAGGCGTCCAAGAGCACCAAAGAGTGGATTAAGTACATAACCACTGACTGGTGACTTCAAAAGCTTGTAACCGCCGGTGTACTCCATCCGGAGGAACTAATTTCATTGCGTGCCGCCGCCGGTGAGTCCTCCCCTACGCCTTGTTCCGACGAAGTGGTAGTCTTCGTGTCCTTCCTTCGCGGTCTCGGCCTCCCATTCTCCTCTTTCCTTAGAGGCGTTCTGAATTTTTATAGGATTGAGCTGACTCATCTCAACCCTAATTCTATCTTCCAAATCATTGTCTTTGTCCATCACTAGGATTTTGGCTGGTCATGTGCTCACCATGCTCTTCTTCATTTTTAAAATAAATGAGTATATCATCAATGAATAGCACTACAAATTTGTCCAAATAATGCATTAAAACCTTGTTCGTGAGCATCATAAAGTGTGCCAGTGCATTATTGAGTCCAAACGACATCACTGTATACTCATATAGTACATAGTGGGTAGTGGACGCCTTCTTTGATATGTATTGATGGTAACCTGACGTCAAATCAATTTTGCAAAACACCTTGCCTTCTTTTAGTTGATCAAAAAAATCATCCACTCGTGGCAATGGATAGTTATTCTTGATGGTCACTTTGTTGAGCTTCCAATAGTCCACACATCCTTAGGGTCTCCTCACACTTCTTACCACAAATATCACTAGCAATCCCAACGGAGATACACTAGTTCTCTGCAAGCTCCTTAGGATTCATACGATACGACCGTTGTGAAATTGGTTCCGTACCCGGGTACAAGTCAATACATAATTCTAACTCCCGATCTGGCAGTATTCCAAGTAAATCTTCGGGTGAAACATCCATATATTCACTCACTATCGGACATTCCTGCAAAGGCAAATGCTCTTCTCCTTCCCCTCGCATCATCTTCAAGTGATGGAGCATAACGATCGGGCTTTCTTTATGCATAAACTCATACTTAATGGTCTCTACATTCAAAGTAGTAAGGGTTACCGATCTATAGGTGCAGTCAATTCTTCACCCTATACTTGGTCAACCAGTCCATTCCCAAAATCACTTGTATACCTATAGAATCGATCATAATCAACCTAGTTGGAAACTGATACCCACCAATGTCCAGTTGTACATTCGGACATCCCACAATTGCATTCATAGCCCCTCTAGGTGATTGAATAAGCAGAGATTGCCTAAGGCATACTACCATCCAACCATTTTCAACTACTATTTTGCAACAAAAGAATGCGAAGCCCCCGAACCAAATAAAACAGTAACGGGGACTGAGTTTGCCAGGAACTTATCGAGAATAATGTCATGGGCATTCTGGGCTTCTTCCATAGTGACGTGGTTAACACGTCCACTTCCTTGGGGCATCTTCATAGCACTTCCACGATTCTGCCCTTGTTGCGGCTATCATGCATATGCCCCTCCTTGATTCTATTGAGATTGACCTCCCTTGTTGAGCCGGCAATCATAAGATAAATGCCCCTGCTGATGACATTTATAACAAGTCCCACCAACATTAGGAGTCTTATTTTGATTCTGCACTTGTCCTTCAATCTACGGGGTCTGACAAACTTGCTGAGGGTTACTTGCTTAAAGCCGATGTTTTGGTATTGCCTTTGTTGATTTTGCACCAGACCAATATTCTGATGCGGATTGGTACGAGGCCTTACACTGTTGCTGGCATGCTGAGAGTTGAACTTTCTCTTCTTCTCATCACTGTACTTGCGCTGATCTCCTTCCAGAATATGAGCCCTTTCAGTGATGTCCTCAAAAGTCTGACATCGAAGCGGCTTTAACTGAACACCATACCAAGTATCCAGTCCTTCAATGAACCTCTAGAGCTTGGCTTGTTCCGTAGCAACCATGTCTTGTGCATGCTGGGAAAGCTCGATGAACTTGTTGATGTAGTAATCAATAGTCTTGTTATTCTAGTGCGGTCCTTCAACCTCGCGCTTCTTTTCCTCTTGCACATTCATTGGAACATGGTGGTTCCTGAAAACATCCACAAAATCATCCCTGCCCATGTTTATGTACACTACTATGCAAATGGCCTTTAGTGTCGGTTGGGAACAGACTTTAGTCCCGGTTTCCCCAACCGAGACATTAAATTCGAGACTAAAGCCATATGGTTTTTAGTCCCGGTTCCCCCAAATGAGACTATAGCCACTAAAATATTTTAAAAATATGGCGAACCCAAGACATGAACCTGGGATTTCGTGCCACTACATGACTCTCCACTTACACTTCTAACCAACCCACCCACCCACGTGTTTTTATTAGAGTAGGATATGCATTCCTTTTGAAGTTTGCTGGAACGAGCCTTTAGTACCGGTTCATTACTAATGAGCCCATATCAGTACGGGTTTGTATTACGAACCGGTACTAATGAGTCCGAGCGCCCGCTGGCCTGTACCTGTTTGCAAAAAGTATCTTTACTGTTGCCTCCAATCGGTACTGAAAGTTTAGAATTGCTACTGTTGCTTCGAACCGGTACTGTTGCACTATCAGTACCTAATGAGGACATCACTTTTCTTGATGCAACCACGCCTACACCAACTCATCAACAAACTGATCCCATGGCATTCCAAGGACCGATGACTCGAGCTCGCACATGACAACTAAATCACCAGGTGAATGCGTTCCTAAGCGTCCCCATAAGTGATAATTTGAATGGAATGCTATTTAATATTTTTGATAATTTAATTGTACTTAGAAACCATGGAGAAGTACCCTCGTGGACCAACAATGGGTTCGAGTCCAGTTCGGCTTCACCGACTGCTTTGACTTTAAAAGGCCGTGTTTTTTTATTCTGGAGGTTGCTGGAGGTCCACGAGTACTCGTTGGAAATATCTCGAAGACTACTATCCAACTAGTTTTACTTGTAACACAAGAATACAATGTATCTAGCCACATGTACTGTAGCAACCACGGTGCGCGCTGTAGCAGCACTGTAGTCGGTTGGTTATTGTAGCAGCACTGTAGCAAACCGACCTAAATGCCCTATAAATAGATAGCCACCCCTCATATGTAACATGGGTTTCATTTTGGTTGTGTTAGCTACTGCTAATCCTTGTAATCGCGCGTGTCGGTTAGACCGCCTGTTTTACTTGTCATCAGAACCCCACTGTTTCTCTTGTTCTTGTTTCTGAACTTAATACACATTCGCAATTCAAGTTCTTGTTCATCTTGTTCTTGCTAGTTCTTCGGTAGCTTGCAGGAACAACGACCTTCGTGGTCAGGTTGATCGCGCCCCGGCGAGGTCAATAACCATCTAGAGTTTGGTGTACCGGTCGCTAAGGCGCAACGTCCTGGACGGTTGTAGTCGGGCCGCGAACGTCAACTCCTACCAGATCGATAGTTATCCTCCTCTCGTCGAAAGATCGAAACCCCCTGCTCCTATCAATACCGGTTTCAATCCAACCGGTACTGATGTGCCGGTAAATTAGGCCATTTTTCTAGTAGTGGTAGTTGGCATTGGTGGCACAATACTTATCCCACCAATCAGCAACATTAACTTTGAGCATATGAGCAGCATACTGCACACTCTTATAGTCATCACAATTGGCCAAGTATAGCTTATTCTCCACATTCTTCACCTAGTCTTTAGCTTCAATCAGGTCTCCATGACCAGAAAACACTGACGGCCTAGTTCCCATGAACTCCCTAAACTTTGATTGCAGTAGCATCGGTGTTGGCATCGGCTGCGGTAGTGGCCGATTCAGATGATCCACAATCAAATGCAAGGCTTGAAGAATCAATGCATCATGCGCTTGTCCAGCCGGCGGTGGGGGGGGGGGGGGGGTTGCTGTTCCTGACGATCCTGAGAAACAACATTAACCTGTCGTCCCGGTATAACTATATCTTAAGCGGCTTGATTGACCTGACCGCCTTGATTAGCAACATTCTCTTGATCAACCTAGGGATCTAGTTCCTCGTGCAAGTTGATCGGCATAGGCCGAACTCCACGTACACGACCTCTGCCTCTCCCACGGGCTCCATGTCCATGACCTTGACATAGGTTGGGTAGCAAATAGAACTAAGACGGCAACTGACTAATATTTGGGAAATTCTAGAAATAAATAAACTAGGTTAATCGTAGAAAAATCAATTTAAACCGGTGGTTCGGGCGAGCGGGCGCCCGCAGCGGCGGATGGGGCGACACGCGGTGGCATATGATTACTGGCGCAGACGAGGGGACGACAGCATGGCGACGCGTTGTGAAGGCTTGGTGTGCGGGCAACGGTGGATGCGGTTTCGCCGTGTGGCGAGCCCTGGCTGGCTGCGGCCCGCGCGGGTAGGAAGGTGGAGACACGCGGCATGTGCTAGTAGGCGGCTGTAACCTAGTGAACGGGGAGGCGACACTTGGAGGTGGAGAGGGCGAGTGCGCGCGCGTGAGGCTGCGGCGGCTGGGAAGTGGGCAACACAGGAGGCGGCGCGTGACACGGCGCGGTGGCGACGGCGGCGCGACCGGGAACTTCGGCGAGCTTTTCCGAAGCCGATTCTCCACCAAAACCAATGTTTCATATATCCATCTAGGCCGTCTCGATGAGCTCTACACGATGGCACCATTTACTCTCGGGTTTTGCCAAGGCACAAAGAGGGATACCTCAAAATAGCTTCGACGGCTAGGGTTTGCGATCTGGTGATTCTCGAGTTGGGGACTTGATCAAGCTGTCTTGGGGTATTTATAGTGGTGATGGATGACCTTATGGTGGGGGAATTGGATTTGGGCTCAAATTCTACTCCGGGTAGAATTAGGACTCTCCTAAATTAGAAAATTGCCCAAATTCATGATTTTTTTACTTAGGTTTCTACCCTAGCACGAAATTAGGCTTCTTGAAACTTTCCTCCAAAGATGGGCATGGGTTTCCCTCGCATGCTCATCATTTGATGGATTTTATGGGCTCCCGACAAAATGGCAACACTTCAAGGAATCATGAGCTAGCTTTTGGATGGTGGCTACATGTAAACTTCTAATATTTACTGCAATTTTCCTAGATTTTTCCAAAGATCTTGCTAGGGTTTAAACCTAATTTGTCATAATTTAAATTAGGGTTTTGTATATAATAATTCCCTTTTATTTATTTTTAGGGTTTTGAAAATACATGTGACATATGATAAAATAGAGGATGTCACAGAAGTCGCACCATCGGAGTAGGACACTTGCATTTTCTGTGATAAAGGATCTGAAAGTAGTATTTGGATAGGGTCATGATAGTAAGTCTGACCCGACTGAACAAGGTAAGGAGAAGCCCATTTGGAAGAAGAAGACCATATTTAAGGACTTACCTTATTGGATAAACTCAGATGTCAACCACTCACTTGACTTCATGCATATCACAAAGAATGTCTGCTTGAACCTGCTAGGATATGTAGATATGTGTGGCAAATCAAAAGATACGCTTCAAGCATGAAAGAACCTGTAGAAACTTGGTGTCAGGAACGACCTACATCCAAAAAAGAGCAAAAGGACAACATTACCTCCACCCTACGAGCTACACTATGAGCAAGGAAGAGAAAAAAGCATTATAAAGTTCTTGAACAGCGTGAAGGTCCCCTCTGGGTACTGCTCTAACATTAAAAGACTGATAAACATAAAAGATAATTAGATCGTACACCTAAAATCACATCATTGTCACGTTGTGATGACACAGTTACTCAGAGTGGTAGTGAGAGGTATTCTGCCGACCATGGTTCGAGGGACAATCGTAAAGCTGTGTTTGTTCTTGAACGTAGTGATGTAGAAGGTCCTCGAACCGAATAAGCTATCTAATCTGCAGGATGACGCGGTAAATAGTCTGGTCAGTCTTAAGATGATCTTCCCTCCGTTTTTCTTTGATATTATGGTCCATCTCTTGTTATAGACTGTCACGGAGATAGAAATTCTCGGACCCGTGCTTCTACGCAATATATACCCCTTCAAGAGATACGTAGCCGTACTAAATAAGTATGTTCGCAATCGGTCTCGTACAGAAAGATGCATTGCCCAAGGTGTTGGCACAAAGGAGGTGATCGAGTTATGTGCCGATTACATTAACGATAGGAGTCCGATTGGTCTCCCGGTATCATGCCATAGGGGCAGGTTATGAGGAAAAGGGACTATAGGGAGAAAAGAATGCTTCTTCAGCAATCTAGTGGTGGAGCTCGGGAAGGCAGAAGGGCTCCATTAATTCAGATGAACTGCAAATCCCAATGACCTACGAAATTCCAGTGAGAATTCAATAAATGAGAAGATAAAGCAGTGTAAATCGATGAAGGCGTAGACACTGATGAAAAATCAAAAAACATGAAATCTAATAAGTTTATATATGAAGAAATCGTGATGAACTGAAGCTAGGGCAGGGGAAAGTTTTGCGTAAAGTTTATACGAAATATGGATGCAGGGGCAGGGTGCAGGCAGGAAAGTTTATACGAGCAGGCCCGTCTGGAGCAGATGGAAGAAGACAACATGAGGCCACCTCTGAGTCCAACATGGCAGCGACACATAGGGATTTAGAAACAATTTCCGCCTATGTGTTAAAAACAATGTCGGCCCAAATGTGTAGACAACAAACTTTCGGTCACACTAGCTAGCAGCGCGAGGCGCATTGGGCGCTCACCCGTAGGTTGCTGATTCGAGTCCTGGCTGCGCTCCCTGCACGCAAATTTTTTTTGCGCGCAACTTACATTTTTCCCCCAAAAATTTGGCGCGCGTGTCTTTAGTTTGGTTGGTAACATGAACAGGTATTGTTTCCTGAAATAATCCTTAGTGATATTACCAATCAAGACTGTATCCCTCCCACTTATATAGAGAAGCACGCGAGGCCGCCCCTCTCACTCTCAAATCTCTCCCTGTGCACCATCGATAGCCCCCTCGTGTCGGTGATGTCCTCGTGCTCCTCGTCCTCGGCGGAGGCCCCCTAGAGCCGCCGATGACCCCCTCATGGCGGCAACGTCCCCAAGCTCCTCCTCCTCGGCAGAGACCCCCCGAGCGCCGGCAATTTCCTCCGGCTTCTCCATCTCGATGACAAGCACCCGCGCGCCGGCAACGTCCATGAGCTCCTCATGCTCGGCGGAGATCCCCCGCGTGCTAGCGACGTCCCCGAGCTTCTCCTCCTCGACGATGACCACCCGCGTGCCGGCGACGTCCCCGAGGTCTTCTTCCTTGACGGCAACCCGGGGTCTATGTTATCCACAGTAGCCCCCGAGTGCTTCATAGTCGAGGTGCTACTCCTCTTTACCACACCTTGGATGAGTCATGCTTCATGCCGAGTCCTTATAGATTTTTTATGCTTCTTCCCGACTGGCTTTTGCCCGTTATCTGCAAGCAGACTGTGAAGGACATATAGAGATCAATTTTTCAGTGATACGAAGCCTGGGATTGCTGCAGTTTTGGCGGTCAGCCCATTGTAAGACGCATCACTTTGATTTTGATGAAGCGGTACCTATACTCGTCAACTGGCGACCCAACATGGTGCGTAACATTGGTTTTGGCTGAAGTGCCGAGTGGTACCTGTACCCGACTGGAGTGGGATACAGCTGGTGGCCTCAGAGGGCATACCGTGGTTTTGGCTGAAGAGCCGAGTGGTACCTGTACCCGACCGGAGTAGGATACAGCTAGTGGCCCCAGAGGGCGTACCATATTTTTAACCATCTGGTACCTGTACTCATAGAGTAAAGTGATTGGTCCAATATGGAGCATAATATCTAGATATAGTTTGGCCCAATGATACTTGTATCCGATTGGTGCGGCACACAGCTAGTGTCCCAACATGGGGCATACCATTGTTGTCATCCAGACGGTACCAGTACCCTACCGGAGTGGGATACAGCTGGTAGCCCTACCACAGGGCATACCTTAAAGATAGAGTTTGGTCGTACGATATTCATACCGGTGTTGCGGTGTACAGCGTCGGCCCCAACTGGGGCGTACCATCGAAACAGAATCCCGACATCACTGCTATCTAGTCCTAACATGCAGTGAACCACTAGTGACCCAACATGGGGTATAACAATAGATGGGTATTTTTTTTCTAGCTTTGCCGGTAGTCGACCCAACATGGGATGTGCCGAGGCTGAATTTGGCTTTGCCCGGCTGCACTTGTAGCCACTGGTTGTGACGCATAGCTGGAAGGCCCTAGTTAGCACTGAGGGCGTAGGGTGGCCTATAGCTCAAGGCGTAGGCGTATAGCCGTACCGAAGTTGGCATGGACGTGTAGCTGTGCCATAGATTTGAACGCTCGAGGCCGGGGCGTAGGTGCGTAGCCATGCCGGGCGCTTGCTGAGCTATAGATTTGGACGGTCGAGGCGCAGGCGTAAGCATGTAGCCGTACCAGGCGCTCGCCGAGCCGTAGTTTTCGCTCATTGCGCAGGTCCTTCTTACTCGTAGACGGAGTCATGGAAGGTACTTGATGAGGTAAAAACTCATGAACCCCTGTAACATGTACATGTAGAATTTAGGCAATACCATGAAACATTTAGATGGATGTAAAATCTGGCTACTTTTAGATAATTTTTATATACTTTCGCTACTTTTCCTTTCTTATTTTAATTCCTCCAAGTAATCTTCCTTTTGTTAAGCACTCTGCCCGACTACTCTAGACCCTGAGCGTTGAGAGTCAGCTCATGGCTCTATTTGCTAGGAACGCATATTGAGTGACTAGAGTTCACCGTACATGGGGTCAGAGCTTCACTAATCGAAATAACCACTCAGATTCATTTGCGATCATGAAGAGAAAGCAACAAAAGTGCAGGCAAGTGCACCTATTAGGTGTAGCCCTCGTCGTCCGGCCAACTAAGTACCAAGTCAAGAACCAACTCAAATATATATAAAAAGATTATGGTAATGAGAACTTAGCTCCGGTGTAGGCGTAGGTGTGTAGCCGAGCCATAGACTTGGGTGCTTGTGTTGCAAGCGTAGTCGTGTAGCTGAGCCGGGCGCTCGTGGCGCGTAATGGCATACAACCGAGCTGAAGACTTGGGCGCTCGTGGCACGAGTGTAGCCGTGTAGTCGAGTAGCGTGTCGCCAAGCCGTAGATTTGGATGCGTAGGCATGTAGCCGTACTAGGCACTCGTGGCGCGCGATGACGTAGAGCCAAGCTAAAGACTTGAGTGCTCGTGGCATGGGCGTAGGCGTGTAGCAGAGTAGCTTGTTGCCGAGCTGTAGACTTGGAGGCATAGGCCGTACCGGGTGCTCGTGGTGCGCGATGGCGTACAGCTGAGCTGAAGACTTGGGCGCTCGTGGCGCGGGCGTAGGCGTGTAGCAGAGCGGCTGGTTGTCGAGCCGTAGACTTGGAGGCATAGGCCGTACCGGGCGCTCGTCGCACGCGATGGCGTATAGCCGAGTTGAAGACTTGGGCGCTCGTTGTGCGGGCGTAGGCGTGTAGCCGAGTGATATGTCGCCCAGCCGTGGACTAGGAGGCATAGGCGTGTTGTCGAGCGGCGTGTTGAGAGCCGTAGACTTGGTGGCATAGACGTGTAGACAAGTGGTGTGTCGCCGAGTCAACGAAAGTAGTCGTTCAAGTCTCGATCAACACCGAGCAGCACACACTATGGTCGGCGTGGAACAGCACATGCTCGCCGAGGTCTCGGTCATGGTCGGCGAAGTCGGCAGTCGTAAATGATCTCCACATGATTGGTGTAGCGTCATGAAAGTCGATGAAATATCTCACTGGACTTCAACGTCTCATGAGATGTGGCACGATCAATCCTCACGCCGTGGCTGGCACCGATGAGCTCTATGAGCTCGCCGAAATTCATGACCTCTCTGTGCAGTAGGTCTTCAAACAGGCAGCACGATCTTATCCGAACTCAGATTTAAGCGTTATTGAATTCGTTGGAAAGATAACGAGATAATATTTCCAACGCTTCTTATATCGCCCCAAACCACCTTCTGTGTCAACGAAAAATCACGATACAAGTTCCATCCAGATCATGAACGAGAACAGATCGCATATTCTTTACACGTTTGCCTCGCGGTTGATGAAGCCGGTGTCGCACGATGGACACCATGATCGTCGAGTCCGAGTGATTTGCTGATGATAACGATCACCATCCGAGATTCGTTGTCAATTGGTCCTCGCCATATCCGAGTCAAAAATTGAGCTCCCGGGCGCACTACTCGTCAGTTGGCGGTGGCGGCGGCATTCCCCAACACGAACAGGAGTCCGAGTGAAGCGCCGTTGAAGTATCTCCCGGATCGGATCTTGTCCGAGTTCGAAATAGTGGATCTTGATGTGTTGGTGAAGTATCTCCCAGATCGGATCTGAAGAGAAGTCCGGGCCGGCTGTTGATGAAGCTGTCCTCAGATCGGATTTGGTCCGACACCAAGGGCATGATCTTGTCGATGTTTGCCGGTGACGAATTCGATGCTCCCGAAGTGAAAAGCCTTGCCGAGGATGAAGGCGATGATAACTCTGTTAATTGTTCTGGTAGTCGCGGCCACCACTCGACAATGCTTGGTGTGGGTCTCTCCGTATCCAAGTCAGGAACCAATCCGTGCATCAGTAGCACCGGCGTTGCATAACCTAAATCGGAAGCCCAAGTGAAGCGATGTTGATATCTACCCCATGTAGGATCATGTCCGAGTCCGGGAAAGTGCTTTGAAGTCCTTGGTTGAGTTCTCACCGTATCCATGTTGATAATTGAGCCCTCGGCACACCACTTAGGAGTAGGTGGCGGCGGCATTTCTCGACCTGAACGGGAGTCCAGACGAAGCGATGTCGACGTTCTCCTCAGACTGGATCAGATTCGAGTCCGGAAGAAGTGTTGGTCACCGATTGTTTAGAGAAGATCCTTGCTAATCCTTGATGTCCTTGGATATGTGCCATGGCTTATCCGCATGACGCAGCCTCCGCAGATGGGCTTTACAAGCTTGCCGAGATTCGCCACCTTCCCGCGCACCCTACCTTCAAACGGACGCCCCGGACACATCCGAACTCCGTTTTGGGCGTTCTTCAGCTTCACGGAAAGCTAACGAACTTATATTTCCAACGCATCTTGTCTCATCCCAAACTTCCTTCTAGATCAATGGGAATCGAGTAAACAAGATCGCGTCCAGAATCTGTCTTTGAGCCATCGACGTATCCGAGTCGGGGAGTGAGCCCCTGGCGCACTACTCGTGAGTAGATGCTCGGGGTGTTCCCCAACCCGAGCGGGATGTGTTGCTGTAGTTTCCCCCAGATTGGATCTAATCCGAATTCAAAAGGTGGAGTCCGCCGAAGTCGTTGATGACGTAGTCGGCTCCCGAAGCGATAAGCCTAGCCGGAGACGACAGCGACTCCGGTGATCGATGCCAACGAGCTTGATGAGATTGATCTTAACACTGCCCCTATCTGGCACGCCAACTATCGACTGGTAGCTAACTAGGGGTTATCATCGGCAATGATTATATATGGGGTTATGCACTGGATCCAAACTCAATGGTAGCACAAGACAGGGGGTCTTTTTTTATACAGGTTCAAGCCCTCATCGGTAGAGGTAAGGCCCTAGTCCAGTGCTATGGGATTATAATGTTGTATATGTGTATAAGATGATCGGGAGATCTCCCGTATGTTGTGTTCTCGGACTCAAGTTGTGTTATGAGGCGAGGGTATTGGATTGGATGCCGATCTATGGCCCCCTACCCCCCTTTATATAGTAGAGAGGGGTTGGGTTACAAGGTGGAGTCCTGATCGGTTACGAGGTAGGATTCCTATCTCTATTTTCTAACCAAATATGTAGTTATTAGGGATTACAATTGTATCGTCCCTATTAGGGATAGACTTCTATCTTTATGCCTTTCCTTGCCAGGCAATCCTTCTAGTATCCGAGTGGTACCCGTTCTTATCCACCCGACTTGGCCCATCCCCTGTTGGGTGGTCTTTTAGGCCCGCCGTGTGGGTACCCGGGATTTATGTTATCCACAGCTACTAAGCTTGGCGAGGCCACAAAGCCCGACGAGGCCTCTTAATCCACCGAGGTAAATATTACGGATGCATATGTCATCAGTTCCACTATCATGCATATACTTTCAGACTAGTTAACCAAGCAGGCAATCACGTCTACGAGGTCCAAGCAAGAAGTCAAGGGCAAGGCACAAGGTCACCAAATTCGGCAGTGATGGTGCACCTATTGCACCCACTGCTTCTATTGTGTCGTTCCATTTGGCATGCGGCATCCATGTTAGAGACCACGTATCCATTAATATAGTGAAGTGGGAGCTGGTCCCTACAGACACGAAGAACTTTCTCTGGGTTGATAAGAAGGGGCAATTCACATTCCCTGAGGGGGCCAAAGAGAATGTCAAACGTTACGCATTCAGAATGATGGCCATTGCATTTCAATCTTTCAAAAACAAGTTGAACTAGGAGTATGTCCAAAAGGAAGAGATGCCAGACTTTAACAAGTACCCCAAGTTGGAAGAACAATGGGATATGTTCGTGAAATACAAGAAATCTAAAGAAGGTCAAAGTATGAGTGAGAAGAACAAGAGGAATGCAACCAATAATGTTTACCACCACCACCTAGGCCCTAATGGTTACAATAGTGCTTTACCTAAATGAGAGAGGCGGGAACAGGAGCTGTTGGCAAAGGGTGTCGTACCAATACCATCGCAGTGGCCAATGAAAAGAGTAAGGGATTGGTTCTATGCTCACGGCGGCCACGTTGATGATGACGGGAAGGCGGTGTTTGCCCTGAGCTGAGGGAAGTGGCCACAAGGCTTGTTTAACTGTTTGAGGAGACATCCCAAGGCACCTTCGTGCCAAATAGGGAGAACGACGAGCTAGCAAGGGCACTACAAAACACGGAGCACCCTAGGCCTACACGAGGTAAAGGCGTGATCTCATGGTAGATTGGATTCACTGAGGACACTAAGACCTATAGGAGTCATCAGAGAGGCAAGGCACGGCAACTGCAAATGCAGTTAGCCAGCGCGCTCAAGCAAGTAAAAAGGGACATTTAAGAGGGGATGCAAGAAGAGATTAGTAAAAAGATCCAGTTAGTGCTGGGAAACGGGTAGGCTTCGCGAACACAAAATCAAAATTTTCTACCACGATTCACCCGAGATCACATGCAATTTACCCTTGACGCGCCGATTCCGCGGACGGAGACGTGCGCGCGTAGAGGAGGTAGACGTAAACATCCCAATCACCACCGAGTGCTCGCGAGTGCTCACCGGTGCTCGCTAATGATCCAACCGAACAGAGCATCCTCGTACAGCAGCGTCTCTAGCGGTATCAACACGTACCAAGCAGGAACACCACACGGGGTGCTCTAGCACCTCGCCGTGTGGCTACGGTTTCTTGGGGGCAGGAGGGGCACGTGACGGCTAGGCGTGGTGAAAGCTCAACTCTGCTCTTACGCCGCCCCCGAGCCTTCTCTTATGTAGACGCAGTAGTGGGCTTTAGCCCTCTAGGCTTCCATGTCCTATGCGGATCATATCCACGCATAAACCCGTTAAATAGTTCTAACCCGTTAAGTGTGTGACCCGTTAGGTTCAGTGCAAGTCGGCCGTGGATCCGAAAACCCATTTCCGATCCAACGATTAATAGCAACACCTAGCAGTACGTATTGACCCCCGAATGCATAAAATCAATATTCAGCCGAACCTTGATACACTCACATACCGATCCCTTTGTCACAAGATATTAGTAGAGCTCAAGGCGAGATGCGGGCCACCCTTGTTGATAGCTCGACGACTTCACTCAACAGTTTAATGGAAACAAACCATGACAAACTCCTTAGTCATGTTAGAATGGTCGTGCGCTTTCCTTATCCATCCACACGAGGGGCCCAGAGGTATCTCTCCTGTTATCGAGGAGGGGCAAATTCTATCTTGATCATCACACCCCAAGCTATGTATCGTGGCATACCCAGTAGTCACCTTTATAACTACTCTAGTACGGTGTAGGTGTAGCGTTTGATGAAACCAAAGCATACGAGTCAATATACTGGGCATCCATGACAATCTCAGGTCTAAGGACCATATAGGCGTACCACTTGAGACTATACAATGATGGCACTGTAAGAGATAACAATCTCACAGCGTCTTAGAGTGGGTCTATCCAACTACCATGTTCTCCAATAAGTGTCCATACTATTGGTTTCATATCTCCATATCTATGGTATGTGAAACATTACCATCAACCAATACGTATGTGATGAGGACATCACCAGCATGGATACGATCAGTGTGACCGCCGGCCCTCCTTCCTCTCCGACTGCTTCAACGACTACCGATGCCACTCCATCTTCGTCGCCTACAATTGACGCTACGACATCTTCATCACTGAGGGGCATTAATCCTAAAGCCCAGCCCTTCAAGCCTTCTCCAAAGAAGAAACACCACAAGTCAAAGACCCACAAGGCCTCGACGTATCAAGGAAAGCCTACATGGAGGCCCAAGATGCCAGACAGCCCGGTTCGGCCATCCAGTAGCACGCCAACTTCAAACGAGCATAAATCAGGCTCCCAAACTCTGATTTCATCGTGTGACCACTCGTTGGAAAGCTTAGGAGATAAGCTTTCTAGTGGGTCCAGCCCCACCTCCAGATTCGCTCCAGAGCATCAGCAAAATGAAGAAGAATTTCACGGGCCACAATTTCAGGGTGCTGCGTCACTGTATTTTTGGGCCTTTGGCCCATGTAACTTAGGGTTTTTGGTGGGTGCCCCTGTTTTGGCCACCCTACACCTCCTGGCCACCGCTATATATGTGGCCGGTGCCTCTCTTTTACGCTTAGGTTTTGTTGTGTTTGGTAGACTCCTTGTGTGTCCCTCCCCGAGATTGCGCGTGTCGACTAGACCGCCCGATACGGGAAACAGAACCTCACCTTTGGTTTCATTAATTATCATTTATCATCTTGTTCTTGCTTGTTCTCGGGTGCAGCAGGTTCAAGGATCGATCGGGTTTCGACTTGGTTGATCAGTTCAGCGAGGTGACGTTGCGATTGCTTGGTTGCTGATCTCGTTTTTAGTAGCCGATCTATCTACTTCGCTGTACACCAAACCGACGTATCGTTTCTCACCAGAAGTAAGGATCATCATTACCAGTTCAATCAACTGGTACTGAAGGGTGTTCGTCGTGTTCTTGTGCCGCAACTAACAAAGAAAACGAGCCAAAATTGCATGCCCACAAAAATAGGGGATTCGGCCAACCTTCCACGATCGCAAGCCAATCCGAGTACATCCATACCACAGCCACGTTCAGCGAAACACAAACCGAACCACATCTTCCAAATATAACCAATCCGAAGCATCCCCAGTCAGCTGCACCACGATTTGTTTTCCTACCATACTAGCCAATAAAAAAAATCAGCCCTTCCATATTTAATCCACCGCTCCTCCTATCAGCAAACAGTGACAAATATTTCCATATTTTTCCTAGCTGTCCCACCAATCCGAACCATCCAAGAAACCGACCTTTTCCACAAAATTTGCGCAGCCTAACCAAAATTCTCTTCCACTAGACACACGTCCCCACAAAATTAGCTGCGCTTAATTGCCTTTTGTTGATCTCATCACCAACCGTGGCCCACTTTCCCTGATGTGACAACACCATCCAGCCATATTTAATATTTTTTTTTCTTACTTGATACACACGGCTTGAATTCCACCAGTTTATAGTGTTGACACGTGAGGCAAAAAAAAAAAAAGAAGGAAAAGAAACTCGGTAAAAAAAAAAAGAAAACAAAAAGAGAAAGAGGCAGGTGCAAAGTTAAAAGCCGCACCAAAAGAAAAAGAGAAAAGTGTGAGAAAGTGAAATAAAATCAGTTTTTGAGGAGTTTCATTGTGGTGTTCAGCAGTTGTACTGTGACTACATCTGTGATTAGGCTCGCGTCTCTAGCACGGTCTAGCCTAGGACCAGCACGCACCGTCGTTGAACGTTCTTTCAACTTGTTTTAATTAGTGTGGTTCTAGAGTGTCCTTGCTACATATAAATACCAGTCCAAGCTCCACATACTATTGACCTACAGGAAAAGTACCTTGCAATCGCTTTGTCACCTTCTAAGTGTAGGATACCAACAGTTATCGATTGACCTTGACAAGCTGCAGGGTAAGAACTTGTAAGAGCTTGGTGAGAGCTTCGAATGTGAGAGACTTGTCAATTCTAACTCCTATTTAGTACACATCCCATTGTGTATTTTCTTGTCTACTACTAACAATGACAGGTCCACTTGGAGAAATGAAATTCATATGGGATCAAGAAGCCCGGGATAAACTAAAGATACTTTTCGAGAATTGCAATCTTTCTAAGATCAAGAATGAGAAAACACCATTGAATAAAGAATTGAAGCCTGCATCTCCCAAAAGGAAGGATAGTAAGTGTACTTCAATTAGTAAAGATAAGAATATGCTTTCTATTCCTGTGACAAACCATGAAGGCAAGAATAATCAATATGGTGAGCTTTTGAATGCGGCAATGTCGGACAAATACATGAGCCTTATGTCTGAACATGTACTTAGTGCACCACCAGAGCATGCTAGTCAGACTCAACGCAACAACTTATTTCAAACTAAGTTTGTTGTGCAAGAACGTGCGGTGCATGTCATCATTGATTTGGCACGGCCGCGCACTTTCCTTATCCATCCACACCGAGGGGCCCAGAGGTATCTCTCCCGTTATCGAGGAGGGGCAAATTCCATCTTGATCTATCACACCCCTACGCCATGTTTCGCGGCATACCCGTAAGTTACCTTTATAACTACCCAGTTACGGAGTAGCGTTTGATAACCCCAAAGTATACAACTACGCATGCTGGGACTCTATGATGATCTCAGGTCTAAGGACCATATAGGTGTACCACTCGAGACAACAATCTGATGGCACTATTAAGATAACAATCTCAGCAGTGTCTCGGAGTAGGTCAATCCAACCATCCGTGTTCTCTAACACGTGTCCACATTATTGATTCGATATCCACAATATCTATGGTATGTGAAACAGTACCATCAATCAATACATGTGCCGATCAATCATTACTGCTCCTCATAATGATTCTGGATCAGGGATCAGTTTAGAATAATGTCATACAAACAATGTGTCTCACAACCAAGTCATACTTGATGAACAAAGCTATGACCATTATTCATGGAACCTGATAAGCTAGTTATCGAAAAGTACATGAACAAAGACGTATTACATAATCATCTCATGATTGATCTAGGGCATATTCCCTTCAGATGGGTGGCTGTGTAAATAGGAGAGTGAGAGAGTTGGAGCAAAGAGGAAGTAGATCGAGGGAGATTGAGAGAAATAGGGTGAGGTAGTAGAGAGAGACATGGGGAGAGGGGCGGCGGTGGGCTCGGTCTTTGGCTGGTGGTGGTTCCAGCGGCGGTGCTTGGTGGCGGCGGAGTGCGGCCTAGGGCACGGTGGCGGTGGGCTCCGGCGGCGCGGGGTAGCGGCGGCTAGGGCGTGACGGCACGGCCGTGGGCAGCCCAGGCTCAATGCCAAGCCGTTGCCGCCACCCTCTCTCCCCTGCCTTGCCTTTCTCCCTCTCCTCTCTTTGTTTTCTTTCCTTATTTTCGAAGCTAGGATTTGATCCAGATTCGATCAAATAGCTTTTTTTTAATGACATACGTTTTTTGTGAATTTATCTCTAATTTTGAATTTGAAACCCTAAATTGTTCAGGTCTATAATGACAATGCTTCTTCGCGGTGGTAGCACATGACAATCCTTCGTTGCATACTTTGTGGCATAGAGACTAGGACTCTTGAAATTGGGGGATGACTACATGAGGTTGCTAATCTGATCCTATTATTGTGTGTTTACTCTCAATAGTCTCTAGGGATACCATGGTGCTCCAGAAATGTATCGGACCCTAGCCCCTTTTCATTTTGGTGGGATTGGATCTATGAAATGACCTAGCTGCCTTGTTTTGATTCTTGTTCATGAAGGATGAGATGATCCTGCTCTACCTGAACAACTTGGTGGCGACATTGTGATGGTGGTGGGGGCGTTGGGTGTTTCCATAGAGCAAGTGCGCAATGCCTTCTTGGAAGGTAATAACCTGCCAATGCATACATTGTTTCATCTTTTCTAACTCTCGGCAAATAGTGTCTTGTAGGAGTACATGTTATGAAATATAATTTACATGATCATGTGAAAGTTTTCACCTAATATTCCCTTAATTGGACTATATGCTAGACCTTCAAACTCATGCTCCGATTGGTGGTTCATGTATGATCTAATCTCGTTTGTGTCTTGCAAATAGGAGCTGGAGATGCTGAGCAATGGGGCAAAGTTGTACAAGATCATCCGACCAACATCAAGAAGCACATCAGGTACATGGCTGAGCTGTGAGTCGCTATGAGCCTATCTTGTTTGTTATTCGATTGGGTTTCCTCTCCCCGATTGTTTGTTCTTTTGCAGAAAGCAGATGGATCAGACACTAAAGGACTTGGATTTGAGGAAAAATTGCAAGGAAGGTTCGGTGTGTTATTTTCTTGTTTGTTGGTTTCTTTGCCGATTCATTGTTGCTTGACCAAGTTCTATCATTAATGACCACCATATTTATGCAACCCATGAGCAGCAGTGGTGAACTCATTTGTTGAATATACTACTAACTTACCATCATGGTTTTTTTGGAATCTATCTAAAATTCAGTGATATACTGAAATGATGCGTTGATAAATTCTTTCGAAGAGATTACAAAATTTGTAGCAGCCCGGCTGTTATTTTTAATTAGTCCTGCATATCCTCATCGCGTTCATTTGGTTTCATTGTGGTTCTTTAAAAACTTTTTATGAAGTTGCATACGACCAACACGTTATGTGTTGGGAACATAGGACTTTTGAACCAAACTCCTAAAAATTACCTGCTGAGCTATTAGTGTTGTAGGACATAACTCGTCGAGTGACCACATGTATGCCTTGCCAAGCAGCCATTATCCCAAACTGTAAACTACCGACTGGGCGACTGCCCGACTGCACACACATCTGCTCACCGAGCGATCACGTGTACTGGTTGCCCGACTGCTCACCGAGTGGTCATGTGTACTGGTTGCCCGACTGCTCGCCGAGCGGAGTGTACCCAAGCTACTTCTCGAGTCAGGAGCTTTCCCCAAACGACATGAGACCAATTTGTCCCCTTAATTCTTTTTGTCCTAGACCAGGACCCGATGATCCCTCTCTTTCAGTGGTTGACATGGGCGGTGGTTCAGGCAGCAGGCCACGCGCCCTGAGTCGACTGCGCTCCGTGGCCAGGTGGCAGACGACGAAGCGAAGCAGTGCCAAATGGAAGTGGAATTCGTGCAGCTGCAGCACCCTCACTTTTCTCACCATTTCCCTTACCGAAAACCTCTCATTTGTAGGTGGAACCTAGCCCCACTTGTCACCCACACAAGGCAGCCCTATTTAAAGGCCCAACCAGTCATCTTCCACATCTCTATAGCCCCATTTCTGCCCCTTCTTCCCGCTGCTTGAACTGAGAAGCACAACAGTAGTTGCTCCACTTTTTCACCATCAAATCCAACTAAATACTTGGAGAGAGCTTGTGCATGTCAAGATCCAAGCTCTCCAACACCTAAGCACTCCACACCTTCGACGGCATTCACATGCACGAAGGATTTAGTGAGCTCTATTTCATTTTCGTCACTTTCTATGTTTTGAACTTGCAACAGTAAGAACTCACTTAGTTCTTTCCCTTAGTGCCATCTCTTGTGTCCCCAAGTCTAAGTGAGATTCCATTCTTGGGATGTTTTTCATCACTTGGAAGAACGAAGGAGTAGTAGGAGAAACATCAATAAGGAGGAGAAGGCTGCAGCAAGGAGGAGGCAACATCTACAAGAAGAAGGAGGTCACAGCTGAGCTTTTTCCTCATCGATCTCTCCGTTCCATGAGCGTCTGACCTTAAGGAAGGCATCCCTTGATTGGTAAGTACCCTACACCACTTCTTCTCTTATTCATGTTTTCCATTGTCTAACCATCCCACGTTCATCGTTAGGTAAACCAAAGTCTTACAGTAGCAAAAATCAAAACATACAATGTCAGTTCGATTCCATAAACATCAGCTCAGAAAATAATCTCTATAAAATCAACCGTAGCTCAGATCGAAAAGTGTTCTTCCTGAAAATTGTGCGCATAGAAATTCTCTAAAACTTTCATGTTGAGGACGACCACAATCGACTAGTTCTTATGCCCCAAAAATAGCCCGCATTGGGAAACATACATATTGAGTGACCTACTGGAGCCAAACCAGTTAAGCCCGACCAAGAACCTACCGTTACTAGCTAAGATGTGCCCTATCCGACCAGGTTAAAACCTTCCCGGGTAGGAGAACTTCCTTCCCGAGCAAGGAAGCTTATTTCCGAGTAGTTTGGATCATCCCCGAGCAGCTTTAGCACTCTTAACTTCAAATAGGCATATTTCACTCATCCAATCTCGGACCTGAGTGATTCTTTTTTTAAAATTTGCATTAGCTCATGAAATTTTTGAATCTTTCATCATATTTCATGTTTCTCTATGCTTGGTATTTGATTTGGATATTATTTGATGTGATTGCTACCAAACGATAGGATCCGACGTTCCGGAAGAGCCTGGACTTGCACTAGAAGCTCTTCCTCTCGACAACCAGCAACAAGGCAACTATTACTCCCCTCAATTGACTCAATCATATTGAATTCTATTTACTTGCATTACTTTGATTATATTTTGTCAATGATTCTATGCTAGTTTCTAATATGCTATTTGATTGATAGAAGTAGTTATGTACTATTAGTCGTCAGTTTATTAATAGGATTGGCATCTCCATTCCTTGATAGCCTAAGCGGGTACTATTTATCTATAGTTGTGTCATGAATGCTTAGCCTTGCTTAAAGTCCACGTGGTTGAGAGAAATATTGATTATGATATCTCATTATTCGGTTTTTATTGATCTATGGTTCTTGATGATGATTGGTGATGGGCGCGAACGCGGGGTCCCGATCTTCTGGTGAGAGACGACGAGGATAATTCAGTAGGTGTCATAGAGACCTAAACGATCTGGCTTCCAACCCCACAAGGAATTGGAAATCTCGACGATCGCTAAACCACCACAACGATTGTTATCGACCGAAACAGAGGCACGATCGACCTGTCCACGAAGAACGGTTCCTGCAGGCAACCGAAGAACGAGCAAGAACACAAGATAAGCAATCAGAATTGCGAATATAAATTAAGGATAATCGGATTCAGAAACTTAGTCCTGTTGGTCCAGCCGACACAACAAGAACAAAGCAAAATCTCACACAACCGTGACAAAATCAACTAAACAAAACCCCAACTAAGACGAAGCACGACGGGAAACTTATATAGGGCGGCAGCCAGAGGAGGGGCGCCCAAACAGGTGCCCACACGTGCTCAACCATAACTCTAGGGGTACACGGGCTTTGGGCCAAAAAATACGGCTACGCAGCGCTGGAAAGTTTCTGTCCGTCAACTTGTTTTCATGATTCCCATTGACTTGGATGAAATTTAGAGGCGTGGCTAGATCCGTTAGAAAGCTTATCTCGTAAACTTTCCGTAGGGTCCTTATTTGCCTCATTTGGACGTCGTATGTGATTTGGACATCCATTTGAAGCTGCACTTGTCCGGGATGTCCGAACCGGACTCGACAGCGACTTCAACGTCCTCTCGACTTGGGCTCGGTGGTCGGGGACTTCTTTAACCTTGTAACTAACTTGCTAAACTTTCGTTGATGAACTCTTTAATGGTATGGCATGAGGATTCGTGTCGTCTTGACACTTTCCTACTCCATCAGCAAGCTCGTCAGGGACAATAAACTCGTCAGTGGTGTCCTTATCTGCCCCCCTTTCTTGAATTTGAGTCGTCCTCGACTCGAGCATATTGTCCTGCAAAAGGTTCGGAGCAACAGGGGGCAAAACAATAGACAGATCTTTTAAATCATTACATGGTTCTTTAGCTAATTAATGATCTACACAATTCATTTTAGCTAAGAGAACATGACTTTTCAATGTAATTTTATATTCATTTTCACATGGTTCATTCTTTTTAGCAACATCATGTTTCTCAATTTTATCACATTCTTGCTTTTCTCTTTTTGCTCTTTCAACATTAGTTTTGGTTATTTCAGCAGGGGTCATAGGTTCTAGCAAAATTTTCTTGCCTTTAAATTTGAATTTGTATTATTAGTTCTAACATGATGAACAACATCTCTATCGTACAACCATGGCCTACTTAATAAAAGTGAACATGTATCCGTGGGTGCAACATCACAATTAATATGATCATGATAAGAACCAATACAGATGGGTACTCGAGCAGTTTTCGTTACCTTCAGCTCACCACAAGAGTTGAATTATTTAATCACGTCAGGTTGTGGATGTGGACTCAGTATCAAGCTAAGCTTCTCAACCATATGCATGCTAGCAAGGTTATTGTGATTACCTCCATCAATAATGACTTGGACAACGTGATCCTTGACAACGAATCTCGTTTGAAAATGATTATGTCGTTGGTTCCTCTCTTCGATGTCACCATCCCTGTTCTCAAGTTCTGCAGGCGGCACATCTTTCAATTGTTCTTTGTCATCTTCGTTATCTTTCTTTTCATGTGAACCTATCATTGTTAGCAGAAACAAGGAAAATACACATATGTATATATATCATATGCTCTACTGAGTTGTGTGTGGCAAAACTCTATCTAACCTATCTTTTGCTCTTACCAGTTCTTACCACGCAAGCAGTAGGTACGATCGGCAAATGGTCGGTGATAACTTCGAATCACGAGGAGGTAAAGCGATGGCTAGAATCCGTCCCTGCTTGGTTAGTAGAAAGTGGATCTTGGATAGGCTTTAATATGTAGGAAAGGAAATACTAAAACCACACTAGTTAACAATAAGTTGAATAAGTGTTCAACGACGGTACTATGCTTGTCATAAGCTAGACCGTAATAGAGATGCGAGTCTAATCACAAACGTCGTCACGAGAATCCAACTAGTACACTTCGAAACAAGCTCAATTTTTTTCACTTATTTCGTATGGCTTTTTTTCTCTTTTTTTTGCACTTGTCTTTTCTTGTTTTCAGAGTGCGGCTTTTTCTTTGCACTTGCCTCTTTTTTTTCAATTTTTCAAACGGGACAGCAAAAGAAACAATCCTTTAGGCGCAATTATAGACAGGAAACACTACAAATCTGAGAAACACTTCTATACAAAAGTTGTAGAGGATATTTTAATCTTTCCAAAACATCCAAGAACATCAAAATCCGAGTTCATATGAGTGTGATATGGGCAAAATACTGAACTAGATACAAGTGAATACGAAATTAGTCTAACAAAGATGGCAAGTTTTCTCACTGTTAGAGGACAAATTTGGAAATCTTAATTTCAACGGTGACAAATTTGGATCTAATAGGAAATTTTGATATATTTCCAACGAGCACAAGAACATTCAAATACGAGTTCATATGCAAAAGTTATGACTGTTTTACTGCAGCCGTCACAAAATTGCACACGAGGACGAATTGGAAACGGTTTTGTAGTTTCCTTTTTGGGCTTGGCTGAGATGGGGGAGGGGTGGGGCTCGGCTAGGAGGATATGGAAGGTATTTTGGTAGGTGAAAAGTGTGAGACTCTTGCAAGGTAACCAATCCGCTATTTTTTTGGGAAGATATGATCGGGTGGAATATATAGCAGGACAGCTACAAATAAGAACACGATGAACACTGTGACCAAAACATTGCTGGGAAGCGGTTAGGCTACGCGAGCACAAAATCAAATTTTCTGCCACGAATCACCCAGGAGCACAAGCAGGTAGAGGATCACAGATCGTTACCCTTGACGCGCAGATGCAGCGGAAGCAGTTCCTTGCGTGTAGAGGAAGTAGACGTACTTGCCCAGATCACCGCCGAGTGCTCGCCTATACTCGCCAACTGGTTCCCGAGTGCTCGCCGATGTTCGCCGAGTGGTCGCCGAGTGGTTCCCGACTGCTCGCCGACTACTCACCTGTGTTCGCCGACGATCCAACCGAACAGCGTGTCCGCGAACGGCAACGCCTCTAATGGTATCCACACGTACCGAGCAGGAACGCCTCATGGGCACCTCGCCGTGCGGCTAGGGTTTCTGGAGAGGAAGAGGGGCGCGCGATGGCTAGGCGTGGTAAAGGCTCAACTCATCTATCAACGCCGCCCCTATGCCTCTTCTTATATAGTCACGCCAGTGGGCTTCGGCCGGCTATGGTTTCTATCTCTTACGTAGATCATATCCACGTATAAACCCATTAAACAGTTTCAACCCGTTAAGTGTGTGACCCGTTAGATTTAGTGCAAGTTGGCCGTGGATCCGAAATCTCGTTTCCAATCCACCGATCAAAAGCGGCACCTAGCAGTACGTATTGACCTCCGAATGCAGAGAATCATTATTCGGCTTAACCTTGATACACTCACATACCGATCCCTTTGCCACCCGATACCAGTCAAGCTCATGGCGAGATGCGCGCCACCCTTGTTGTTAACTCGACCAATTCACTCGGCTGTGGAATGGATACAAACCATGACTAACCCCTTAGTCATATTAGCACAGCCGTGCGCTTTCCTTATCCATCCACACGAGGGGCCCAGAGATATCTCTCCTGATATCTAGGAGGGGCAAATTCCATCTTAATTATCACACCCCTGGCTATGTATCGTGTCATACCCAGTAGGCACCTTTATAACTATCCTGTTACGGTGTAGCGTTTAATGATACCAAAGTATACGAGTCAACATGCTGAGCATCCATGACAATCTCTGGTCTAAGGACCATATAGGTATACCACTCGAGACTATACGCTGATGGCGCTATAAGAGATAACAACTCAGAGCGTCTCGGAGTAGGTCTGTCCGACTGCCTATGTTCTCCAATATGTGTCCATCCGATTGGTTTGATATCTATATATCTATGGTATATGAAATATTACCATTAACCAATACGTATGCTGATCAAATCATAACCGCTCCTCGTAATGATATGGATCAGGGACCCGTTTAGAATAAAGTCATATAACAATGCGTTCCACAATCAAGTCGTACCCAATGGAGAAAGTCATGATATTTATTCAGGAAACCGATAAACAATATGTACATGAACAAAGACATGGTAAAATCATCACTATGATTGATCTAGGGCATATCCCTTTCAAACATGACTCGAACTCGAAACTCTAAAGATCAAACACTAAGACCAGCAACGACTCGACGATGCAATGCAAATTCAACAAGAATTAAACTATGCGGTAATAGTAAAGGCTCAATGGGCTTGGAATTTTTTTGGCAATTTTCTGGACTCTGGTCATGAAATCAATCTACTAAACAAAAGTTCTCACCAGGCAACAGGATGCTCTGATACCACTTGATGGGTGCAGACGCGAGGGTCCCAATCTTCTGGTGAGAGACGACGAGGATAATTGGTAGGTGTCACGGAGACCTAAACGATCCGCCTTCCAACTCCACAAGGAACTAGAAATCCCGGCTATTGCTAAACCGCCACGATAATTGTTATCGACCAAACCAGAGGCACGATCGACCTGTCCACGAAGGACGGTTCCTACAGCAACCAAAGAACACAAGATAAGAAATCACAATTGCGAATATAAATTAAGGATAATGGGGTTCAGAAACTTGATCCTGTTGGTGATAGGGGCAGGGGTCCCGATCTTTCGATGAGAGGAGGATAACTACGATCTGGTAGGAGTAGATGTTGGCGGCCTGACTACAACCGTCCCGGACGTTGCGCCTTAGCGACCGGTACACCAACTCCAGATGGTTATTGACCTCGCCGGAGCGCGATCAACCTGACCACGAAGGTCCTTGAACCTGCAAGCGATCGAAGAACTAGCAAGAACAAGATAACAGGCAACTCAAATTGCGTATATGTCTTAAGATCAGATCTGAAAGTATATGGTGGGGTTTTGTAATGATAGAGCAGGCGGCCTAACCGACACGCGCGACTACCGGTATGTAGCAATAGCTAAACATAACACTAAACAAAACCCAAGTTACAAATGAGGGGTGGCTGCCTATTTATAGGGCATTTAGGTCGGTTGCTACAGTGCTGCTACAGTAACCGACCTGCTACAGTGCGCAAAGTCGGTGCTACAGTACCTATGGCTAGATACTTGTGCCTTCGATCTTGGCTTAGTACACTACGAAACCCACTAACCACTTGCTCGTAGGCTTTCAAGTTACGTTTCGTCACTTTTGCCCCTATGGGAGGCTTGCAATCTCCCCTGAGGGGTAGGTGCGTTCCTGAGACCTAATGGCTTAATTTAGAAATGCCCTCGGGTAGTGTCTAGAAGTAGTAGGCACACTACCGTGGCGGGCACCGGCGGGGCCGGGGAAACCAAAAGAAAGGGCAAACGAAGTGGTGGGTGTAGTAGGCTGGAAAAGTCTTGTACCATATCTCCTACTGGATGAGACGGGGCTTGTGGGAAAATTTGTACACACTCTGCAGAGTTAAAACTATCATAATAGCCGTGTCCATGGTCATGGATGGGGCGAGAGGTTTGCACATGTAGATTATCCATTTTTCAATAATTCAACTTGACTAACTTAGGCTGGGTTGGCCTGGTGCGAGATGCACTTTCTTTTGATGATTCTTGATACTACTTATGATCATGCATTCACTTAAATAAAATTGGTCAACTAAAATTTGACTAGAAATAGGTTTTGGGTAACATGACCTACTCCCGTTATTGTCCTTGCATACATACTTAAGGATTGCATGCTGGGTAGCCGCGTACTCATTAAATTTCTCGTGGACATATTTGTATTCAGATTTCGGTTAGGATTAGGAGGGCCCTGACGGGGGTGAGCAGAACTAGAGACGGTGTTCGGGTCGACCCCTTGGGATTTATCACAGTTGTTTATTTCCACTACTCTGATGTTTTTATTATGCAATGTTGTTTAATCTCGATGGACTACTTAAATTGGTATGGCAGTTCATCTCATAATAAAAGATGCTACCATTTTATCTGTATTTCACTTTAATTAAATACACTACGATGATTCCACCGTATTGTCCATCGCGAGATACTAGCCTGGGACTATTATCGCCTCATGGTGTTGGATTCCTTGTACATGTACTGGGGTCACGACAATTCATGCATGAGAAAAATAAAAAACAATAAACGGATGAGTTTTGCAAAGTAGGGAAAGCAAGATGCAATTTATCTTGCCTTGGTAGTACTCCTAATCATGGGAACTCCTCCAAACGGCTCCTGGAAACCTCCCGAACAGTGCGAACATGGACGATCTACACGTATATGCATATGTGCAAGGAACAGCAAAACAATCAACAGAAGATATAACTCAATAAAATATATAAACTTCTAGGCTATTTACGGAAAATAATGGATCTAGAATCACCAAATTTCCAGTTAGGATGCTCCCAGAACAATTCATGAAAGTTTCGGATAATCAGAAATTCCAGAAATAAAATCGGTTTAAATTGGTTAACCGAACAAGAACCCAAAAAACCGAGCAGGAGGCGATGGAATGCACATGGCGACGGCGGCTCAAGACACGCGGTAGGCGCGAATAGGCAGCGCAGCGCGGGCGACGGCAAGCGGGCGGGAAAAACGGGCACGAGGCAGCGACGCTTTGGGACCGCGACATGCGAACGGGGTGGCGACACACGGCGGGTGCGTGACGGGGATGGCCGATGCGTGGCGGGGCACGGGCTGGAGCGGGTGCGCGTGGGTAGGGGTGAGACGCGTGGCTGGCGACGAGTGGCTGGTGATGGCGACTAGTGCGGCCACGACGAGTGTCGAGGCAATGACGCGCGTGTGTGCGCTTTGGCGCAGGCGGGAAAACTCGGCGACGCAGACCATGTGGCGGCTTCTGGTTTGTGGGCGCAGAAGGCGGGGCGGGGCACGACTGGCTTATTTCGGTGTGGCGCCGCCCGAAACTTTGATGAGCTTTTCCTGGGGTGTTTCTCGACCAAATCTTACGATCCATATATCCATCTTGACCGTCTCGATGAGCTCTACGCCATGGTACCATATAATCTAGGCTTTGGGCATGGCACAGAGAGGGATGGCTCGAAAAGTGTCTCGGCGGCTAGGGTTTTGGTGGTTAGGGTTTTGGATTTGTGGATTTTTGTGATGGGGTGTTGGAGGAGGGGTATTGGAGGGTTTATATAGTGTCATGGACGACCTGGGCTCGGTCGGGTTGGATTAGGATTCAGATTCTAATCCGGGTAGGATTCACATAGAACTTAGGCTTGTTTAGCAAGAAAACGAAGTTTCCTTTGTTGGATGGGGCTAAAATTTGGAGGGTTAGTCGGTTTGGGTCTTTATAAGCTCCCCTCCAAATTTGAGCACGCGATTAATTCTTTTGCAGATTATTTGATGAATTTTACGAGCTCCCGGTAAAATGGCAACACTTCATGTAATGATGAGCTATTCTTGGAATCTGGGCTTGAAATTTGTAGGGTGGCAAAATGATGGCTTGTACGAATTACTGAAATTTTCTTAGAATTTTCCAAAATGTTTTCCTAGGGTTTTGGGTTAAACCTAATTTAAAATAATTTAAATTAGGGTTTTGTTTATAACAATTCCGTTTTATTTAATTTTAATGTTTTTAAAATACAAGTGAGATATGATAAATTATAGGATGTCACAAGCAAAGTCTTGCAAAAGGGAAAGGATACAAGAGCCATAACCCGAATTCCTGAAGACGATTTCGGAACTCCGAGCCTCAGCTCGACTCAACTCTAACTCCCAAACTAACTACTCTAACAAGTGAAGAGTGCCTCCAAATGAGTTGGAAGTGGTTTGATGTGTGGTGTGCCTTACAAGTGAGGTGAGGAGGTCCTTTTATAGCCATCCACAGCCAACGAGAAGCTTCCACGCAATGGGACAAGTGTCACCTTTATAGCAGCCGAAGAGGAATCCGAGAGGGGATTCAATGGGGTCAGCCGGCCTAGTGGGGTCGGCCGACCCACCTTCGGTCGATACAGGCCCTCCTTTTCGCCAGTGATGCTTCCATGATTGTGTAGATTAACTCTCCACGTCGGTTTTAATAGTTAGAGCTGGTGAAACTGACTTCCTTGTGAGCCATGTGATCCAAGTGTGAAGGAACCATAACCATTCGATCAAACCGACGTGCATGGACGCTTGTTATTACTCCTTGGTTGGTTTCTTGGCGCTTGGGTTGGAAACATAGTTGGATTGGGTAGGGTTGTGCTCGGATCGGATAAGATCGGATAACGTTCTATCCATATTCGTATCCATATTTTTTACCGGATACAGATTCAAATTAAAATGTGTCGAATATGGATACAAATTTGAATAATACTGGATAACATCGGTTACGAATATGGAACGAATACAGATCGGATAAGACAAGGATACGGATATTGTTAGTCGAATAGTTAAAACTAATTTTCAAAAATACGTTCCAAATTTTAACAAAATATGGTCAAACATTAAATTTAAAAGTGAAAATTTATAACATTAGTAAAAACAAAACATTAGAAAGTCTATAGACGAATATTATTACCTTAGTCTAGATTTAAAAATTCAAAAAACAAATTTAAAAGTTGGAAAACTATCAATAAAAATTGTAGAAAGACATTCAAAAAATCTAGATATACATTTGGATAATATCCATATTTTATATTCAGATATTATCCGAACAAAAACTCGGATATTCATTATCCACCGAATAATTAGTGCTCTGTATTCATATTCATATCCACACCAAAATATCCGTATCCATATCATTATCAGTAAAAATAGTCGAATATTCATAAAACTATTCAAATCACTATCTGATCAATTCGGTTGGACAGTCGGTCGAGTAATATTCGTACCATTTCCACCCCTAGGATTGGGCAAGAAGGTTGGCCGGCCGACCTAGGGTGGGTCGGCCGACCCACCTGGTTGCCCGGTTTATCTCAAATTTCCCCCTTTATTCCAGAGGACAAAAACTCACAAAAACTTGCGGAAATTTATTAGTTTTAATAAAATGCATGTAGAAACATTGATTTCCCCCTGATAACCGGAAAGTTGGCGTATGTCGGTGTATGAAATTGGACTTTAACTGCAGCCAACACACCAACCACCTTGAACTTTTGCTCGTCCTCAAGCAAAGAGCTCAAAATTAGACCCGGTGGATCAGAATTTCATCAGTATCATTATTTAATAAATATTAAGTCCACAAGATAATACTCTTTATTATTTGTTGACATAAACTCGTACAAGTGTATCCCAACCTTGTACTTATACCTGTTGGGCTTTCAACATGTCACCTCGTATTAAGTGGTAGAAAAATAGAGCATCCAAGACAGAGCAATGTTGGTTTATCCTTGTTCAAAATAGGTCTCGGAAAATCTTTTATTTTTGAAATTTTAGTTACTCTATTGCTACTTTCGAATCGCTCAAGTGGTATTTTATTCATCCTCACCAAGGCCTAAAGCCAATTCTAATCCCTATATTCTAAAGGTCTGTGATAGCCTTTTTATACGTGCTGGTAGGGTACTTCTTTACCAAAAAACACTGCTCCCATGGGACCCGTTTCCGGGTTGAATTAGTAGGTGGTATGGAGCATGGCGCGAATTTAGCCACAATGAGGGGCGGATATACGTCTTGTCCATTATTCTTGCGCCTAACCTTGTGTTACCGAGCCCACATTTACTCTATCTCCTTCCTATTTTTGTGTCGTTGCTCCCGAGGTAGGTGGTCCAGTCTTGGGTGCTGCATGGACAGTCGATGGTGCGGGCCCTACCGGTAGCCACCTTGGAGTTGCTTGTTACGGCACGCATTTTCTTTGTGCAACCCCAAAGTTGCTCCACCGAGCCCTTCATCGATCATCGCTGGCTCAAGATCCCCAGGGGCAGACATGCTCGGGTAGTACTTCCGAGAATGCTTGCTTGGGCTCTACTCCGAGCACCTTTCTCCGAGCTTCCTTGCTCGGGCACAACCTTGAATGCCTTTGCACGTAGCTCTAGGTCCTACTGTCTTATGCAAAACAATCTTTAGGTAAGATTGTTGTCTGCTCATATCGTGACACTGTTTAGTACGTCACCCTATCCCCATCAGTTAGCGGCTTTTAATGAGTGTGAATTAACTAAATATGCAGCCTAGGTGTCTTGACTGTTTTTGGGAAAATTTATGTCTTCATGAGGTAGGTCCTATCAGGAGTAATGCCAGCAGGTGTGATCATCTTTGCGCACATTTTTTGCACGTCGCACAGGAGAATGCCTTGGAAGTTGAAAAGACCAAGTTGACCAATGGGGGGACCGAAAGGTTGGTTTCCCTTTTGTTGAGATCCATGTGGAGGATACCCCGGTGTTGTGATGAATATGTGTGACGTTGTTTTACTTTTGTGAGATTTTGAAGTACGTTGGTAGAGCATTTGTCTAAAAGGCACGAAACTTCAAACAGTGTCCGGTGGCGACGGACAGTGTTCGACAGATTCATATATGGACTGATTGTGTGGCTAGTTGCATTCTAATGATCCTTTTGTACATGGATTTCGAGGTTGATGATGTTTGGTTTGGACTCATCTCTATGATGCAGGTGCCGATGAGTATGTGACTAACGCCGTTCCGTTGTGGCGAATTGGAGGTTCGAGCATCTCGGGGCATTCAGACGACCGGATTCAGTACCAGCAGTCACAATAGATGGCGTGGATGTGAAGCTTCGCTGCAGCAAGGAATCAGAGATAGCTAGAAGCTAGGGTTGGTCACATGGCGCCGTAGCGGGATGACTGGTGGGCGGAGGCGTGGGCTGGCGACCAGGATGCTTCGAGGATGCTGCGAGGATGCTTCAGAAGGAATATGTCTTGAATATTCCTTGTTAGGAGTGAGTTAGAAGGGGTGTGTGTTGTACACCGTTGATACTCAGATCGAGGGTGGAGGCAACCTTAGGGTTTAGGGTGTCTCACCCTTGAGGCTATAAATAGAGGAGGGGAGCACCTCCTCCTCACCCCTTGGGTTAGAAATTTCATATTTGTGAGAAGGGTGTGGGAGAGAGATGGTGGCACCTGCGGGTGCTTGTGGTCACGAGAGTGGCTTGTAATCTTCCAACTATCTATGTAGGGAAACCTCTGTTAATCAAGTTCATGGTTCGTTCTTGATAGTTCATATGTTTTGATCTTGTTGCTTTGGTGGTTTTATTGCAATTAGTTTATTTGTCTCCTATACTTCTTTATGCTTCCGATCCATGATGTTTTGAGGGTGCTCATATGGTTTTACATCTCTTCTACACACTAGGATTGACTAGAAATCAAGTTTTTCATCAAGTTGCAAATCTGTCCAGAATTTGTTCTTTCCGCAACAGTCAGTGTTTTAATTTTAGAAACATATAGAAAAATCATTTTTGAGTCATTCTTGTTGGAGAAGGTGCGTCACTCATTTATACATCCACCGTAAAAATTTGGAGTCATGTTCTTACACCGCTTGGGAGTAATGAGGTGAACACCGAACTCTAAACTGTCTGCTCGATGATCCTGATAGTTTGATTTTTCTTCAAGAGATTTTGAGGAGATTTTTGTTACAGTGTTTCATGACTCTTTGATTTATAGGGGGAAAAATTCTCAAAAAGTTTGGAGTACCAGAAACCCACCATATCTCTACTCCAAATGAGAAAAAATTCTAGAGAATCTGCTTTTGCTTTTTTGAAAGTGACTTTAGTCATTTGGCTTGATATGCTTTATTGAAGCAAGATTTGAATTGATTGTGATTCAAAAATCCCCACATATTTCATGGCTCTCATGTTAGTGGTACACATAGTTGTCGAAGTTGTTCATGTTTTGACAGGATGGTAAGTTCGAGAAGCACCGGTCCAAAGAAAAATCTAAAATACTCCCATTCACCCTCTCTGGTCGCCATAGCGGGTATTTACCTTGCTCATAGATGCTCAAGATTATGTTGATGCTCATGTTGGTGCTCTTGGTCATCCTCATGTTCATGCAAATTCTCATCTCATCACATGTGATTATATCGGTATGACTGAGTAGACACCCGTTGATGCCCACTCTCTTATACTCCAACTCCTAGCTAGAGGTGCGTTCAACAGTAGATCTTTCATGTCCACTAAGGTAGACCATTCATTAATGTCATTTTGCAAGCGCGATACAAATGCTCTCCTGTGTCTTGTACATACACCCAATGGATACACAAAATTTTGATGACTTCTTCACACCAGAAACCCCTCACAAGCAATCGATCGAACACATAATAGATATGTCAAGGATGCACAAGGTCAAACTTCAACCACTTCGTGCTCATGATTGGAAATCAAGATATGACCATGCCATGGATAGAGTAGGATCCAAAGGGTCAAAATATGATGTCTCATGACAAATATGAAGCTTTGACTCCAATAATCATCAACACAAGCCTCTCGGTTAAAGCATCGAACACTTGATGGGTGTCTAGCAAATAACATGGTATATGGTCGTGCTCATGGGAGAATGGTGATCAAAATGATCAGTGATGGTATCTCCAGTCCTAGCATGAAAACCGGTTCTCCAAAATCTCCAAATCAAGCCCAAACATGGTAGAGAAAAATCACTCGAAAAGCCCTATAAAAATTAAAAGAACGGA
This sequence comes from Raddia distichophylla, assembly GCA_005191435.1. Classification (NCBI taxonomy): domain Eukaryota; kingdom Viridiplantae; phylum Streptophyta; class Magnoliopsida; order Poales; family Poaceae; genus Raddia; species Raddia distichophylla. The sequence goes on from SPJY01021409.1 coordinate 1,176,594, forward strand.
ATAACAGAGAAGTAGTAGAGTAGGATCATCACCATGATAATTGAAGAAACCGACTTTATTAATCCTTGCATGAAAACGAACCAATCCAAAACAAAAAGATCAAAACTCACGCAAACAAAAATGTAGAACCACACAAGATCATCATGAACACAAGCACAAAATTGAGATTTTTTTGGATTCTATTACTTTTGTTGGCGTATTACAAAGCCACACCAAGTGGACAAAGCACTTGCTAGTGCTATGACTTCACACATGACCATTGAGAGGAAGACACCTCCTCCCTCCTTATATATGCTAGACGCTATAGGGTATCACGATATCTCATGAAAAATTGTCGATACCTTTATATCGCTCAGACTGATCACACAAACTACCCTCATACAAATGCAGCTTAGTACATGTGGCCTCTCTAGGTCTACACACTCCGGACATGCCTGAAATTGATTCAGATGCTAAGTTTATGTCGCCCTCAACTGCCTGTCGAGCCTTTAATCATCATGCTGGCATAACTCCTTCATCCACACCATCCTTGTGATTCTCAAGTCTAAGTCAGATCATCCCGCGTGACCTCCCGTCAATATGGACCCCTGAACTGCTAGTTTGCGTCCCAACACATCACTGACAACGATCCACTCCAACTTGTATCACATTGATTAGTCTATCCAAAAACCAAACTTTTGTTTATCACCTGCATGTTAGTACACTTTTCATCATTATTTAACTATTACACTATAGGAATTTGCATCTGTGCTGACGGTCGTAATCGTTGTGTTGACGTCCGAAAGTCCCTCGACAGACCTATGTCGGTGGCCCACGGAAAGCCGCTGACATAGAAGCGCCGTATCGGTGGCTATAAAAAAGTCGACGACACAATCTCAACCCATCTCTCGGCCATGAATTAAAATTCAAAATTCATGCCCTCCAAAGCAATCTATATAGGCGGCCAAACAAACCCCGACGACACACTTAAGCCCCCATCTCGGACCACGACGCAAAATTTAAATTTGGAGCCCGCAAAACCAAGCTATGTCAGCGTCGTCACCAGAGTTGTCGGCATAGATGCAACCCACACTCACGGCGCACTAACGGCCTGATGGAACCACCTCAAGGTTGTCCCGCAAGACAACGGGGGACGGCTCTGCCATGTTCAACATGAGAGATGGAACAGTGAAGTGCAGGCAATGTCTGTGTCGGCGGCATCCCTGTCGACATAGCGTCGTCTTCGCAGCGGTGCCATCAAGGAGGGCTTGTAAAGGCGGCTAACACGACCGCTGACATAGGTCCTCACTAGGAGGACCGGTGTCGCAGTTGAGTTTGTCGTTGGGTTTCTTTATGGCCGTCGAGACATATCGTTGTGTCGTCGAACCTCCGTCGGCGGACCTTAATCATCGACACAGACTTTTGTAATCGGTTTTCTAGCTTTTGTTGACGGTAAAAGCCATGGATAGTGGTCCCGATTCCTATAGTGTTAGGTACATGCCAAATAAAAACATTTAGGAAATCCCATGAAAAAGCTCATTTTCATTCCCTTCCCAACACAACAGCAAATGTTTTCATTTTTATGATTTTTTATATGGCTCCAATGAAATAGTTGTCAACACAAAAAAGATTTTTTTTTGAGTAAAAGGGCAGGAGCACTGCCATTCCATAAAGACGAGGGAAACACTGTACAAATTTACAAGAGAAGAAAAGAGGGAGGAGGGGGGTTACAGGGGAGGATTATAGGTTGAGATTACAGGAGGGAAAGGCCGCGTTCCAGGCGGCAACCTCGTCTTTGATACGACCATAGACTTGGGAGGCGGACAAGGACTGCTGGTGAAAAATCCTACGGTTTCGCTCCTTCCAAATCTCCCAGGCGGAGAGGATGATGAGGCCGTTTAGGTGGCGAGAGGCGGCCTTGGGCAAGTTTGTCTGCCGGGCGATCCACCAGCCTAGGAATGAGGCTTGACCGGCCGACGGGGTGTCATACTGCAGAACCGCCGGCCAAATGATGGCAGAGAAGCTACACGATCCGAATAAATGATCAATCGATTCCTGGGGACCATCACAGAGGCAGCATGACTGATGATGCGGCCAACCTTTCTTGGCCAGTAGGTCAGCGGTGTTGAGGCGACTGAGGCTTAAGGTCCACGCGAAGAATTTGCATTTATTCGGTGCCAAGGCGGACCATATGGAGCTGGCGAGAGGGGGGGTCGTGCTGCCCTTGAACTGAACAGTATAGGCCGATTTGGCAGAGTAGAGGCCGGTGGAAGAGGGGGACCAGGTGATGTTGTCCGGAGCGTCTGAGAGTGTGATATGGCGGACCTTGCTCCACAGGAGGATGCACTCCGTGAAAAGCGTGATAGTGCAGATGTGGCCACAGAGGCGCAACCAGCGATGACCGGGGAGGAGAGAAGCCACGGTGCTGTTGATATCTTCACATTGTTTACAATTTTGTTGTACAATGCATAATTTTTTGAGCATGAGAAGAACCTAAAAAATATTGGCAGCATATCCAGTGCAAATGTCCATTGAGTATTAACATGCTAATAATAGATCTGTGCCCTCAGATTCTTGAAGAGTGACCCAGATCTAAAAAATGGAACCCCTTTTCCATTTAGAAAATCCGGTGGTTTTTTGTGAAAGTGTTTAAATGAGATAAGAGGCTTCCACCTCTTCAGATCTGGCCGCTCCTTCTGGATCTGATGACCCAGATTTGTTGTTAGCATGTTAGCACCTAATGAACATTTGCACTAGATATATCGTCATAATAAAAATATAGCGAAACGTGCAGCCTGACTAGACGTTGTCCAGTGGTGAGCGAAGAACCAGTGGACAACCTGACTGCAACTGACATCATCTGGTGGTCAAGCGGAAAGCGTTCGGAGAACACTCGAGAAACTTGTAAAATGATCCCTAGACAGTTAATTCAACCGGACAGTCACCAGACAACATTCGGTGAACCATAGTGTGGCTGAACAAACCTGCACCATCATCGGGAACTCACCGGGCAGCGTCCGACAAGCCCAAAAATGCCAAAAATCTGCATCACACTCGGGACACCTTCAGACATTGTTTAGTGCCATCGGACAGCGTCAAGTGAACATGTTTTCACTTGAAAACTTTCAAAACCTCGTTTAAACCAATTTTTAACAAAAATTACAACATTGTCAAATAATCATCACAAACAAGACTTTACATACACGTGGTTTTCACATCCATTATTAGTGCTTATCATTGTTATGCATCTATACATGGTTTTATGGTTAACATGTGATTTACAATTTACGGTAACACGAAAGAACAATACGTATCATACCACAACATTTCATACACTGTCCACCAGGCATTCTCAACACATTACTGTTATCTTGAATCAAGTACTCCACTAGAGAGTAAACATGTTTTCACTTCAAAACTTTGAAAACCTGCACAGGAAAACATGATTTCACTTAAAAACTTTCAAAATCTCGTTTAAACCAAATTTTGTTAACCAAAACCACAATACAAGGATTCAACAACATTGTCAAATAATCATCACAAACAAAACTTGACCTACACGTGGTTTTCACATCCATTATTAGTGCTTATCATTGTTATGCATCTATTCTTGGTTTTTATGATTAACACGTGATTTACAATTTACAGTAACATGAATGAACAATATGTATCATACCATGACATTTGATATGCCGTCCACTAGGCATTCTCAACACATTAATGTTATCTTGAATCAAGTAGTCGACTAGAGAGTAAACATGTTTTCGCTTCAAAACTTTCAAAACCTGTCCAGTGAACATGATTTCACTTCAAAACTTTCAAAACCTTGTTTCAACCAATTTTTTTTAACCAAAATCACAACACAAGGATTCAACAACTTTGTCAAATAATCATCACAAACAAGACTTGACCTAAACGTGGTTTTCACATCCATTATTAGTGCTTCTCATTGTTATGCATCTATTCTTGGTTTTTATGGTTAACACATGATTTACAATTTTCGGTAACACGAAAGAACAATATGTATCATACCATGACATTTCGTACGCTGTCCACCGGACATTCTCAACACATTAGTGTTATCTTGAATCAAGTAGTCAACTAGAGTGTAAATAAAGCATGCATCAACCAACATCATTCAACACAGTACATCCTCCCTTCCCTCCGTTCTTTTGACAAATGATTATTTGTTCAAAAGACAACAGTGAACGGAGGACAAATGATTATTTAACAGTGAACGGAGGGAATCACTGTTAACAACTTTGTCAAATTATCATTAATGTTATCTTTTGACAAAATCAATGTTAACTTTTGAACAAGTTCTTTCACCATTTGTCTTATTATTAAATTTAGTGCAAATATGCAAAATAATAAGCCATGCCTAAAGTTCCTTTACTGATAAAACAAAGCATAACAAAATAAATGATATTTAAATAGTTTTTCTGAATAAGACAAGTGGTAAAAGGGCATGTCTAAAAATCAATGGGGACAAATAAAAAAGAACGGAGGGGGTACATTCTAATTTCCATCATTTCAAGATAAATAATCCCCAGAAGTACTATATTTGCCCCCACATGTTATATTCATTGTCGGAACCCAAAAATGGAGTCGGTTTACTTTTGTGTATTACATGTACTAGTTCCTAGATCAAGAAAACTATTACACACAAATTCCAGACAAGTGGATCAAATGTCATCATCAAAGTACATTATTATGGCCTGCGCGCCCCAACGGCACCAGTGGCGGTGGTCCGACCCATAATTGTAGCGGCTATGGTTTTGAAAACCCTAGACCATATAGTAACCCACCCTCAAGGACTCCATTTTGTAGTGCGTAATTTTATTATTTTATGTTCAGTCCCTGTTGATTCTGGACTGCAAATTAATTTGATTATTAACAATAACGTGAATTTTTGGTAAATTAGCTTGAGTTATTCACTGATTTTGCTTGATTAAATTTATGAGACCTGGAGATCTGTTTAGTTTTCACGCAAAATAGTGAATTATTCAGTTTTAAGAAAACTCGTATAATATATTCCCTAATGTAAATATATGCATTAATAGTGTAGGATAGGTCTGTCGACATAAACAGCCGGGATTTTACTTTGCTCGCCGTCGATGGGAGCAACTATTTGACATTAGGATTAAGTCCATTAGATTGGACAAAGTCGCCAAAATTTAGTTCGCGTGCATTTAATTATTAATGTATGGCCATAGACATAACAATAGGGCATTCCTTACCACATGTGCCCACCTAGAATGGTCTAGCAGAATCACTAATAAAGATGATAAAATTAATAACAAGATTTTTATTATATTATTATAAACCTCCCACAGTTATTGTTGTCATGCGGTGTTGGATGTCACACAAATATTTAAACTTAGACTAACTGCATATCATAAAACCTCCCATATTGAATTAGTGCGTGGGAAACAACCATGCATTTCACATATGCATAAGTTCGGTTGCACGGTGTATGTGCCGATCGCACCACCACAACAGACCTCAATGGGTCCCCACCAGAAGCTGGGGTTTATGTTGGATTTGATACTCTGTTAATTATTAAATATATCAAACCTATGAGAGGTAACTAGCATAAGGTGAGGTACACTAATTGCATTTCTGATGATTACAATTTCCCAGTATTAGGGGGAGATGCGAAATATCACACTAAAGAATGCTAGGAAATATGTTGGAATGTCTTTAGCATTCAAGCCCTAGACCCACACAGATAACTAATTTGCATATTCCAGCACGTATATTCTGACGCTAGGAGAACATATGGCCTTTATGCTATCGTGTCGGGAAATCATGACAAGACGGAGGATTTAAATGAGGAAATTTCCATGAACTATATAGTTCAGGAGATTTATATAATAGAAAGTCCACTATTGTCCACACATATTTCGTCTATAAAATTTGTAAATCTTTGAAATGAGACCTAGAACCTAAGACAATGGCAGAGTGGCAGAAGCAGTCGGACTGGGCAAAATGTAAAAAAGCAATTGAGGCTGAATTGCACTCGCTAAATAAAATAAATGTGTTTGGCCCAGTAGAGCTAACTCCTCCCAAGGTGCTCCTAGTAGGAGCTAATGGGTGTTCAAAGAAGGATGAAATTCACCGAGTGGTGAGAAATAAAGCGAGGCTTGTGGCACAATGGTTCACGTAGGGACCCAGAATTGATTATGATGATACCTACTCTCCGGTCATGAGTAAAATTACCTTTAGATATTTAATATCTCTGGCAACAAATATAAATTTAAAAATACAGTTAATGGATGCAGTGACCGCAAACTTATATGGGTCATTAGATTAAAAAATTTAAACGAGTCCCTAAAGGAATAAAAATCCCGAATCGTAGAGATAAGAATATGTATAGCGTTAAGTTGAGAAAGTCGCTATATGGGCTTAAACAGTCGTGAAGGATGTGATACAACCAACTGAGTGAATTTCTCCTGAAGAACCAACTGAGTGAATTCCTCCTGAAGAAGAAATCCCCTAATGGATTTTGTATTATTTTAGTGTATGTTGATGCCTTGAATATCATTACGACAGCAGAAGATATTGGTGAAGCAAGTGCTCATCTTGTAACAAAGTTTAAAAATAAAGATTTGGATAAAACCAAAATTTTCTTGGGCTTGTAGCTTGATCATTTCTCAGGTGGGATATTTATGCATCAGACTTCCTATACACAGAAGGTACTAGAGAAATTTAATACGAGTAGTCAAGCCCTTAGAAGCAGGCAAGGACCTTTTTAAACCAAAGATAGAAGATGAGGAAATATTGGGACTGAAAGACTCATACCTTAGTGACATTGGTGCACTAATATATCTTGGTAATATATAACGCAACTCCAACTATGAGACATTGTGTTGGCATTAAAATTGTCTTTAGCTATCTACACAATATACGTAGGATCTTGAGTTGTTTTATGTGACGAACGAGCCCAAAGCCATGGTGGGATATACAGATGTGGGGGTATATGTCCGACCGACATACGGCTAAGACTCATACTGGATTGTTTACTTGTACGGTGATATTGTGATCTCATGGAAAATCATGTAAGTAAACACTTGTGACTATATCGACTAACCACTTTGAGATAATTGCCCTATATAAAATTGCAAATGAGTGTGTTTAGCCAAGAAGGATGGTAAACCATATTCAGAAGTAATGTGGCATTGATACCATCAATACCCCCATAATTATTTATAAAGATAATGCTGCCTATGTGATACAAGTGAAAACATACCATACAAAAAGTAATATCAAAAATCATATTGCTCCAAAATTGTTCAAAACCTGTGAACTCTACAAGAGCGGTGAAGTTAACATATTTCAAGCAAGATTGTGTGATAATCTGACAAATATATTTTACAAAGGCATTGCCTACATCAATATTCTGTAAATGTGTTTATGAGATAGGAACGAGACGATTTCATTAGTTGTATGGTTTATGGTGAGAGTCCGTGAACAAGAGCTTATAGTGATATAGAATATCTAGTTTTTCACTCTTTTTTTTCCTTATATGAGTTATTCTGATGTTTCTCGTAATAGAGTTTCAGTTGAGGCATATCGCAGTGTAGCATGCATGTGCAGTGTACTTTTTTCTTCTTTTTTTCCCACTGGGGTTTCAGATGGAGTTTTTAAGGAGAAATTGGCATATCGCGGTTTCACTCGAGGGGAGTGTTGTAACCCTATGCGATTATATGCGAGAACGTCTATCCCTATTAGGGTTTCCAATAAGTTTCCTATGATTATTATGGAAAAATCAAATTATAGCTAGAAAATAGAAAAGAGAGAAATCATTTAATGGAAGAAGAGATTAATAAAAATCATTGTGCATATCTTTTTCTCTATATTTGTGTTTCTTTTTTATTGTGATTTTGATAGCTTATGTCACAACCCCGACTTCACCGGGATCTACTCATGATCCATTGCTAGTCCCAGAGATCAATGCTAGCAACTCATGAGCGACTTGGGTCGAGCATCACAACACAATCATCATAACTAAGAAAATATCATAATAATGCAAAAGTAATTGTACCACAACTACTTATTACAATAGTCTTTATAATCCATATAATAGTATTCAGAGTAGCGGAAATTCAAATGTTATGCAATAATAAACATGACGATGCTCTCTAATCCGACCCTTCAGCGACAACTAGTCCTCCACGAAGTCTGGCACAAGATCCTCCTGATCCTGCGGGCAAACCGGGACCGAATCTTCTCCTGAACAAATATATCCGTGGTTTTGTATAGTGAGTACACGGCTACCCAGCAAGAGTCCTTATAAATGATGCAAGGATATGACAAGAACAGGATGGTTAATTTGCATAAACACCTATTCTAGTCAATATTAATTAAAGTGTTGTAAAATCATTTGTTGAACAATTAATAAGGTTGAACGAACTCCCCAAGGAAACAAACAGAGCTCGGCTTCGAAAGCCCCTCTGCAAAACTGCACAAGCCTCGAATATTCAAGACCAAAACCAACCCATCAGGTTATTATTAAACACATGAGACTACCATGTACGGCCTACCTCCCGTCCCATAACCGTGGGAACGGCTATCATGATAGTTTTAACTCTGCAGAGTGTAGCACACTTTACCCATAAGCCGAGTGAAACTTTTGTGTCTTAGCTCTTCCTTAGGAGCCCAGACCAAGTAACAATACAAGGCGATTCATTAGTTCCCTCTGTTAACACCGATACCCCCTCTAAGGTTTAGCACTCGGGCCCCCTCTTGAGCCAACGGACCGCAGCCCGATCTTTTCAAAGTAAAGTGTCGCCTCTTGCACACGCTGGCGAGCGATATTTACTTCGCCTGCCGGAACAGCGTCCAGGCGCCACATGAGGTCCTCCCTTGTTGAGCCAGGGGTTGGATAGATCTTCACCTTCGGTTGGCCTCCCTCGGCAGAGCGCCGTATTTTGATACGCACTTGCTGCTCCACCCACTCCGGGCTGGCGGAGATCCAGCCCGCGGACGCCAGAGGGGCCACACTGGACAACGAAACATTCGTCCAGGTCGACGGCGTGAGCACAAGCACCTGCCAATCCCAGCCAAACAGCAGCATGCGCCGGTCAGGCGCCGCGGCACGTCCCGGATCGGAGTTTTGAAGAGGTCAGCAATCCCCCGGAGGTCGATTGGCCACCACCCATGCGCCGTGCGCCCTTCAACGCATAGGTGCGTGACCCACAACGAGGCCGCTAAACCTTCACGGTCTCCGCAACCTCGTCGGACGCATCCAACACCACCACCGGCAGGCAAGATGATGACCGCCCATGAAGTAGTTGCCTCTCCTTGTCCCGCGCGTCTGTTGGCCTCAGCAGCCCGGTGACTACCAGTGATCGCGCCAGGAATCCTCCTCCTTCGGGTTCGGCCGGTGCGCTTTCAGCCGCCCTGGCTTCAGCAGAAGGAGGCAACACCTCGACCGCCACCTTGACTCCACGCACTGCAATCAAAGATGCACATAGCAATTAGATGTAGAAGCATAATGACAACAAGCAATGCGAAAACACTTACGCACTGGTTCCAGCTCTCCAGCCAGCCAACGCGGCTTGTGGTGGGTGCAATTGCTTTCCTCCGCCCCGCAAGGACTTTCCTCGTAGGCCCCCGATGCGGCGCTGCTGCCAGCGATGGGCCCACCACCAGCACGACTTCCTCGTTGTCGCTGCCCGGGATGGGTACATCCTCCTTTTCTTCGTAGGCGCCGCGCCCTGGACACGTGTGGAGAGCAGAGTCTAAGGGCCACTGAGTGCCCAACGCTCGACCTGCGTCGGAAGAGAGAGGCTTACCTGCGCCGGCGCCGTGCGTTTGCTCGCATGCGCCTCCGCGCCTGCCCGTGCCGAGCTCGCTGTGGTCGATGCCGACGTCGGGTTTCCTTCGCCTGACATCAGCAACAGGGCTGACGCCCCCGCCAAACGCCGCCGACGATCTCCCTGGCGGCGAGTGCGTCGCCGGTGGTTGTGTGGCCAAAGGATCCCCAGCAGAGCCCGTGGCCTACGCGGTTTTCATGGTCACCTTCCATGTCCGCTGCAAACAGTCAACACAGTCCGTCAAGGCCTCAAAGGCACGCGCAGCCAGAAATTTAATCGAACACCTTACGGGTACTTACCGCGGACAGCTTATCCTTCACGAATCGTATGGAATGAGGATTCTTGTCGATAGGCAGCAGCATCCCCGCGATCCGCGCGACCTCGCGGGCCGGGAGCCCTGCATGGCGTCGCAAACGGTCACGACGTGCCCCGACCTGAAATCAAACGTAACGGTGCGGCTCGTGCCTACCTTCATGGAAATCCCGGTCTGGGTCTTCCCAACCGCCCATGTCGTTGACGCACCGCTCGCGGCGCCCCAGCGGGCTGATTCGGTGCTGAACGAAGCCATTGACAACATCGTAGCTCGTCAAGCCTTTCTTGGCGAGCTTCTCAATCTCGTATGGCGTAACCTGATCCTTCGGCAGGGTCTCGCTGCGCTGGAAGATCGGAGTATCCGGCGCGGCCGAAGAATAGTCCAAGGTCAAGGCCCCGCGGTTCAGGTAGAACCACCGCCGAGCCCAATCGTCGAACTTCATCGTCACCTCGTACTCCGGGTACGATTGGCTCCCTCGGGCTCGGGGCACGGTCAAGTCGAAGATGCCGCCGTTGCCCACGTGGTGGCCGACGGGCTTCAACTCGAAGTAGTGCTGAAGGAGGCTCACCGTTGGCCGCACCCCACAGTGCGCCTCGCACAAGAACGCAAAGATGGATAGATGGACGTAGGATTGCGGGGACAAGTTCTCCAGCCACAGCTCTGAGGCAAAGAGTCCGCCATAAACTGCGATTCCGACGCACGGAACCGACAAATGGCCGAACTCTCAAAGCATACCAGCTCATCGGGCTCAGGCCTTGGCTCCCGCTCTGCGTCTGGGAGCCTCCATGAGCCCGGCTTCATAAAGCCGTCCCTCTCAAGCTCCGCCATCCTCTCCTTCGCGAGTACGCTGTCTCCAATGAACACCATGGCGGCGGAAAAGTGAGAAGGCAGGAAGCGGGTTGGGGAGACGAAGACAGAGGCAAACGGGATGATTCTACAGTAAGAGTTCCTCCTAAGAAGCACTGCCTTATAAAGGAAGACAACGGTCGAAGCGGAGATCGTGGGAATTGTGCCCAAGGGGGCGTAACTGCCCCCACCTTTCCGTCAAATCGGATTCAATGCTCAGACTTCGGCTCCCGAGCCAAATCTTCCCGCACAGCGCGTATTGGGGATTTTATCTAAAACCTCAGACTGGCTCGCCACGCCACCCGCTCGAGGCTCGGGGGTTGGCTGTTGGTGATTGATAAGCGGCCCACCCTGAGATGGGCCTTGGGCTGAATCCGTACCGGCCCACCGCACATACAGAAAGTCCAAAAGGCCACCCCTAGCCGTACTAAAGGAAGCGTCCAGCCCGCCAAGGTTTTCCCCGGGCTTGACCAGGTCAAGCGCGTCCCCTTGGGTCCCTGCCAGGGGCATGGTGCACCTCCCGGGCTATCCTCAGCCCGGGAGAAGGCCCCGCGGACAGTCCATCTGTCCATAGGCAGGTGGTGACAGCTGTCATGTCCCACCGCACTTTCCCCGGCCTTGACCAGGATGAACTGTGCCTCCCCGGGAACCCGCAGCCCGGGAAGAAGCACGTGGGCAGCTCGATTTGTCGTTTGCCCCCTTTTTGGCAGGCGGCGAATGGTTGTTACGCTACGCAAAGCCCCCAACGGGTGGCGCGAGGTTGGCTTGGTCCAGTCAATGCTATATTGGGGATAAAGGGAAAGTGCTTTCTCCCTAAAGCACGATTCCTTCCCGTATCGGCATATCAAGACAAACACATGTCCTATACTAACCTGAACAGCTTCTCCCTGCAGGCTCGAGACCAGACAGAACCCCGGAATGAGACAAGAACGTCGCCACTAAAGCAAAGACCGATGCGGGGCCCGCCGGATCAGCTTCGGGCGACCCGCCGCGCCTATAAAAGGAAAGGTCCCGAGCCAATTGAGGCCAAGCGATTCAGGTGTTAACAAGTCACTCAAGCCACACGCGCATCCAAAGCTTCCTTAGCAGCAGTCGTAGTCCTTAGCCACCATCGTTGTAAGCTCGGGATCGGTGCCTTCTAGCCCGGTATCGGCACCTCTTGTACTGTTTTCCACCATATAATCAACAAGGCTGGAGTAGAGCTATTACCCGGCAGTGGGGGCTCGAACTAGGGTAAATCGCTTGTGTCTTCACGGTTTGTGTTGTTTCCTTCCTTCCTCTCCCCCCTTTTTTCTCTTCCTTCACCGTACGACGGATCTGTACTCGGATCTATAGGCTCGGCCGCCGCCCCGGGCTGCTGAGAAGGGTTGTCGTTGGTCCTCACACCAACTACAAATTCGTCTGCCGGTCCGTGGACCCGCTTCTCTTCATGAGCGCGATTCCCAGACGCCGACAACGAGGTTGAATATATTTATCATACATGAATGCCAGTTGACGAATGCATGCAAAGGGGCTACAATAAGTGACTAGGTTAATTTGTGTAAAGCTAATTTTAAATAATGTCTCCTTATTTATTGGAAAGCATTTTGCAAACACTAATGTCAGTTGAACCTTTTAAATACTTTTCTTCAAAATTCCGGCACTAATCGTGTTGCCCAAAACATGGCTATCTAATGGTGCTAGCTGTGGTATTCATCGTACCCTCATAATATCCACTGCAGGATAGCAAAACCCGTGTGTGTTGATACCAGAAATTGACCCATTACGTACTGATAGAAGCTGAAAGGCCGATGAAGTCTACAAGTCGATGCAAGGTGCTGAAGCTGATGATGCCTAAGAGTCGATGCAATATGAAAAGTCAATACAATCCAAAATTAAGATCAACAAACCGGGAGTTGACAGGATTCAAGATTCGTAGGTGCTGACGGTCGATTTTCATGATATTTCTTACAACCTTAACCGTCAACATACACATAAAGTGGTGAAACCCCAAGATAAAATTGTTTAAACATACACATAAAGTTCCACTAGTTTTGGTATATTCTTGTATTTTGCAGGGACATGCTCAAATTAAGCATCATATGACGATTATACGAGCATGTCACATTTGGTGCCAAAAGGAGTTCATAAGAGGCATTATCAAGAAAAAGTCATCAAATTCCAAATTTGACATTGCCATGTTGATATACTCACGAAATTGACTATTGTTCGCCCAATTCGGAGTCCGAACATAAAAGTTACAATATTAACGAAATGGCGAACCGGGCTAAAACAGGGGACTAGGCTTGGCAACCTGGCCTGGCCGGCCTAGTTTGCACCGTCGGTCCCACTTTTCATCTAAATGGCCTCAGTCTTTCTCCCATATGCAAGGAAACACAATGGGATCTCTAAGGAGTGTTGATTCGACATTTGTTTGATCGAATGGACCAAATAGATCCAAGAAAACATCTTGCATGGCTCGAAACCGACTATACCAGTTCAACTGCCACAAACTGACATTGGGGAAGGAATCTAGGCTGTCCAAGGATCATGCTGGTGCAACAGGAGGCTAGGGAGCCACCAACACTAGGCCGGCCGACCTCCCTTGACCAGCCAGCCTCCCGAGACCGACCAACCTAGCCAAACCGGCCGGCTCCCCTCGGATGCCGATTTGGGCACTACTTCATCTCCCCTATGACTGACACGTGTCCCAATGTGTGGTTCATTCTGATTGGCTCTGTGACACTATAAAAGGAGATGCTCACCTCACTCGAAAAGTATGAAGAAGAGTAGGGATGATAAGAAAGCGTTACACTGCCCAGATATAATTAGAGAATAGTGAGAGACATGAAAATTGAGTGTCGGGGAGAAGCCAGAGCCGTCAGCATCTCTTCCGCCATGCACTCTGGGAACAGAACTCGGATTCAAGTGAAGTTCTGGTCTTGTGTTTGGGTAACACTGTAGCTTTGCTTTACTTTATAAAATAATTCATTTTGTAACTTCAGTTCAGCTCTTGGGATTTGGCTTGCCCTAGCTAGAATTAATTTTATCTTCCACGAGTTCTTTATGAAATGCTCATTGGTAAAGTAGTACTGCTTATTGTAGATGACTGTAACCATCCAGAGTTCTTAGCTGATATCGAGTGGTAGCGGATCTTCCGAGCTCCGACATATATAAACTAGGGAGTTGGGTTTGCACCTTTAGTTGCATGAGCCCAGACCAGTAGATCCTCTCGAGCCTTGATATTGTTATCCCATCTTCCGTCATTACCCACATTATCCATCTTATCCTTTAGATCATGCTAGATTCTAGACTGGAGCACTTCTCGTTCCTCGTGGAAATCGATACCTTGGAATACTACTAAGTGAAAGCTACTGCGATATCCGTGCGCTTGCGGATTAATTATGTTAGGCATAAGAAGCACTTTTGGCGGTGACTTGCACCGTGCAATTCTTCTTCACACTTGTAGGATGCGTCGGAGGGGTTGAAGGCACAACTAGTGGAACCGCTTGATGGAGTGTAGATGGAGCCTTTGCAGTCTCATGGTTCGGTTTTGATGAACAACCAAAGCTTCCTCATGTCCTAGTTTGTCATCCCTATACTTCCCTTTCAGCTTTGCAAGCAAGAGGAGGTATTTACAATTTAACCTTTAATAATGATTCGTCACGTACCTTACTGTAACCTTGCCTATTTTTTTGTCATACCTTGCTGATTATGGCGGAGTCATCTACGATCTCGATAGTTATGCATATTGAAACCAACTTTAAATTCAGAAATGCAGTTTTACTCAGCTTGTTCAACCTCATCAACCTCCACGAGGGTGAATATGCCACCATTATTCATGGAAGACGCTGGTTAGTTCCATGTAGGCTAGATTATTCTTTCCATTCCATAAGGTGTGAGTAAGTACCATGTAGACCAGCGCCTTGTTGGACGTTTGGGGATAGTACGCCTAGTACCATGTAATAAGAGTACTAAGATTTCTTCACAACCCAGCATATTAAGCCATTATACATCTTTTTTGGTTGGTAATATGGCTAAGTCCTAGGTTTCATAAAGTATAGCATCTTTGGTTTCATGCAAACAAAAGAACCCTAACCCTCCAAAGAGTTTGTTATCACTATTTTCATTAGGTGGGGTATTGGGTCGCAAGCGTGGCTTGTTTCCGTCCGTGCTTACCCTACCCAGTTACTCTTTTAGGTGGCAGTGCAGGACGAAAGTTTGGATGGGAGGTACTTTGAAATTAGGCAAGACTATACCGCTTGCCTGAGTGGGTTGGGCATAACTTTGAAATTCAACCTTTTTTTTTGTTTCCGCAATGCTTTAATCTACTAAGAGTTTGTTTTGGTGACCTGATAAAATGAGCCACTATGTAATTCAAACTTGAAAGGATATAATTGCACTAGAGGGAGGCGAGAAAATGCAACTTTTAAATTTTTAGTTCAAATTTGAATATTTAGCAATTTGTTCAAACTTGAAAGGATATAGTAGCATGCGTGTGCAGTGTACTGTTTTCTTCTTTTTTTCCCACTGGGGTTTCAGATGGATTTTTTAGGAGAAATTGGCATATCGCGATTTCACTCGAGGGGAGTGTTGTAACCCTATGCGATTATATGCCAGAAAGTCTATATAGCTAGAAAATAGAAAAGAGAGAAATCATTTAATGAATGAAGAGATTAATAGAAATCACCATGCATATCGTTTTTCTCTATATCTATGTTTCTTTTTCATTGTGATTTTGATAGCTTACGTACGACTACCGATTTATAACAAGAACTTTTCAAAAAAATTTGGGGTACCCACGCATATGTGGTGCCTCTAGATCCGCACAACTCTTAACCCGTTTGTTAGTGTTCATTATATGTTTGACAGTGCAATGTTTTTCTCTGCGGTTGATGTAGCCGGGACGATGTATCGTCGCCTACTAGATTTCTCTGTTATTTTTTAGCACGCCTACACGGTGTAAAATATAGGGTACCTGTGATTCACCGCGGCCATCAACCTCACGTTTTCCCCGCCCAAATCATTCCTCACATTTTTACCTTGAAAAAAATCATCCCTGTCATTCGCATGGGTGCATGACCTCGTGTTAATCGTTTACTGTTAGGCTGCAATTAGACCACCCAAAAAGGAAGGGACGTCCTAACTGGACTGGGAGGAGAAGAGCCAGCCTTGTCCCCTTGTCATGGGCCCGCCCATCAGTCAAAGGCAATGTAGCAACGCGAGAAAAGAATTGAAAAACGAGCCCGCCCAATAAGTGTGACTCACGCGTTTCCCCAACGGTCATGTTTCCCGCCCCCACCCACATACATACCAGACCCACAAGTGACGTGAATCAGTCAGGTCACCACCTCTTTGTTTAGACGCCGTTTTCTAGGTCACATCTTTTTTCATCCGTCATTATTTAATTTTAAGGTTTTATATTTTCTATGGGAGGGAAAGAGATTTTTATTTTAACATTCTGGAGCTCTATAAAATGCGAAGGCGAGGACGCCGACGCCGAGGCATAGAAGAAGCACCACCGCGTCCATTCCTCCTCCTCTCCTTGTAGCCGCCAAATTGATCGCGAGGGCAACTCAGACCACACACGGCCAACGACCTGCACCTCCTCCTCCTCTTCGTCGTCGTCGTCGTCTCTCACCAGATCATCGCAATGGTGAGCAATCGATCCCTGGGCGATCAATGTGTGGCTGCTCGGTTGCGCGGCGTGCTTGGACCACCCTGTCGGTTGGTAGGTTTGTTTCTTTGGTGTCCTGAGGTGGGCTTGGATTGGTGACATCGGTTGTTGGGGTTTGGTGCAGACGAAGAAGCAGCGGAGGGAGGCCGGCGCGCGGCGGCGGCACCACCACCACCACCACCGGCGGCGGACGCTGCTGTCTCTGCTGGGGCGCGACGAACGCTGTGTCTCCTGCACCACGTTCAACATCCTCGCGCCAATCTACAAGCGCATGGACTCGGAGGTGAGCTGGATCTTGCTTCCCCTTTGCTTGCAACTCACACCCACCCCAAATCAGCTGAATCAACTTGATTTGAAGATGTTGCGGGTGGTTTCTCATGGATTGGTGGATTGATGGTGGTGCTGCCATTGCGAGCAGAATTGCAGGGAGAGCCAGTACAGAGCCTACTGGCTCAACCGGAATGAGAAGATCATCGACCGGCTGCTTGCCGATTGCTCCTCCATCATCTGCCTACAGGTGAAGAAAATTGAGGGGTTCATCCGTACTTTGGCACTATGTTTGTCTTTATTTGCACAGTGAGCTTATAAATGGATTTGATTGGCCTAATTTTGTCTCAGGAGGTGTGGTTTGGGAACGATGAGCTGGTCGACATGTACCAGAAGCGGCTGGGTGATGCCAATTACGCGCTGTTCAAGCTTGCCCGCACCAATAATCGTGGAGATGGTGAGTTCTTCTTCCCCATTTCGGCTTGGTCAGATAAGGAAAAAAGATATTGCTGTATGGACCATGTAGGGAAATGTGTGGTATTGTTGTGACTGCCACCATCTGTTTTGCCTACACCGTCCAAATGGTTGTTTTTTGTAAGGCGAATACCAATATATATAATCTTCATTTTTAGTGGCATAGGAATGGCAGGACATAGGTAGAAAAACAAACAAATGCAAAAGGAGGTCTGTATGTACAAATAGGACTCGTAACTTGGCTATTTGTGCATGTCCCTGTCAGTTCTTGTCATCATAATCCAAAGTGCATCCATGTCGACGGAGATAATCTCTTTTGTCCAATGCCTCAGATGTTGATGCCTCGGATGATTATCATTACATTAAGACACATTATTTCCTTTTCAATATTTTTAAAATGGTTGATGTAAAAAATTTGTGGATAATTTGCTATGTCCAATGCTTTTGGTGGTGACGCATCTAATAGCTATTAGTAGCCATGGATGGATGTTTTTCTTCTTGAATATTTTTAACAAGTGCATAGAAAATTTTGAATTTGCATCCTAGTTATGGACATCACTAGGGTCTCTCCACAATTTTCTTCTGAACTATCTCTCTACTGCTCAGGTCTTCTGACTGCTGTACAAAAGAGCTACTTCCGTGTTTTGAACTACCGGGATCTTCTCTTCAATGATTTTGGAGATCGAGTTGCTCAGCTGTTGCATATTAAGTCAGCCATGCCATTCTGGCAGAACCGAGGCAGCAGCTGTGTCCAGCAGCAGAGCCTGATTGTGAACACCCATTTGCTGTTCCCTCATGACCACAGCCTTTCAATAGTTCGGCTGAAGCAGGTAGAGAGTCAATATTTTGCAGTCAAAATGAGCATTAGTCACAATATTTCAGTTGGATTCCCAGATCCTATCAACTGATGAATCCAATGCTGCGAATGGCAGGTCTATAAGATCCTTCAGTACATAGAAGCTTATCAGGAAGAACATAACCTTGGTCCAATGCCAATTATCCTATGTGGGTGAGTATGCAGTATGCAATCTAATTTGTAATCGTTTTGCATATATACCATTTTGCATAGGTACTAACATACGATCAGGACATTTGTATCACAGTGACTGGAATGGAAGCAAACGTGGGCAGGTTTACAAATTCCTTCGTTCACAGGGGTTTGTATCATCATATGACACTGCCCATCATTACAGTGACAGCGAGGAAGATGCACACAAGGTAAACTGATAATTTGATGGTTCAACCAAGCTGAACTTATTATGTGATGGTTGGATTGGATTCTATTATTTACTTCTTTATCCTTTCTTGAACATAGTGGGTAAGTCATCGAAACCACAGAGGGAACATCTGCGGAGTTGATTTCATATGGCTTCTCAATCCAAATAAGTGTAGGAAGCCCCTGAAAACCAGCTGGAATGAAGCTGTCTTTGGTATCATCAAGGTAACCAACATGATCAGCACTGTATCATTGATTAAAATATTTGATGTTGCTAATATAAAATAATATAGTTGACCTTGAAGAACATGCTAGACAACTAAGAATGCATATAGTTTGTGGTCCTTTAATTAATTATCTCCACGACCTAAGCAATTCCAAATTGTTTTTTTTCAGTATCATCTTCTCCAAGTTGCATCCCATTCTGAGGAGAATGCATTTGCACTCCTGAAGGCTGACAATCCTGATGATTACGTCACATATTCAAGCTTCTCCCAGGCACTTTGTCAGGTATTGATGACAAACATTGACTTTTCTTGCATAATTTTAAAACTTCTTCTAGGAAACGTTGGTGATCATGTTATTATAAATGCAGTTAGGAATGGTCCATCCTGATCGCCTAGATTCTAAAGAAATTGAAGATCTGTGGAGTGAAACTGACTGTGATGGGGATGGCCTTGTTGACTACAAAGAATTTCAGGTAATTCCTCTGGAGGTCTATACGAACATAGAAAACATAAATCGTACCATTAATAAACTCCATAGGGGAATATGCCATGTGATCAAAACTGGAAGTTCATAGAAAGATTTGACGTTAATATAGGGCAGATGCATGTGGTGGATCACAACTTATTGAAATAGCCCAGACTGGATCAAAATTATAATGCTTTCTAAATAGTGACCTCTAAATGGCCTAAAATTTCTATAATCATTAATAAATAACTGTGATTTCTTTACTTGGGCGCTTTTTTATACTGTAGATAATTGGTAAATAACTTGTGTCCTCAAGAAGTGGATGATTGCTATTTTATATACTATTCCTATGGTAAAGCAAGTTAATGATAACCTCAAATGTAAATACTGCCGGTTAAAAATATACATAGGCAAGGTAGATATCCAATAAATATTTATCCATCTTAATTTTATGGTATATTCTGACGTCCTTTGCTTATAAAAAAAGTAACAAAAGGAAGAAAAAATCTTCCTATTCTTGCCTTTTCTATTTAGGACATCATCTCCGCACTCTTTTTTAAGGAATTTCAAGGAAAAGGGTTATGTATATAGTATTTATACTTAATGCTCTCCAATTCTATTAGAAATCCTATAAGAATTTGTTAGGAGTAAATTCCTTGAACTTATTCATCCGTAGCCTTAAGGAAGAATCTTTTTTGACTCTGTATCCTTGATAACATTTCATCAGTAAAGATCATCCTAGTATCTAAATTTCATTGGGATACTCCTAGTATGAGAAACTCATATATGGCTATTTTATTAACCATGTGAAGCGGTGCATATGGAGCCCTAAATGCTGCAGCCAAGAAGATGAGGATGATGCTGAAATTGACATCAGTGAGGGTAGCCCTGTCACGTATGAGCCAAATGATGAAGCCATTGGCTTCACTGTGAAGGAAGCTGTTCTTTTTCCCCCAGAAGTAGAGAAGGGCAAGTGGCCGGAGAACTACAGCCTTTCAGATCATGCCCCCCTTACTGTGGTGTTCTGCCCTGTAAGAATGCCTTGCTCTCCACGCACACCTCGCACTCCCTTGGTATTGGAAGTCAATCGTCACATGCATAGAGGGAGCCTTGTACAGCCCTAGGAATACTGTGATATAATACATCAGTACCAGTGGTTTAGCTAGCTGTCCATAGTAGTAACAAAAGGCGACTGAATATAGTTTTTTTGGTTCATGCCTTTGTTGCTCTTGGCTGCCCTTTCAAAGGCCGGCGTGCTACACTGCTTCTGTCTGCTGTAAGTTGTATCTATCTAGGCGTGTCTCCACATGTTCATAAATATAAATTTGCTTTGTTTTTATCTATCTAGACCTGTTAAGCCATTTAGTTAATCATTGATTTTGCTCTTTCCTCGGATGTCATAAATTTCTGTACTCACAGTTGTGTTTTAGTTGGGAAGGCTTGTTATTGATCTTGTTGCAAAAATCCTCTAGATGGAGATACCATAGTTTGGCAAGGGTTAATACTTAGATATGTGCTGCTGCAAAGATGTCAATCCATGACATTTAAGTGCTAAGCTGTATTTCTCTAAATGACATTATGGGCCTCTTCTGCACCCCCACCCCCTATTTTTCGCTCATTATCAGAGCGAGATCGCTAAGAGCAATATCGGAGCGAGATCGCTACCTCCTTCCGCACTCGAAGCTTGAACGAACGTGTTGAAACTTGAAAGTAAAGCGGTTCAAGCAAGCATACCAGATTAATTCCAGCAATAAAAAACACTAATAATTCGTGATACCAACAATTAAATAAATGCAGCAACACTGGATTACATTGATCCAATGCTACTACAAATTACCATGATCAAAAGCAAGCAAATTTCAGCAACTTCCAACCTCAAACAGCCAAAAGAACAAAGATTAAAAAGAAATTTGCTCCCATTTAGCTTGTTCCAAACGCAATGCGCCTCCAAGACCCACGGATAGATTTATCGCAGACAATATATGTGACAAGGTTCCAAAATAATCTACTGAATCTGGACTACTAAAATTCTAGAATAGTACACTAAAATTCTAGAATAGTGCAGATAAGCTCACTTTTCAGCTCAACGTAGCTAAGTGAGAGGGAAAGGTAAATCCAACCAAGCCGATCTGAGTAAAAGAGGTAAACTGATTCCTACTAAAATTAAATTCAAGCAGTTCTAGAATCACTCTACAACCTGAAACCTGTCACACATCTCAAAAGGTTCAAATATCATAGAGCAGTAATAAGCTAGCAATTTAGCAAGGTCCCGAGGACAGTGCTTTGCTTTGAACAAAGAAAACCTACAAACAGGTTAAGGTCCACTTATCAGCAAGTAAAAAAACACAATATAGTGAATTGTAATAACTATATTCAACCAAGCCGATCTGAGTAAAAGAGGTGAACTGATTCCTACTAAAATTAAATTCAAGCAGTTTTAGAATCAGTCTACAACCTGAAACTTGTCACACATCTCAAAAGGTCCAAACATTATAGAATAGTAATAAGCTAGCAATATGAGAATTCCTCAATTATAGTTCTTCTTAGGCACAAGAAACCAGAAACTAGAATAGTAGGCTAGTAAGGAGGATTCGAACATCTTATGCGATGATACTCAAAATCAGCAAGAAGATTAATGAGCTAGGCACGAACACGTCGCTGTCCTAGAAAAACTATCACTGCCAAATCAACGATATGACAATGTGTTTCTCAGAGATACAAAGCCCTCCACCGCAACAGCCAACCAACCAAGGATGATGGAAGATGCAAAGTCGAGAGGTAGGAGTCTGCTGCACACAGTAATCTTCCAGTCGTGCAAACAAAGCAAGAGCTACACGAACAGGTCGAGAAAAGGGGATCGGGGAAGAGAGAGATGTACCTGTTCTTAGAAAAGTGACGCAGCTAAATAGAAGGAGAGAAGTGGAGCTCAAACCCAACGACTAGCCCGGAAACCATCAACGGCCGGAGAAAATGCCGCCCATCCTTGAACGTGCAGAGAGCAGCTCATGCTAACCCATGCTCTTACCGGATGAGAGCATCCAAGAGCCTCACTCCTCTCTCTCATCTAGTTAGTGGGACCCATATGCAAAACAGGAAATTCCCAAAAAGCAACTTGAGATGCAACAATCCCCACCAAATTTCTCAATTTGTCGGACATGAAAGGGACTATGTTTAATATACGATTATTCGACCTCGAGTACCTTTCGAGTTTGAACCCAAAACCTAGCATCATGTACTATGACTCTGCATAGACAGTGGAGGGCTGCACCTTGATCCAGAGTTTTGGTGTGATAGCTTTCATCCAATCTGCACTCTGTACAAGGCAACTAATCTACCCCTCTTGGGTTGGGAAGTTTCATCCATGCCCCAATATCTATCTCATGAGCCTCGACATGTACCCATACTTACTTTAATTGCGGCCTCCAATCATGCTCACGTAGGTGAATTCTAAGGAATCCTGTAGGAAAATTCCCAAATGCTATTTATGGCCTTGATTCAATTAAAAACTATTGCTCAACGTGCCATACAGATGGAGTACTACCACAATTAGGACTCTTAGAGTTGTACTCCTTACTCCCATACAGCTTGTTGTCCTAGATCCTAGTTCACAGGATCTCTGATTTTACAGGACAGGTTACAGCATTAGGACAGGTTACGTGCCATACAGATGTGGGTATGAGTTCCGTTCCTCGAGAAGCTGCAGGAATGACCGTACGTGCCATTCCTTTGATGAAAGGATCCACTAGATTCCATTCAGACTGAATGTATTCCATAGTGAATGCGCCTATCTCTCTTGCAGACCTTAACAGACTTGAGACGTCTCTTAATATGCTTTGAGGATTTCATATTATCATTCCTACTCTTAACCTTTGCCAATACGGTCTAGTTATCGCAGAGGTCAACATGCCTGGAATTTGTTTTCCAGTACCGGTAAGTCACAAAGTAGCTCCTTAAGCTATTCTGCCTCTACAACCGCTGAGTATTGTGCTAGTAACTCAACCTCCATAGTGGACCATGTAAGAATCGTCTGTTTAGAGAACTTCCGCTAAACCGCCTGTGAATAACATAGACCCTATGTACAAGGTGGGCCTAAAAGACCACCCAACAGGGGATGGACCAAGTCGGGTGGATAGGGATGGGTATCACTCGGAATCCAGAAGGCTTGCCCGGCAAGGAAAGCCTTAAAGATAGAAGTTTATCCCTAATATGGAAGATACAATTGTAGTGCCAGATAACTATGTATTAGGCTAGAGGATAGAGATAGGGATCCTACCTCGTAACCGACTAGTGTTGATCGAGATTTGCACGACTACTTTCGTATGGCTACATGAAGATTGGTTGCCCTGGATTTCCACATCAGAATTTTTATTCGTTTCATACAATGGCATCACGAGCGACCATATCCATAGATCAGCGACACACCTACGCTGGCGCCCCAAGCGCCCATGTGTATGGCTCTGCGATACGCCTACGACTGCATCCCGAGCGCCCAAGTCTGCAGCTCGGCAACACGCCTACGCCGGCGCCCGAGCGCCGAAGTCTACGGCTCGGCTACATACCTACGTCTGTGCCCCGAGCGCCGAAGTGTGCGGCTCAACTACACGCCTACGCATACCAAGCACTCGGGGGGCTCAAATCCATTAAAGCAAAGGGCGATCCCTTTAACAGGCTTTCTCGACAACACGTCACAAACAGTGGTAACAAGTTGTTGACATCGAGCCTAATTTGGCCTCGATACACTCTTGAGGGCATATGACCGGAAGCGTCTCCCATTAAAAGTGTCTCATGGCATACCCCATGTTAGGCCACTAGTCAACTTTCCATGTTCAAGGTTGAGTGTTGATGAGACTTGGATACTGTTTTGAAGGTATGCCCCTCGTAGGTCGCCAGTTGTATACCGCAACCCGGATACAAAATACCCCTCGGCTAAACTTTATCCAAACAGTACGCCCTTAAGTGGGTCGCCAGCTGATCCCTCTTCCGGTTGGGACAGGTACCACTCGGTAGAAAACGCGCCCCATGCTAGGCCAAGTGCTGAATTCTGCAAGACAAAATCGGGCGTTTGATGCCGCATACCCACTAATATGCAAAATATAGTATACCATAAGATGGGAACCGCAATTGCATGGCTTAAGGTACGCCCCATGATGGGCTATTTACTATTTTCACAAGATGAAAATGGGTACCGAGCAGCCAAATCAATGGAATACACAATTCAAAATAGAGTGGCGTGTCTTACAAACAGGTCGACCGCCAAAGTCTAGGTATTGCCAAGTTGGGCGTTGCTCTTGATTTCTAATGTTAAGATCTATTATTTTTTACGAACTCCTTGCAGATAACAGGAATAAATGACCAATGAACCAGTCGGCGCGATATCTGACTCGATTGCAAAGCACTCGGGCGCCCCCGATCGCTTAGGTCTACAGCTTTGCGACACACCTACGCCGGCGCCCCGAGCGCCCAAGTTTATGGCGCGATGACACTCCTACGCCTCAGCTCCAAGCGACCAATTCTACGGCTCGGCTATAGGCCTACGCCGGCGCCACGAGTGCCCAGGTGTGCGGTTCGGTGACACGCCTACGCCCGCGCCACCAGCGTCCAAGTCTACGGCTCAGTGACACGTGACGGCGTGCTCACCGCTCAACCACTGCGGATCACACCCCAGGTCAGATTTTTATCCTGCTAGCCTATCGGCCGAGCTCAATTCGATTGAGCACTGGACGCAGCGAGGAGCAACACACGGGGATTACCCAGGTTCGGACCCCCTCGCGGGTAATAGTCCTACTCCTGCTGAGCCTTAGCTCTTTTTGGTTGTGGTTGAATGGGATGTGTTTACAGAGTGTTTTCAATGCACAAATGCTAGCGCAGCGCAACACAACGCAGCCTAACGTAACGTAGCGTACCCCCCTTTCCCTTCCTCCCTCTCTCCACCCCTTTTTATACAAGCTTTGAACTGGCGGAGAGAGCCGAGGGGGTAGGCAGTACAGTACCCTTGGTACAGTAACAAGACACGACAGGAGAGACGAAAACGTGCTGCCACTGCGCCGCGCGGCGCCGCCCTCGCGTGCTTCGCAAGTGGCCACTGACCCGCACAGTCACACCAGTGAGGCTGCGGGTGGGGCCCAGTCTGCTCCTCCTGACGCGGGCGGCCATCTCAAGCAAACCTTCTCTCTGCCGGTCAATTCTTCTGCGCCACAGTGACAGCCGCTCAGACTTGCAGGGGTCACTGTAGCGGTAATCATGTCTTCAGCTGTCTATCCGCGCGTGATGTCGCATTAAATGCGCTCGTCCTTCGCAGCAGGGGGAGCCTTCGACCAGAAGACTCCTTTCGGGACGTTCCCTGCCACGCGGGCCCCACCTGACGCGTGGGGCCCTCGCCTGGTCTTCAGAGGGGGCTCGCCCACGCACCCGCCTGGCGCGTGGGGCCCTCGCCTCGCCTTCAGAGGGGGCTCGCCCACGCACCCGCCTGGCGCGTGGGGCCCTCGCCTCGCCTTCAGAGGGGGCTCGCCCACGCACCCGCCTGGCGCGTGGGGCCCTCGCCTCGCCTTCAGAGGGGGCTCGCCCACGCACCCGCCTGGCGCGTGGGGCCCTCGCCTCGCCTTCAGAGGGGGCTCGCCCACGCACCCGCCTGGCGCGTGGGGCCCTCGCCTCGCCTTCAGAGGGGGCTCGCCCACGCACCCGCCTGGCGCGTGGGGCCCTCGCCTCGCCTTCAGAGGGGGCTCGCCCACGCACCCGCCTGGCGCGTGGGGCCCTCGCCTCATCTTCAGAGGGGGCTCGCCCATGCGCCCGCCTGGCGCGTGGGGCCCTCGCCTCGCCTTCAGAGGGGGCTCGCCCACGCGCTGGGGCCTTGCTCGCCCGCCTGACGCGTAATAACTTCGTATAGCATACATTATACGAAGTTATACGATAGAGCCCTCACTTCCATCCGCCGCCTCGCCCAACCACAAGTTTAAGCGTTCGTCCTTTTGCAACAAAGGGGCCATTAGCCTAAGTACTTTCGCTACCAGCTTTCGGCAGAATGCTTTCTAACAGACCTTTTTAAGGCTAAGCCGCCGATCGCCAAAAAGCTTTAGACAGAGCTTTCTGTTGAAAGTGAGCGCTCTTTCCTCAGGCATCTGGTTACTTCAACCCTTATGGCCTCTCGCGACCCGACTTAAACATTGCGTGGCGATAGCTTAGCTTCAGGAAGCGGTCTAGTCGCCGGTGCCGCCGTTGGCGCGTTGCCTAGACCGAGCCGACACACCGGGCTAGAGCCCTCACTTCCATCCGCCGCCTCGCCCAACCGCAAGTTTAAGCGTTCGTCCTTTTGCAACAAAGGGGCCATTAGCCTAAGTACTTTCGCTACCAGCTTTCGGCAGAATGCTTTCTAACAGACCTTTTTAAGGCTAAGCCGCCGATCGCCAAAAAGCTTTAGACAGAGCTTTCTGTTGAAAGTGAGCGCTCTTTCCTCAGGCATCTGGTTACTTCAACCCTTATGGCCTCTCGCGACCCGACTTAAACATTGCGTGGCGATAGCTTAGCTTCAGGAAGCGGTCTAGTCGCCGGTGCCGCCGTTGGCGCGTTGCCTAGACCGAGCCGACACACCGGGCTAGAGCCCTCACTTCCATCCGCCGCCTCGCCCAACCACAAGTTTAAGCGTTCGTCCTTTTGCAACAAAGGGGCCATTAGCCTAAGTACTTTCGCTACCAGCTTTCGGCAGAACGCTTTCTAACAGACTTTTTGCGAAAAGAAACGGATGCCCTCAAAGAGAAACAGAACTTATCTCATATTGAAGATGGCTCTGTACAATGCAGCCCCCGAGGCGAGCGGTGAAAGAAGAAGACCTCGCCGCTCGGCTCCAAAGGTAGGCCAAAAAGGAAACTCCTGGAGCTGCTACCTACGGGTAGAACTTCCTCAGCTGCTCGACGTTCCAAGTGTTCGCTAATTCGCGACCATCCTCGAAAGCGAGCCTGACTGAGCCTGGGCGGGAGACTGAGACCACCTTGAAGGGGCCCTCCCACATGGGAGACAGTTTGTTGCGCCCCGCCTGCGCTTGGATTTTGCGCAGAACGAGGTCGCCCACTGCCAGCGTTCTCACACACACCCGCCTTGACTGATAGCGGCGCAGTGCCTGCTGATATCTGGCGGCCCGGATCGCCGCTCTGTCTCTGACCTCCTCCAGGAGGTTAACTTCATCCTGACGCCGGTCAGGGTCTTGGTCTTCGCTGAACGCCGCCACCCTTGGGGATCCGAAGGTGAGCTCCGACGGGAGTACCGCTTCGGAACCGTACACTAGGAAGAAGGGGGTCTCGCCAGTGGCTCTGTTGGGAGTTGTCCGCAGCGCCCACAATACAGTGGGGACTTCTTCCGCCCAGCGCTTGCCGCGCTTCTGCAGGCGGTCGAACGCCCTTGTCTTTAATCCTCTGAGCACTTCTGCATTCGCTCGCTCCACTTGCCCATTGCTCTTCGGATGTGCCACCGAAGCGAAGCACATCTTGGTACCCATCTCTTCGCACCAATCTTGGAAATCGTTGCTTTTGAACTGAGCGCCGTTGTCGGTGATGACTCTGCTGGCGACGCCGAAGCGGACGAAGATGCTTTTCATGAACTTGATGGCAGCAGCGGACGTGATCGCCGGCACCGGCGTGGCTTCAACCCACTTGGTGAACTTGTCGACGGCGACGAATAAATGCGTGTAGCCTCCGGTCGCCCGCGGGAACGGGCCCAGAATGTCCAGCCCCCAGACCGCGAACGGCCAAGAGAGCGGAATGGTTTGCAGCGCCTGGGCCGGTCGGTGGATCTGCTTAGCATGAAATTGACACGCTTCGCATCTCCTCACCAGCTCGAAGGCATCCTGGAGGGCAGTAGGCCAGTAGAAGCCGTGGCGGAAGACCTTTCCAACCAGCGCCCGGCTCCCCGAGTGGCTCCCGCACATGCCTCCATGGATCTCAGAGAGAATTTCACTCCCCGCTTCCCGAGTGACGCACTTCAGTAGAACTCCATTTGCACCCTGGCGATATAGGTCCCCACCTACCAGGGCGTAGCGCTTGGCCTTGCGCGCCACCTTCTCAGCCGACGCGTCATCGTCGGGGATCACTCCATCCCGCAGGTAGGCTAGGATCGGATCCATCCACTGACCTTCCCGGACGAGCGTGGCGACGTTCTGTACATTGCCGCCAGCGTACTCTGCCTGGCCTGGCATTTCCGCTTCAACCGCCTCGGCAGTCCTTCCGCCTCCTCCCTCTAGCCGGGGAGCTGCAGCGGGATTGGTGACGTCTCCTCCAGAATCGGGAGCTGCGTCAGGAAAGGTGTCGTCCCCGCCAGAATTGGGGGCTGCGACAGACGGCCGCGTAAGTCTTTCTTCAAAGACCCCAGCCGGAACAGGTGCCCTTGACGAGGCAATCTGGGACAGCTCATCCGCCATATAGTTGTCGCGGCGAGGGATGTGCACGAAGCCCAAACCCTCGAAGTGCCGCTCCAACCGTCGTACCTCCGCTAGGTAGGCCGCCATGGTGGAATCTGAGCAGGTGAACTCCTTTCTCGCCTGGTTGATGACCAGGAGAGAGTCGCCTTTTACTTGCAGCCGCCGGATGCCCAGGGTCGAAGCTGCCCTGAGCCCGGCGAGTAGCCCTTCGTACTCCGCGACGTTGTTGGTCGCGCGGAACTCCAGCACCACCAGTTGCCGGACGACGTCGCCGGTGGGAGACACCAGAACGACACCTGCCCCAGCCCCCTCAAGCCGGAACGAACCGTCAAAGAAGAGAATCCACGGCGAGGGTGCTGGGACGCCTTCAGCTTCCTTGTCCGCCGGAGTCCATTCGCCGACGAACTCCGCCAGAGCTTGCCCTTTGATAGCTGTTCGGGGAGCGAATTTGAGATCAAACTCCGCCAGCTCCATGGCCCATTTAGCGATGCGACCCGTCGCCTCGCGGTTGAAGAGGATCTCCCGCAAGGGATACTTGGTCAGCACTGTGATTTCTCGCCCTTGGAAGTAGTGACGCAGCTTCCTGGACGCTGTTAGCACGGCGTAGAGCATCTTCTGGTGCTGCGAATACCTTGCCTCAGCGCCGTGGAGGACCTTGCTGATGTAGTAGACTGGGCGCTGAACTCCTTCCCTTTCCGCCACCAGCACCGCGCTGACCACCTCCGGGTTCGCCGCGACGTAGAGAATCAGCGGCTCGCCCGGATCTGGGGCGACCAGCACGGGCGGGGAAGTCAGATACTTCTTCAGCCCGTCGAACGCCTCCTGCGCCTCCGTGGTCCACTCGAAGTGGTTGGTCTTCTTCAGGAGCCTGAGTAACGGAAGGCTCTTATCCCCCAGGCGAGCTATGAAGCGTCCCAGGGAAGTCAGGCAGCCCACTAAACACTGCATCTGCCGAAGTCGCGTCGGGGGCTTCATGTTTTCAATTGCAGCGATCTTGTCGGGGTTCGCCTCAATCCCCCTCTGGGAGACGAGGAAGCCCAACAGCTTGCCCGACGGCACGGCGAACGCGCACTTCTCAGGGTTGAGCTTGAGGCAGTATTTCCTCAGGTTGGCGAAGGTTTCCTCCAGGTCGTCGATCAACTCCTCCGCCTTCTTGGACTTCACCACCAGGTCGTCGACGTACACCTCCAAGTTCCGCCCTATTTGGGGGCGGTGAGCAATATGCATGGCCCTTTGATAGGTCGGCCCTGCATTCTTCAGTCCGAACGCCATCCTTGTGTAACAATAGACGCCCATGGGCGTTACAAAGGCGGTCTTGTCTTCGTCTTCCTTGGCCATGCTAATCTGGTGGTACCCGGAGTACGCATCCAGAAAGCACAGCTGCTCGCACCCCGCCGTGGAGTCGACAATGAGATCAATGCGGGGCAGCGGGTACGGATCCTTCGGGCACGCCTTGTTGAGGTCGGTGAAGTCGACGCACATCCTCCACCGCCCGTTGGATTTTTTGACGAGGACGGGGTTCGCGAGCCACCTGGGATGGGCGACGCTACGAACGACCCCCGCCCTCAAGAGCTTGTCCACCTCCTGGCGGATGACGGCCTGCCGCTCCACCGACTGCTTCCGGACCTTCTGCAAAACCGGTTGCGCGCCGGGGAACGTTGCCAACTTGTGCTCAATCACCTCCCTGGGGACCCCAGCCATGTCGGACGGTTGCCAAGCAAACACGTCTGCGTTAGACTGGAGGAAGGAGACGAGCGCGCCTTCCTATTTGGCGCTGAGAGAGGCGCCCACCCGAACGGTCTTCGCCGGGTCTGACTCGCTCAGGGAGACCGCCTTAACCTCCGCGGATGAACCGGGGGAGGCACGGGTCTTCGCCGGAGGAGCTCCCAGAGTCGAAGCCTCGGCCTTCTGGGCACCGATCGCCCCCGCCAAAGCGAGAGCGTCCTTGTCGCAGCGGAGCGCCTCCGGGCGGTCCACTTTCAAGACGATGGGGCCGGCTGGCCCCGGGATCTTCACCACCATGTACGCATAGTGGCAAACCGCCATGAACCTGGTCAGCGCCGGCCGACCTAGTATGGCGTTGTAGGGGAGGTCGAAGTCCGCCACCTCGAACTCGAGCATCTCGGTGCGGAAGTTGTCGGAGCCCCCGAAGGTTACCGGGAGACTGATGCGCCCCAGAGGGACGGACTCAGCCCCCGGCGTGATGCCAAAGAACGAGAGCGTCGGGCGAAGCTCCTGCGGCTGGATCTGGAGCGCCTTGGCGGCCCTGACGGAGACGAGGTTGAGAGAGCTCCCTCCATCAACCAGCACCCGCCCTAACTTTACATTGCGGACCGTGGGTGCCACCACGATCGGGAGATGCCCAGGGCCGGCGGTACTGGCTGGGTGATCGGCCTGACTGAACGCGATCGGCTGCTCCGACCACGCCAGCTGCCTTGCTGACCCAAAGCTGGGCACGGCGGCGCACACTTCCCTCATCGCACGCTTAAAGCTAGCGTGGGACGGATAGGTGGCCGATCCGCCGTGGATGACGGCAACTTCGCGCTCCGCCTGCTGGAAGCCAAGCGAAGCCGCTTCCTTGCCCTTGCCGCTGCCGGACGCTTGCTGCTGCTCGTGGACGCGCTTGTCCACCAACTTGTTGATGACATGGCAATCCGCCAAGTCATGGGAATCGTTGCGGTGAATGGGGCAGTAAGCCCCCCGCTCCACTCGCGGGAACGGCGGTCTCGCCCGCCGTCGCGGCCGCGGGGGCCGCCGTAATCACGGCGGTCGCCCTGGCCGCCCCTGCGGGGACCGTTCCTGCCGCCGCCATCGCCGCCGCGGCGGCCTCCACCGCGGCTTGCTCTCTTGTGCCCGCCGCGCTCGCCGCGCGGCCGGCCGCCGTCTTCGTCGTCGTCGTCGTCGTCGCGCTCGGCGGCCATGACCTGTCCGGTCTCGTTCCTACTGCTAGTTTTCCGATAAATCGGGCTAGGGACCACTCGGGAATTTCAACAAGGAGATTTTACTGAGTCCTTCACAGTCTCCTTGCATGGAACGGGGCACTCGGCTCCAAAGACTAGTCAGGATAAAATATCAACAATCTACAAGCATTTAGCATGAAGCATGACTCATCCAAGGTGCGACAAAGAGGAGCAGCAACTCGACTATGAAACACTCGGGGCTACTGTGGATAACATATACCCGGGGTACCCACAAGGCAGGCCTAAAAGAACACCCGACAGAGGATGGACCAAGTCGGATGGATAAGGACGGGTACCACTCAGACTCCAAAAGGCTTGCCCGACAAGGAAAGGCTTAAAGATAGAAGTTTATCCCTAATAAGGAAGATACAATTGTAGTGCTAAATTACTACATATCTGGCTAGAGGATAGAGATAGGAATCCTACCTCGTAATTGACCAGGACTCTACTTTGTTACCATACGCCCCACTATATAAGACGGGCAAGGAGCCCCTGTTTCGGCATCTTCATCTTCATCTCTATACACATCAATGGAGAGACATCTCCCTGAACATTGATCATCAGATCATCATAATCCCATAACATAGGACTAGGGTATTACCTCCACTACGAGGGCTTGAACCTATATAATCCTTTGTCTTGTGTTAGCATCGAGTTTGGATCCAGCGCATAACCCCATATATAATCATTGCCGACGACACCCCCCGATTAACCAAACGTCGACACCGCCCCACCTGTTAGAATGAAAACATAACCATTCGTAGCCTTCATATCGTGCGAGTCACTAATCCAGTTGGAATCATTGAATCCTTCTTTGATCGCAAGATAACCATAATAGTGTATTCCCAAATTAATAGTTCCTTTCTGATATATATAAGTACTCCTTCTAGTGCTAACCAATGACCATCTCCTGGACTGGCTGTGTACCGACTTAATCCGCTTACATCATATGGGAATATCTTTTTTTAGAACAATAGAATTTCCATTATATCATTCACCAAAGGTTACATTCATCGGAAAGACTATTACAACGCAACACCACCTATTGAACCAACACCTACTAGAAGTAGTATTGAGATTAACTAGCATTCCTCTCGCTTGGATCCAGCATTTGTAGATGCATGGTACGATGCTTGCACTAGTATCATACTAGAAATTTTTTGCACATCCTTCAGGGCATGACTTTTCCTCGCAAGAGATGATGCACGGACCTACCAATTCAAGTCCTCCACTGTTCTTCTCTTATTTGCTTCCTTCGATCGCATCAACAGGCCAACAAAAACATTCAGCGTCGTCATGTAGAGTAACTCTACCCAACAACCCGACACAAAATTCCAACCATAGGGGTAGACAACTGCCAATAGCCAACGAATAAATCGAGGACCATGGGTATCTATTCTAACAAAGACATCGTCGAGGAGATCGCTAGAGGCAAACATCACGCGGCCACAATATTCAAATAAACTTATTACAAAACCAAATTGTTGTCACACAGGACAATACAAACACCAAACCCTAACCCTAAGAAATCAGATATGATAAAAACCTAAAATTTTAAGATGAGAAGCGGGTCCCCATCACCTTCCTAACTCCAACGAGATCGCTAAAATTTGAGAGGCGACGGGACCAGGAATCGGGAACTCCTTGCGCCGAGCCTCCAACTTTTTTCTTAGCCGCCGCCGCCTTGGAGCCGTCTCCCATCTTGTTTGGGAATTTCTAAGCTGGCCTTTTCCTTCTCCAGTGTCCTTATGTTTTATGGTCCATGAATCTAAATTGTTTTAGGACATTTTCCACATACTGGGATTGTGTTAGAGTAATCCCGTTCTCACCCTTAAATAGCTTGATGTTTAAAACTACATCGGCTTCACCTAGATCTTTCATATAAAAATTCTAGGAGAGGAAAGATTTAAGTTTTGTTCTTTTGGGCTGATACGAATGGCTGAACAGCTGGAATGACTGGATTTCAAGGAGTTCTCAAGGTAGTCTAGAGAGTTAGATCCATTTTGTTTGACTTGCTTTATTAAAGTTAGGACCCACCACCGAAACAACAAAAGATAGACTCAAACAAGTTGTCGATGTTTGTTGTCAGGAATATTGATTGTGGGGCTATGGGCTAGATCCAAACACAATGGTAACACGAGACAAGGGTTTATATAGGTTCAGACCCTCACGGTGGAGGTAATACCCTAGTTCTATGCTAGGAATAATGATGATGTGTCTAGTACGTGTCGAACCAGGGGCCCCTACCAGCCTTATATAGTGAGGGGTAAGGGTTACAAAGGAGAGTCCTAGCCGATTAAGAGATAAAGCTTCCATTTCTATCCTTTCTTACCAAATATTCTGATATTCGAATTACAATCATATCTTCCTATCCTGGATTGACTTCTCTCTTTATCTTTTACTTGCCGCACAAGGCAAACAACAATCCGGGTAATACACATGCACATGTAACCAGCTCAGCCCACCCCCTGTAGGGTAGTCCTCACGGCCCATTGTTGACAGTCAATTTCTATAACTTTTCAAACACTTCCCACCGTCAATATAGCTTCCAAATTAAGGAACATGGACTAAAAAAAGTGTTGGTAATTTTGTGTCTCCAGGGACCTACTAAACAAAATTGAACTCAAACCGAAGAAAAGCCTCGGTCGGTCGACTAGGGTAGGGCTGGCCGATCAGCACCTGGTTCAAACCAGGACCTTGTTTTCTTTGGTGATCCTAAAAGCACAATTTGAAGCAATCCCAAGCGACCATACACGTTGGTTTAATTAAAAGGCAACAAATGCTTCACAAATGGATCCGTGGGCCCACAAGGAAGCTGGCTTTTATCGGCTCAAACTACCAAAACCGACTCAAGGACATGATCTACACCGCACATGGAGTATCCTAGG
The DNA here is from genome assembly GCA_005191435.1 of Raddia distichophylla. Taxonomy (NCBI): domain Eukaryota; kingdom Viridiplantae; phylum Streptophyta; class Magnoliopsida; order Poales; family Poaceae; genus Raddia; species Raddia distichophylla. Next base: position 1,211,110 of record SPJY01021409.1, read on the forward strand.
GGAATTGGACCCTGGGAGGCACCGAAGGTGGGTCAGCCGACCCACCTAGGTCTTCCGGTCCCCTTGGATGCCCCTCGAGTGCTCCTTCGGCTGGGGAGGTGGTGACATGTGTCCACATACGTGGCACACCCTCACTTACTTTGGTGCACTATAAATAGAAGTCCCCTCTTCATTTGCAAAGCACGGAGAAGTGTGGGAAGAACAGAAAGAAGCGTTACGCTGTCCATATATCAAGTATATAGTAGGTGAGAGAGGAGAGTTAGTGCTGAGGAGAAGCCAACGTGTTGGCATCCCTCCACTAGAGCTCTGGAGCCGGACTCGGGTGTGAGTTCCGCTTCGTCTTCTATCGGTAACAGTTAGTCCCATCATTTATTGATAAAGCAGTTTTTTTGCATATACCATGTCTCTCTGTTGGTATTAGAATCATGCTAGATCTTGAGTGCTAAATCTTTGTGCTTGGGTGTCACAATAGATGTTAGTGTCAGGTTTAGTGGGAGTGTGTATTGAGTGATGTCACTGATACGTAGTACTGCTAGGTATAGACGTGCTGTCTAGACTAATTAGTACCCGATAGACACTTGATTCAACGGCTGAGTGGTAGGTAGTAGGTGGTAACATCCCTGCTATCCGCGCGACATTTTATGGAATCCGCTCCGTTTATCTCAACCCAGTCGATCATAACCTTCCAGTGTTCTTAACAGGTAACGGGTGGTAGTGAATCGTCTGAGATCCGATGTAGAGTAGCACTTGTTTAGATTAACCTTGTACCCTTGACTAGTGTATACCTTTATTTCAACCTCTTCACCCGAAATATCTTACCCCACTTTCGTCATTCCATCATATCCATCCTTCCAAGTTAAGAATAGAAACCACTCTTCTCGTTTTTCATGGAAAATCGATACCTTTGGAATACAACAAGGTAGCTACATCGATATCCGTGCGCTTACAGATTAATTCCAATAGGCATAAGAACCGCCAACAAGTTTTCTAGCGCCGTTGCCGGGGAACAGTAAATGTTCAAGTTTCGAACCTTGCTTGTCTGTGTACCTCCACAAGGACAACATGTCTATCTATCAGTTTCGGCTCTTAAGGCCAAGTACTTAGAGCCTCCACCATCATCCCATCATATCCATACACCTATCATTGAGTTCCGGCCAGGCCTCATAGCTATGGTTCGGGAGAAATCTTTCTCCGGATGAGAAGGTGAGAACCATTATAGCCATCTCCGCAAATTTGAACAACTTTGTTCTATCATTGAAATTCAAGGAATGGCTCGACAAACGCTGAAATGGAAATTGTTTCCATTCTCCCTCACGGGATCAGCCAAATCGTGGTTCAAATTAACTGTAGGAAACCTTAACGATAGTTTGGAAGCTCTATAGGAGAAATTCTGCTTCGTGTTCTTTCCTCCAACAAAAGTCATAGAATTGCGAAAGAAAGTCTTGAACTTCCGTCAGTCTGAGAGTGAAACCGTGGTTGCAGCCTGAGTGCGATTTACCAAGTTGGCCAGTTCGGGACCCGACCAGTGTGTTCCTGCGCCCATGCTCATGCAACACTTTTTCGAGGGGTTGAACTTGACAAGTGCCACGTTCTTTAACATAGTTTTCGGAGGATCCTTTGTTTACAAGACTGTTAATGAAGGGAATGAAATCTTGGGCAAATTGCAAGGCAATACTCCCTTCATTGACGCCTTGGACAAACTTTTGGACCTAGTGTTTGAACCATCAGGTAATCTTCATACCTCAAACAACCCTACCGAGTCAAACCTTCCGACCAATTCCGATTATTCTAGAATAAAATAAACAACCAAAGCCACGTTTCCCTATGGACCAGACCCTGAACCGGTGAACGAACTTGTCCCATTCTTGACATCTTACGCCTTCGAAATGGAATTTCTCGACGACTTGGGCAATGTTTCCACACTGGCAATTGAAAGCGGCAATTCCGAAGGCCTAAGCCAAATGTCCTGATTCATGAGTAGATCCTGTCACAACAGGAAAACCTTCTGACTCTTACTGCCATTCTAAGTAGAGAGATGACCGATGAAGTAGAGAACTCAAGGAAGATAGTTACGCTGTTTCCTCTCAAAAAGTTTTGCTCAGTGAAAGCAAATGGCTTAGATTTTGAAAGTGTTCCCTGTGATCCTAGCTTGGGTATTAACTGCATGTCAAAATCAGTGGCATCAAGGATCCCTTCGAATCATGCCCCTTCTCCTTCTCAAAAGCAAGTCAGATGGCTGCCTGGCCATATTACACAAGCAGAGAGAATCCTTATAGGTGTCGAGGTGACCTTAGATGGCCATAGCATCACGCTACATTTCCATGTCTTCGAGGTCCCCGACCCGTATCACTCTCGCATCCTAATCGGGTAGCCCGTAACAGAGTTAGTCTGAAACATGGAATGGACAAAATTTGCCAGCTTGACAATCGGAAACAAATACCTCTCAGTAAGCTTCGCATGATCCATCAATCATCCTATGGAAGCCGAGCCACTGCCGGATCCGCTAAAAGAGGCTATGACTGTTGCTCTCTTCGAGACACTCTACCCTCTTGGTCTGGATGAAGGCGTTCCATACTTTGTCAAGAGGAAGATTCAAATGGATATTTCTAGCTAAATAAGGCTGAGGAACCTCCTTCCTCGCCTATCGAGCTAAAACCTCTTCCTCCTAGGCTTAAGCACATCTTCCTAAACAACAACCATAACACCCCGGTTATCATCATAAACCCAATGGAAACACACCATAAACCCACGCGGGAGCACCAGCATTAGCTTAATAATGCGATGAGAAGTGGTTAAGAAGGAAGTTTTGAAACTCCTTCACACTGGGATAATTTACCCTGTATCTGATGGAGAGTGGGTTAGCCCTGTTCAAGTTGTTACAAAGAAAGGAGGCAAGAAGGTAGTGCAAAATCAGAGAAAAGAACTCATTCCACAATGCACTGTCATTGGATGGCACTTGTGCGTGGACTACCGTAAGCTTAACAAAGCCACTAGGAAAGACCATTTCCCCTGCCTTTCATTGATGAGATGCTAGAACGTCTGGCCAACCACTAATTCTTTTGCTATCTTAATGGCTACTCTGGTTATCTGTTGACGTCAAATAAACACCAATTTTATACATCAACAAATTTCGGAATTCCGGCATTTCAGAGGGAAAACCAAGATTTATGCTAAGATTTTATTTATTCGAATAAAGTTCCACAAGTTTTGGTGAGTTGTGGGTCTACAGGTACAAAATGGGAAAAACCAGAGCCAGACCGGGCAAAATGCCAGGCAGGGCCGACCCACCCTAGGCTAGCCGACCTTGCCACGTCACCAATCCAGCTCTGTCTTCTCCCCAGTGGCATAAAAACACAAAATGAGGACATCTAGATCATCCATAGCCGTCGGTTTGATCGAATGGACACGGTTGCTTCACAAATGAGCATAGGATTCCCATGGATTCCTTTCTTGCGCATGTCCACTTGATCCACCGGCTTAAGGGGTTAATCTACACCATCAAGGGAGCATTCTAGAAGAAATCCATGGCCGAGAGGTCAAGAAGGTGGGTCGGCCGACCCACCGTAGGCCGGCCGACCCACTCTTGAGCTCCTTTAGATTCCCCTTTGGAGGAGGGTTGGATGACATGTATCCCTACACGTGGAGCACCCCGGTTGGCTGCGGAACACTATAAAATGACCCCTACACCTCACTAGTAACACAACACACAACACATTTCACACTTTCATTCCACTTATTAGAATAACTCTTAGTTAGTAGAAGTTGGGAGTTAGAGTCAAGTCGGGCTGAAGCTAGGAGTTCCGGAAGTGTCTTCGGGAATTCGGGTAATAGCTCTTGTACCTTTTCCTAATTGTTTCAATTAGTGGGATCACTTCATTCATTGCTTATGTGTTGAACTTTATTTGAGCTGAGTATATCTACATAAATGAGTTGTGTAGATTTGCCTTACCGGTAGCTTGTATTCGTCAGGAATCAGTTTAAGTTCTCACTCATATACTGTTAGAGCCAGGCATTGAACCTAGATCAACTTCTTTTTGGTACTGAGGAAGATTGATTAGAAATAGTAGCAGACGTGCTGTCTGAGAGTAGGACTAACTCAGTTTACACCCGGGCCCACGTATTTGTGGTAGGTGGTAGGTGCTGATAGCCCTATCCATCCGTAGATACTAAGTATCTCGTGCGTAACCCACAGCGTCCGGCTTTGGACCAGTAGAGCCTAATCGGAATGATCATAACCATTCGGGATTCCAATTCAGGATAGCGGGTGGTAGTGAATGTCCGAGTACCGACGACGAATATCAAGTGAACCACTGTTAGAATACCCCAAGCTCACTCAATAAACTGAATGACACGATTTTGTGAACTTATTAAACTTGTCTCGTTGTCCTCCCAACTGTCTATCTAGCTAGAGTAGCTTTCTCTTTATTTGTGTGATTATTTATCGTGTGTGTGTGAGTGTTCTCGGTCTTTTCATTTATCCTAACCCCCGTTACCTAGACTGGCTGGTATTTTAAATTATTAAGATATGGAGGATTATCTCTTTAAATCCTCGTTCCCTGTGGATTTGATAACTTTAGGAATACTCCTGGTGAAAACTACAAGCGATATCCGTCCGCTTGCGGATTAATTTCTTTGAGCGTAAGTATCGCCAACAAGTTTTCTAGCGCCGTTGCCAGGGAACGCAGCAGTTTCTCAAAAAGAGATAAAAAAATATTTTCCAAAACCTACATCTAAATTATTTAATTTACCAGCCTAGTTTAAGGGTATTACCCTGCTCCCTCTTTGTTCTGTGGAACTAGCAGAGCGGTGGATGACCGGTTTTGATCTTCCGGAATACTTTCGATAAAATCCGGAGTCATTGGTGCGACGGACAGGACCTCGAGTCCTACCTCCGCAAATCCGTGTCTCTGAGTTATCAAACCTCACGAGCAATCATTTCCTCGTCACTGAGACACCTTCATCATCGATGGATGCCGAGAAGACCATTCTTGAATTCTCAGCCCCGTCAAGCACCAATGTCCCCACTGGACCTGCCACCAATGTGGGTGACGGTGGTTTCGAGCTGATACCAGCTCTCATTAACATGGTTCAGGCGAGCCCCTTTTATGGCAAGCAAACGGACTCGAGGAGTCCACCAAATCGATGATATGGACATGCTCGCGGCCAAGATGGATTTATTAATGAAGAGGCTGGAAGCGCCGAATCAAACCGTCCAGGCTCTCGAATCTCGCTTGACTTGCGAGGTTTGCGGGAGCCTTGGACAATCTGGAGATAACTGCACCGAGATCCAACCGGAGGACGCAAATTTCATCAATAATGGGTTCCGACCTCAATCCAACTACACCTTGGGTTGGAATTCGAGGGCGAACTTCTCCACTGACAACCGTCTTCAAGGAGGTAACAATGGCAATTTCAATTGCAATAAATATCCTCTAGATGATGCAAATGCTCAACAAAAAGTGAATGATAGCATTAGTATGAAATTTCTTGCTAATTATAAAATTCTAGAGAGCATTAATTCACAACTAGAAGGATTTGCAACTGCCATGAAAAGTTAAATGAGCTTCAATAAAATGTTAGAAACTCAAATTGCTCAATTGGCTGCTTCAATCCCTACAATTGCTTTGGGAAAGCTCCCGGGACAGCCGGAGGCTCCCCTGAAAGAACATGTTAATACGGTCGCAACCCAATCTGGTAAAACTACTCGAGACCCACCGCAAACTAACACTGTAGGGAATGAGGATGTTATCTCCGACGAAGAAGAGGAGAAAGGTGAGAACGATGAAGAGCCAAAAGAGGAGCTGCCAAAGACGACAAGAAGTGAAGCGCGGACCAAGCCAAGTCCCGCTGAATTCACCGAGACGCAACTGCTACTCTTCCCACGTTGCCAACGCAAGTCAACTGCGGACGCACAGTTTGGCAAGTTCGTTGAGGTAATCAAGCAACTATATATCAACATACCATTGCTAGATGCGATGCAGGTACCGACGTATGCTAAGTACCTGAAGGACATCCTCAACAACAAGCACCCGTTGCCGACGTCTGAAGTCATTAAATTGACTGAGGAGTGCAGTGCGGCGATTTTGAACACTCTCCCTGAGAAGAAGAAGGATCCTGGCTACCCGACCATCTCATGCTCCATTGGTGCACAACACTTTGAGCGTGCTCTGTGCGACCTCGGAGCAAGCGTCAGCATCATGCCCAAGGTAATTTAGGAAAAATTGAATCATTCTACCTTGTCGCCTACTGGCATGACCCTGCAGCTGGCGGATGAATCGATTCATCATCCAATTGGAGTCGCGGAGGACATACCAGTGAAAATTCGAAATTTCCTGATACCCGTGGACTTCGTGGTACTGGACATGGAAGTAGACACCAAGACGCCCCTCGTTCTTGGGAGGCCATTCTTGAGCACGGCAAATGCGACGATCGATGTTGGTGCAGGAGAAATTCAGCTCAACATTAACGGCCAAGATGAAACATTCAATTTCAGGCCCAGAGCTGAACAATGCTCGCAGGTACGCACATTTTATGGTAAAAATCCTAAACCTGTGCGGGAGGAAATAAGGGCTATACCAAGACCTCAGGTGGATAGCCTTATTGCTACGATGAGGAGAACTCTCCAATTGTTGGACGAGCCATCGCGTCGTCCATATTGGAAGGAGAACAAGGGGAAATCCAAGCCCCGTCGGAAGGAACATGCGGTCGAGAAATCGGAGCCGCAAGGGAAGATCAACGCCACTCAAAAATCTCAGATCAAACAAGTGTGGCGTAAGAAAGAAATTCAACCTGCCGCAGCAATTTCGGCTGCGGAACCAAGTCAAGACAACTGAAGGTTGGATGCGGTCCGACTCGTCGACTACGAAAACAAAATTCAAGTCCTTGACCGGGTGGTAAGCCGGAAGTTTACCTTACATTCATATTTATTTTTCGTGCATTTTCCACTGCATATTTAATTTTTACCATGTATTTATCCTGCTTATAAAAATACAAAAATATCAAAAAAATAGTTTGGTAAAAAAGTGGGGCCGGCCGACCGACTTATTTCTGCCAATCACCCCCAAGTTGGTGGGTCTTTTCACCACTCTTTACCACTCATTTTCCACTACACCCACCACTCTATCCATATAGGCACTAGGTAGGATAATTTGTCTTCCTTAATCATGCATTTAATCTCACATTTATCACTAATCGTGCATTAAGAAAATCTATAAATACGGGAGTGACCTGCAGAATGAGATCGCATCCCTGCGGTGATTGCATGATCTCGCCTGCAGCTTTTCTCTGCACTGCATATTTGCTTTCATCTGCATGCATACTATTAACTAAAAATTGAGCAAAAATAATTTTGTGGAGGCAAAGGACTACTAATCTTGACAACTAATTTTGGGACGACTAACCGTAAATACTTTCGTACATCATTCGGGTATTTGTTCATCCTAACCATTGTAGAAAAAAATGTCGTCATGGTATGGTAAGTTTGGTCGCACCATCGCTAAGGGAGCAAAGGGCGTCCACAAACGATTCAGCTCGTCCAGCTCGGATCGGACTCATACACCGACCGAGGTCGTGGAGAGCCAATCTGGGAATACAATGTCCGTGGATTCCCGATTTTGGGGTACCACGATGAATATTCTGAAGCCTCAGCAACCTTAGGGGCTGGCCCAGCCCCGGGGATGAGGATTTTGGTGTCGGAATAGCAAATTTTGCTCCATACCGACCGAGAGCGGCAAGTCTTTGGAGCGCTGAGGCGCCGGTCTTTTCAGCACACACGAATTTACGACTCGATGCTGCTGATCAAGACCGGCCTTCTAGACGAATTCAACGAAGCCTTCCAAGCCGTCGGATGGGAAAATTTCGAGCCCATCGTCGAAAAAGGTTCACGCCTTCTAATCCTTGAATTTCTTAGTACTTTATGCATTTTTTATGGCGGGAATAGATATTATTTTAGGCTCTTTAATGAAGTATTTGAATGATCTTTAAAGAACCTGACTAGATATCTAGGTTTTTCCATCTTGTGTAGAGTTACTCCTGATAGGTTAGCTGGTTTTGATCGCGATGAATTCTGGGAATCTATTTCTGGCAAAGGGTATAGCAAACCTCGCATGAACGATATTCACAACCCCACACTTAGGTTCATGCATAGGTGGCTGGCAATGGTAATTAATTCTAGGCTAGACATGCGCACTGTGCGCCTTGATGAGCTGCAGTACCTGTTTGCAATGGTCAATAAAAAGCCTGTCAATCCGACCGCAAATATGGTAGCTCACTGGGTAGAGATGATTAACCAAAAGGGGGATATCGACTGCACGTCCCTAATCACCCGCATTGCGGAGGGTATGGGACTGTTAGAACATTGTGAATTGGCCTTTCTGGACACACAATTCCAAACAATAGGAAAGGACCATTTCATCCAAGGCCACATCCTTCGGGTTGATGAGTCGGACGCTCATTTCATGAGATTTCCCGGCACAGCTGCTGAGATCTGTTTGCCTAATCCAAGGCTCGGAATCTACAGAGCCCGGACACTGACCATCGATTTTAGAGCCCTGGAGCCCCATAGGCATAGTGTCTCTGGCCCTGTGACACGTAGCCGCGCACGCCAGCAGCGAGAGCAGCCTAAGCCTAGTGAGCCCCACCACGATCAGTGGAAGGGGTAGCTGCGACCCCTCATCACTTCGACTATAGTGCGGGTTGGGATCAATGGAACCTGTCCGCCTTTGCTCCACATGTGTACGGAGGTTAGGGCACGCACAACATTGAGGCCGGTAGCTCATGGCAGTATGATGCCGGATAGACCCATTCACCTCGGGAACAAGGACCCAAGATAGGACGGGGAGGATCGTCGTCGGCCCGCTACCCTTCCTACTTCGAGCCCTTTGCACAGGGCGTCCATGCCTTAGGACGGAGAATGGATACCTTAGTCGATGACATGGGCCACGTACACCAAACGCTGGCTCATCACACTAGGTACCACGAGAACATCACCCGTGACCTTAGAGCCAATACCACCGCGACGCAAGCTACGAACGATGCCCTTGCGGCATGGTTCCAGCACAATGGTTTTGACCCTCCGGCTCAATAGGTGTGTCTTGGCCTCTGTCGCTACCTGCTGTGGCCGCCCTGCTGATTGTCTTGTCGTGCCTTGCTAGTACCCTGCCAGATTAATTCTCAGTAATTCTTTCATGATCTGCCTTGCCAAAAATCCCAAATTTCCTTGCCCCACTTGTGAATAACTTCAGCTCTGTTCTTCGTTAATAGTATGCCTTAAAACAATATATATTCAAAAATTTATAAAAATTTGCAAAAATCAAAAAATACCAAAAATATTTCCCTTTGAATAAAATGTATAAATGTTGATTTTACCTAGAAAGGATATGATGAACATTGCTCTATTATTGTGATATAAATGCTGAGTCTACAATTTAGTACTCTCATTTAAGTTTGGCAATTATTGGTATGAGTAGTCATCCTGCTTAATCTTGCTCATCGAGTGTTGACATTATTGAACCAATTCTAAGTTGTTGAGAGATATGATATAACAGAGATAAGGACCTAGTTACTTATGCCCCTATTAAGGCATAGTCTCAGAATTTATTTTGAAAAGAGAAAATTATCTTGAGTTTCTCATCAGACTTTTTCATCCTACCAGAGCCAAAAATGCTAAATAAATTCAAAGCCTTCATTCAGCCACTTTGGTTGTGTTGAGTTTTGTCAAAAGTAAATCCTTAGGAATTAGTGCTCTTCAAAGCTGGTCATTTCCTTTCACGTACCCTTTGATTGCTAGCCTCCGTATCTGGTAATGCTGAATTCCACATTTGGGATACGAGCATACATCTCGCCAGATATTCCTCCCTACAAAAATAAGCCAAGTTTTTTTCGTGAGTCCACCATATATCTACCTATTTGGTCTCCCAAGAAAACTTCCAAAATAATAGAAGATTTATTCCTCAAAATTATAGAAAAATTGAGGCAAACAAATAATTGAAAAGAAAAAAGGAAGAGAGAGCCATCATCTCCTTCTATCTTTATTCGAAAAAAATGCCTCTCAAAATTTTAGATTAAGGAATGATCTCAAGTCAAATAAAGAAGTCAAATAGACCTTTCCATAAACACAAGATCCGATGGGGCGGCCTCATCAGTACCCCTCATCACTTGCACTTGTGTTTCTTCATTCCTTTGGTGTGAGTTCATTCTCTCCTTCATCCCTGGATGCTATTATTCTAATGACCAGAATGCGAAGTGGTACAAAATTCCCTAGAATCTATTTTTGACTTTAGAAAATTATACAACCTAAGTAGGCTACATTTACATACCTATGTGCTCCACATAAACCATAGAATAGGAGAAAAGAAGTCCATTAACAAAAAGGCCTGGGTGAGATTAAATACCACAGAGGGATCTGAGAGTAATGAGGAACTAACATTTTAAAAAGAAAAACCCCGAGACATAGCTTGAAAAGGGCTGAGTTGACAAAGTTCTATCAATGTTATTCCATCTTTCAACCGCTGAAAGAAAAGGGGAGATTTTGGAAACCTCGTGAGTTTGATGAAAGTTGGGGTACACTTGTACGGGTTTTTGTCAGCAAATAATGTGGTACAATCTTGTATGCTTAGTATTTATTAAATAATGATATTGATACAATCCTGATCCACCGGGTTCTCATTTGAGCTCTTTGCTCGAGGACGAGCAAAAGTTCAAGTTGGGGGTGTGTTGACGTCAAACAAACACCAATTTTATACGTCAACATATTCCGAAATTCCGGCATTTTGGAGGGAAAAATCAAGGTTTATACTAACATTTTATTTATTCTAATAAAGTTCCACAAGTTTTGGTGAGTTGTGGGTCTATAGGTACAAAATGGGAAAAACCAGAGACAGTCCGGGCAAAATGCCAGGCCGGCCGACCCACCCTAGGCCGGCCGACCTGGCCACGTCACCAATCCGGCTCTGTCTTCTCCCCAGTGGCATAAAAACACAAAATGAGGACTGTCGCAGCGGAAATACTAAGATTATTTAACTCGAAGTAGCCGCGAAACCTAATAAAATAAATAGAAAAGTTCAGCAAGTTGTGCCTCACAACCCGAGGGCAACCGACTGGAATCTAGAACTCGGTGCTATCCCGCTAGCGTCGTCATTCCCCACTTGATAGTAGTACTCAAGTGCGGGATCACTATCATTTGCAACAATTGGCAGTACATCGATTGAGTACAGATGGTATTCAGAATTATGAGGTACTAAGCATCATCCATGCATAGTGAATAACAAACAAGTGGCTACCATAACAGTTTCAACATAAAAGAGCATTGAAAAGACGAAAACATAAGTAGATGGTAAATTGCATTTGAGCAAACATGTAAATACTTGTGTATCAGTAGTAACATCATCAAGTGTAGCATCGTTAATTTTATCAAGATCAATTCATAAGACTCTATCCATCTGTAACCATAGTATCAAGGGGACTCTATACGTACAATACCATGAGCAACCCCGTGCTTAGAAACATAACCTTTACAACAGCATACCCAACCCAGAATCCAAGTGCTAACTGAAGTGTCTCATTTTGACAAGCATTAATCCCTAACCATGGGACGCGGCTATTCGAACAGTTCATAACTCTGCAGAGATGTACGACTTTACCCACATGACACATCAAGCCATGCCGAAGCCTCCTAGATGTGCATGCCAGACCATTGGATCACCCGATAACTGTAGGCCAATGTTCCACGTGCCATGTGGTGGTTCAATGGAGTTAACCGTTGTTGTGGACGCTGTTCAGAGCCTTCTATCCAATAGTCCCTCAACCCCCATGAAAGCTACTCGTGTCTAAGAAGCGCCCCCCCCCCCCCCCCCCCCCCCCCCCCCCCCCCCCCCCCCCCCAAAACATGATCACCAATGGTACCAGTATGCACATAAAATTGGCTAAGTGCTCCCATTAACACATGTGGTAGTACATATGGTAGCTTGAAAAGATGGCACCCCGTTTGGTCCTTAACTACCCGAATGGGGCTACATGCCCAGGATCTTTCCTCTCGTCATCTTCTATCACCCTTTCAGACACAACTCCAAATCCACACCTCCAACCATCATCAAAAACCATAGATCAATCCAAACCAAATAATGAAATATCATTATCAAGTATTGCTGTTAATCTCATGAAACATTAAGCAAGACTAAGCATTCATGACCCAACCATCGATAAATAGTAGCCACTTAGGCTTTCAAGAAATGGAGATGTCAATCCTATTAATAAACCGGCCACTAATCGGACAACTATTTCTACCAATCAAATAGCATATTATAAACTAGCATGCAATTCATAGAATATAATCAAAGCAATGCAAGTAAATAGAATTCAATAAGTTTGAGTCAAATGAGGGGAGTAATAAGTGCCTTGTTGCTGGTCGCCGAGAGGGAGAGCTTCTCAAGCGAGCTCGGACTCATCCGGAACGTCAGGTCCTATCGTTCGGTACTAAGAGTATCAAATAAAATCCAAATATAATACCCAACAAACACAAACCCATAATATAATGCAAGATCTAGTAAAATTTTGAGATAATGTATTATTTGCAAAATGAGTCACTCAGATCCGAGTTCGGATGAGTGAGATATGTGTACTTGAAGTTAGGGTGCTAAAGCTGCTCGGAATAGGCTATAGCCTGCTCGGGGAAGATCAAAGCTGTTTAGAAATAAGCTTCCTTGCTAGGGAACGGATTTCTCCTACCCGCGAAGGATTTAACATGGTCGGATTGGGCATTCCTTAGCTAGCAAGCGTAGGTTCTTGGTCGGGCTTAACTGGTTTGGCTCGGGTAGGTCACTCAACACGTATGTTTGCCAGTGCGGGCTATTTTTGGGGCAAAAAGAACTGGTCAGATGTGGTCGATCTTAACATTAATGCTGTAGAGAATTTATTGACGCACAACTTTCATATAGAATACTTTTCGATCTGAGCTACGGTTGATTTTATAGAAATTGTTTACTGAGCTAGTGTTTCTGGGAACGTATTGAAAAGGTATAATTTGGATATGTGGTATTAATGCTTCGGTTGGCCTGAAAGGTGAACTTAGGAATGGGGCTTAGATGATGTAAACATGGATAAGAAGTGTTCTAAGGTTCTTACCAAGCAGCGGATGCCTTGCTTAGGGTCAGACATTCAATGAACGGAGAGATCGATGAGGAAAAGCTCAGCTGCGACCTCCTTCATCTAGTAAATGCTGACTCCTCCTTGCTGCTGCCTTCTCCTCCTTGTTGATGTTTGTCCTACAGCTCCTTCACTCTTCCAAGTGATGAAGAACCTCCCAAGAATCTCCCTTAGACTTTGGGACACAATAAATGGCAGCAAGGGAAAGAACTAAGTGAGTTCTTGCTGCTGCAAATTCAGGACATAGAGGGTGACAAAAATGAAATAGAACTCACCAAATCCTTCGTGCATGCGAATGCCGTCGAAGGTGGGGAGATATTGAGTGTTGTAGAGCTTGGATCTTGACATGCACAAATTCTCTCCATGTATTTAGGTGGATTTGAGGGTGGAGAAGTGGAGGAACTGCTGCTGCGCTTCTTAGTTCGAGCAGCAGAAAGAAGAGGCAGAAATGAGGCTGTAGAGAGGTGGAAGATGGCCGGTTGGGCCTTTAAATATTGCTGCATTGTGTGGGTGACAAGTGGGGCTACGTCCCACCAATAAATGAGAGGTTTTGGGTAAGTGGAATGGTAAGAAAAGTGGGGGTGGTGCAGCAGCACGAGTTTCTTCTCCACTTGGCCGCGGAGCGCATATGGTCTGGAGCATGTGGCCTTCTGTCGGAAGCACCACCCATGTCAACCAATAGAAGAGATGGGTCAGCGGGTCCTGGTCTAGGACAAAAAGAATTAACGAGACAAATGGGTCTTCGGTCGTTTGGGCAGTTCCTAGCTCAATAGGTAGTTTGGTTACGCGTTACTCGGCGGTCAGTCGGGCGACCAGGACACGTGGCTGCTTCGGCAAGCAGTCAAGCGACTAGGACACGTGGCCGCTTCGGTGAGCAGTCGGGCGACCTGGACACGTGGCCGCTTTGGCGAGTAGTAGGGCGACCTGCCGGTCAGTCACCTAGTCTGCAGATTATGGTTCAGGGTAATGGCTGCTCGGCAAGGCATACATGTGGTCACTCGGCGAGTTATGTTCTACTACTCTAATAGCTCAGCTAGGTAGTTCCTATGATTTTTGGTTCAATAATCCTATGTTCGCAACACATAACGTGCTGGTTCTATGCAATTTCATGAAATGTTTTTAAACAACCACAATGAAACCAAATGAACGCGATGAGGATATGCAAGACTAATTGGAATTAACAGATGGGCTGTTACAGGCATCCCCCCTTAAAAAGAATATTGTCCCCGAGATTTAGCAGGCTTGGTGAGGAGGTGAGGGTAGGTTGTGCGAAGGTGGTCTTCCCGCTCCCAAGTTGCTTCATCTTCAGTGTGGTTGCTCCATTGCACCTTCAGAATTTTCATTGCCTTTGCTTCTGGTTGTCTGTTTCTTCTCGTCAATAATACAGATAGGGTGCTCTCGGTAGGAAAGATCTGATTGGAGATCAAGTTGTTCTAGCTCAGTTGTCTCGGTTGGAACCCTAAGACATTTCTTGAGATGGGAAACATGAAAGACATTGTGCACATCAGAAAGTGAAAGTGGAAGATTGAGCAAATGAGCTACTGTTCCTCGCTTAGCTGTGATTTGGAAAGGACAAATGTAATGGGGTGCAAGCTTTCCCTTCACTTGGAAGGGATGGGTACCCTTCATCGGTGTAACCTTCAGGCAGACGTGATTGCCAATTTCAAAGGCGAGCTCATGGCGATGACAATCAGCGTAGCTCTTTTGGCGTGATTGTGTAGCCCGCAATCGTTCTTGGATCAATCCAACTTGCTCTTCCGCTTCAGTAACTACATCAGGACTATAGATTGGGCGTTCTCCGGCTTCGGACAAGTTCAAGGGAGCCCTAAACTTTCTCCCATAAAGAGCTTCAAATGGGGAGTTTTGAAGGCTGGATTTGTAGCTATTGTTGTAGGAGAATTCAGCAAATGGCAATACTTCTCCAAATTCTTTCCATAAGAAAGAACACAGGCTCGGAGCATATCTTCTAATATTTGGTTAGTCATCTCGGTTTGGCCACCGGTCTGGGGATGATAAGCGGTACTAAAGGATAGTCATGTGCCCATTGCCCGGTGAAGACACTCCCAAAAGTGTGAGCTGAATTGTGGGCCTCGGTCGGAAACAATTACCTTAGGAACACCATGGAGAGAGGCGATGTGAGATAGATAAAGATCTGCCAAGTTTTTTGTATGATAACCTGTCTTGATTGGTAGGAAGTGAGCAAATTTGGTTAACCGATCAATGATCACCAGATGGAATGAAAACCTTTCTGCGTCTTGGGCAAGTCGGTGCTTCCACTCTGGTATGGGCAGTGGATTGAGAGTACCCGCTGTCCGGAGATGATCAGCTTTTACCTGTTGGCATATGTCGCACTCAGCAACATATCGGGAAACTTCTCGCTTCATGCGAATCCACCAAAATCTTTGCTTCAGATCTCAATACATCTTCGTTCCCCCAGGATGAATAGAGAATGGAGAATGATGTGCTTAACTATGAATAGATGTTTTCAACTTCTTGTTTTCGGGCACTACCAACCGATTTCCAAACCATTGGACACCTTGTGCGTCCTTGGAGAATCAATTGGCTTTGACTTCATTCTTGTTCGGATATAGATCATACCTTGGCCCCCCTTTTGGACACTCTTTATTTGATTGATGAGGTTAGGTTTAACCTCTATGGTAGCAAGGAACCCTTGTGGAACCATTTCTAAATTGAGCTTCTGAAATTCAAGACACAAAGCACTAAATTCGGTCTCATACGTGATGCAATTGGATTGTGCCTTTTAACATAGGGCATCGGCAACAACATTGGCTTTGCCCGAATGGTAGTGAAGTCCTATATCATAGTGCTTGATCAACTCGAGCCATCTTCGTTGCCTTCCATTTAGATCAGCTTGGATAAAGATGTACTTGAGGCTCTTGTGATCGGTGTAGACTTCACAGCTTTTACTGATTAGAAAATGGCGCCATATCTTGAGAGCATGCACAACAACTGCAAGCTCGAGGTCAAGAGTGAGATAGTTTAGTTCATGAGGCCTTAATTGCCTACATGCAAAGGCTACGACCTTGCCATCTTGCATAAGAACACAGACAAGGCCAAGATGAGATGTCACAATACATGTGAAAGCTCTTGCGAATGTCAGGTTGGACAAGGACGGGAGCAGTGGTCAAACGATTCTTCAAGGTCTGAAAACTCTTTTCACACTCCGCTGACCACTCAAATTATCAGTGAAAATGTCAACAGTACAAGATCCTTCCGAGGGACTACGAAATTGTTCAGCTGAGGCGGTATCCGTGCAGCTCACTCTGGCTCCTTACTGTGTGAGGGAGACTCCGAGATTTTACCTAGGTTCGGACCCCCGATCTAGGTAACGGTCCTACTCCTGCTGTTCTTGATTGGCTCACGCGGAGAGAGTTCGTACAGTGCTGGTTCTGGGAGTCTAGAACTGAGAATGAGGAATCGAACTGGGAACCCCTTCTCTCCGCCGCTCGATGCCCCTTTTATACTTCAAAGGGCCAGCCAACGGCCGGAGAAAGAGAGAGAGAGAGATAGAGAGAGAGAGAGAGAGAGAAAGAGGGATACATTAAATGGTCTGGCCACTGTGCCTCACTTGCTACGGGCTGATAGCTGCTTCGCCCCCTCGCGCTAATCGTCATGTGCGGATTGGATGGGGGAGTCGTCTGACACCGACGCCAGTCAGACCTGTCTCCACACAATAACAACAATCATCACCCTCTGTCTGCCACGCCAATTCATCGCAATTAAAGTCTCCGATACGCTGAACGGGGATACGCCTTCCATGGGAAACTTGTTCCTAGCAGCACGCGCGCTTGCCAAGTGGGGTCCTCAACCCGTTGGGTCGGCTAGACACGCGTGGCGCTGCTCACCAGCCTCTCCTGGTCGCCCAGGGTATCGAGGCCTCCTTGTCCACCGTACGCCTGATCGCCACATGGACTACTCGCACGCGACGCCGGGGTCCGCTCGCCCGGCGTACCCCTGACTACCACATGGCCAGCTCGCCCCGTGGTGTCGGGGCCTGCTCGCCTGCCGTATGCCTTGCTGCCACGTGGCCTGCTAATTCTTGAACTAGTGCACACCCTGGTAGGTTGCGCACCGACAATAGCCCCCTCTGCCCACTTCGAGACGTGAACCGTCGCCACGAGAAAACAAGTTTTCTCGCGTGTTGTGGGAATGCGAATCGTGGGCCCCCACTTTCGCTGTCGTTTCTTCGAGCGCCCCCACGTACTCGATTAATGCCTTGGGAACCGCCGCCGCCTGTGGGAATCGAGGCGACCGCAGCCCCTTGGTGGGGAGATCCATTGAGGATCTGGGAATTCAAATTGTCCTTCTCGCACTGGCACTTATAAGTATTTGCGCGGCCACGCCACCGCTTCTTACGCCTCCAAGCTCCAGCCTTCCAACTGCACCTTGAGTGCTTAGCCTTCTCCACTACTTCTCCATCTTCTCCCAAGGCCACAGCGCCATCTCCTTCTCCTTCACCAGCCACGGCGGCCCGTCGCAGCTGTGGTTTGCGCCGTCGCGCCGCCACCCATGCTCAAGCTTCCGCCCCTACTTCGATGGTGCCACTACTGACGCCGTCATCAATCGTAAAGGAGAAGTTCGCCATCCTCAAGCAGGTCGCGCCGGTAAGCACCCTGCGCATCGGCGCCGGGACTATGGTGCCGCGCTGCCGCCCCGGGGAGATCATCACCATCTCCTGGGCGCTCATGACGGGGCTAGTCCCGCCTTATCCTAAGTTTTTCTTGGCAGTGCTGGGGTTCTACGGAATCTACGCATTGCACCTCCCCCCAACTCCATCCTGATGCTAGCGGTCTTGGCCCACCTCTGCGAGATATTCGTAGGGGTGAGACCCAACCTCCTGCTCTTCTGGCACTTCTTCACTGTCCGCGCCCAGGGAGACACCATGGTAGGAAGCTGCCACATCCAACGCCACCCCGGTGTCTCTGACAGTTACGTCCCCTTTGTCATCAAGTCCAACTGGAACGACTCGAAGGAGTGGCTCTACGTCGAGGACGAGAGCAACGCGGACGGGCTCCTGCTTCCGGACCAGGTGGCCTTCCACAATGAAAACAGGGAGGACCCGCTTGAAGACTCCACCGAGCTCCGGACCATGGTGGCCCACATTGCCGGCCTCCACGATGCTGGTCTCACAGGAACCCAGGTGTTGCGCGATTTTCTGGCGCGGTGACTCTGCTCGCTGAAAGAATGGGAGCGTGGCGCCTGGATGTACATCGGCGACACCGACTACACCCGCATCCACCACGGCCGTAAGTGCGGAAGACTTCTTCCAACAACTTCTGCGATCTGCATCTTCTCTTGCTAACTGTGTTGGTCTCATCAGCCGCCGACAACATCTCCGACGAGCTCATTGACCGGTGGATGGCAGGGCTCATCCTGTTGACGTCCTTGGGCTCACCCATGCCTTTCGGCGTCTGCCCGCTCTGCGACTGGGAGCCTAGGGAGGTCATGGCCCACATGACCGTGTTGCCAGTGATGCACGCTGTCGGGCCCGTCACTCGGCGAGAGTAGTGGGCTCTACGGATCCGGGACCACCCCGCAGCCTCCGATGCTGCCGCCGTAAGCGCCGCCGAAAACTCGTTGCCTTTGACGACGACGATGGTGGTGCGAGCCTGAAAAGAGTTCACCGCAAGGCCGCTGACCTGGCTTCGTCTCCTATGCCTCCCCGCGCCACCCGCGGGGATCTTCCAGATTGATGCCGTCGCGCTCCCCTCCAGCGGGACTGCGGTAGCACATTTTGCTTCAACGCCGCCGCATCCCTTAGTGATAATGCTAGGGGCCACGGCTCAGCCTTTGACCGCACTGCCAAGCGCCGTGGCCGTGCCACGGGCACAGACCACTCCCCGGCGGCCTCTCCGACGCTGTAACAACCCAACTGTCATTTTCAGTAAGCATGCATATCATAATTGTGTTCATTTGATTTTATTGTGGTTCTTTAAACTCTTTCATGAAGATACAAGTAGGCACTAGGTAACCATGTGGGAACATAGAACTTTAAACCTAAACAATTAGTAATACTAATAAGCCTTAAGCCACTAGAATAGTGAGATATAGATCGGTCGAGCCTTGGTGAGGTTACATAGCTCGCCGAGTACCTTTCTTAGCTAGCCGAGCGAGTAGGCACCCTGCCGAGCACTGCCGAGTGTTCCCTTGCACTCACCAAGCTTCCCCAACCAGACCCGAGTGACAGGCGAGCAGGACACATAGCCATCAGGCGACCAGGACGCAAAGCCTTCGAGCGAGCAGGCGGTCAAGCAGGATACCAGGTCTTTTCTCCTCGACGGCGTCGCACGTGGCCTAGTTAAGTCCGCGAGGACGCGTCTCGTAGAATGTAAAGGGCAAGCGGGCCGAGGACTCCGAGTCACTCTCCTCCGCTGACATAGAGCGCGCCGCCCTCGCCGCAGACGGTCCTGGTGAAGCCCCGGGGAACGGAACGGTTGCCGCAGCCACGGCCGCTCGTCTCTCCACCTCCTCCATCTTGGCCGCAAGCTCGACCTTCGTCGCTGTCGCTTGCTCCACGGCCAACTTGGCCTCGTGGAGCTCAGCCCGAGCCTCCGCTAGCGCGGCCTTCAGCTCGTCCGCCTCCCGCTTGGCGGCCGCAAGCTCGGCCCTGATTTTGTCCGCCTCCTCCGGGAAAGCCCAGACTTCACCTTCTCCTGCCCGTGCCTTAAGCGTCACCTCCGCGGCGGCCAGGGACTTCTCAACTCCGGTCTTGGCCTTGACAGCTTGTTTCGCTAAAGCCCGCGATCGCTGAAGCTCGTCATGAAGCCTGGCAACTTCCTGCGGGAGCTCTCGCTTCTCCACCGAGGGTTCGTCCCGCTGCGCAGCCTTCTGAGCAGCGGCCTGCACCTCCTCGAGCCAGGCCTTAAGCTTGACTAGCGCATCCTCCGCCAGGGCTTGGCCGGCCTTCACCGATCGGAGCTCCACCTCCGCCGCGCTTTCGCCCTGCGTGGGAGCCAAAAACGTGGGGGCTGCGCCAACCACCATGAGTAGAATTAGGCGAGGACGCGCCGCCTCGCCTTCCGCCGCTGCCTGCCTAGCCTCCGCCAGAGACAGCAGTAACCGTGCTGCCTCGGCCGCCGCTACCTCGGCGCGCTGACGAGAGAGGTTCAGCTCGCCCATAGAGACGGCGCCCAAACGCAGTAGCAAATCCACCTTGTCAGACCAGGGACCGGGCGGATCTGCACGTCCAGCACACCTCCCCCGACGGAGCGCCGTGCCCAATCATTCACCTGCTACTCCACCCACTTCGGGGTGGCAGAGATCCAGCCCGCGAATGCCAGCGGGCCCACGCTGGATACGGAGACGTGGAGCTAGCCTGCCGGCGTGAGCACTCGCACCGACCAATCCCAACCAGCCAGCAGCATTGGAGGGGCGTCCCCGATCGGAGTCTTGAAAAGGTCGACGATCCCCCGGCGATCGACAGGCCTCCACCCATGCGCTGTGCGCCTTTCAACGCACAGGGGCATAACCAATAGTGAATCCCCGAGGGCAGCATCCACCCTCACTGTCTCCGTAACCTCAGTGGCCGCATCCAGCACCACCATCGGCAGGCATGCCGATGACGTCCCGTGGATCAACTGCACCTCCTCGCCCCGCGCCTCAGGCTGCGTCGACAACCTCTCGTCGGACTCCAGCAGCAGCAACAGGAGCGCCTCTCCTTCTTCCAGGGACGGAAGCACTTCTTCCCCCTCTCGCACCGCCAGCATCAATGCCACCATGGGCTCGACCGCTTCGGCAGAAGGGGACCGCACATCAACTGCCACCTCGGCGCCGTGCACTGCAATCCAAAACACCTGGAGCTATTAAACACAAAAGCGAGACGATAACGGGTAGCGCAAGGAAAAGCATACACCCCCAGGGTAGGGCGTAGGAAAAGCCCCGTCTCTAGCCCGCCGACGTGGCTCGTAGTCCGTGCGGCCGTTTTCTTCCCAGGCCGGGCTACGCCAACCTTCTTCGCGGACCCCCGTCGCGACGTCGTCACCGGTGTTGGGCCCGCCGTGGTTGCGACATCCTCATCGTCGCTTGCCTGGACGGGCTGATACGTCCTTCTCCTTTTCGCGAGCGCCGCGCCCCTGCGTCGCGCGAAAAACGAAGCGTAAGACCAGCAAAGCCCCCAACGCTCAGCCTGCATCGCGCAGAAAATCCTTACCTGCGCCGGCACCGTGTGTTTCCTGGCCAGCATGTTTGCGCCTTCCTGCGCCGCGTTGACTGCAGTCGAAGCCGGCGCTGAGCTCCCCTCGCCCGTCGCCGCCGGCAAAGCCAGTGCCCCGCCGAACACCGCTGGTGACCCCCCTAACGGCGAGCGCGTCGCCAATGGCTGCACGTCCAAGGGCTCCCTAGCGGAGCCCGTAGCCTTCATGGCCTCCTTCGCCACATTCCACATTCGCTGCGCACAAAGAGTCGGCAAAGCTAGGCCGACAGGACCCTATCGACGCACGCGGTTTGGATTTCAATCGAACACCTGCCAGGCACATACCGTGCAAAATCTGTCCTTTACGTTCCTCCCAGGATGGGGATTTTTCTCCATGGGCAGCACATCCCCGCGATCCTGGCAGCATCCCGGGCCAGAAGCTCTGCGAAGAATCACAAATGATCGCCATGCGTGCCAACCCAAAATTCAAGCAAAGCATCGTGACAGGCGCTCACCTCGGTGGAAGTCCCGGTCCGGGTCATCCCAACCACCCATCTAGCTGAAGCACCGCTCGCGGCGCCGCAGCGGGCTAATCCGGTGCCGAACGAAGCTATTGACAATATCATAACCCGTCAGATTCCTCTTGGCGAACTCCGCGATCTCGGACGCCACTGCCTGCTCCTCTGGTAGGAGCTCGCCGCGCACGAATATCGGCGCCTCCGGTGCAGCCGAAGAGTACTCCAAATCCGAACCTCCGTGGTTTAGATAGAATAACCGCCGGGCCCAACCATCGACCTTCGTCTTGACTTCATAGTCCGGGTACGTTCTGCTGCCCCGGGCTCCGCGCGTCGTGAGATAGAAGACCCCGCCGTTGCCCACGCGATGCCCGACGGGCTTCAGCTTGATGTACTGTGTGAAGAGATTCATCGAGGGCCGCACCCCGTAGTACGCCTCGCACAAGTGTGCGAAGATCGACAAATGAATATAGGACTGCGGGGACAAGTTCTCTGGCCGCAGCTCCGTGAGGGCGAAGAAGTCAGCCACGAACCGTGACTCCGGCGCGCGGAACCCACAGATAGCTTAGCTTTCGAAGCAGATCAGCTTGGTAGGCTCGGGCTCTGTCTCCCGGGCTGCTCCAAGAAGCCTCCAAGACCCTGGCCTCATGAAGCCATCCCTCTCCAGCTCCGCCATCCTATCTCTCGTAAGCACGCTCTCTCCGATGAACACCATGGTAGCCGAAAGCGGAAGGCAAAGAAACCGGATGCGGGGGGCAGGAAGGCGAAGAGCAAGATGGAGAGATGAAGACGAAGACAAAGGGGACGTTCTGCAGTAGAAGTTCCCCTAAACACAGCCTTATCAAAGAAGGTAACGGTCGGAGTGGAGATCGTGGGAGTTGTGCCCGAGAAGACATAACTGCCCTACTCTGCCGTCAAATCAAATTCAATGCTAAACCTCTCGCTCCCAGCGGCTTCAAGAGAACCCTAGCCAGCGGTGTCTGGGAAACACGCCTCGAAGGGGAGCGGGTCCACGGATCGGCAGACGAATTTGTAGTTGGAGTGAGGCCCAACGACAACCCTTCCCAGAAGCCCGGGGCGGTGGCCGAGCTCGCGGGGGTCTGGCCGTGCGGTCTTCCCGGACTACGCCTGGTGCACTTGGCGATCCGGGTACAGATCCGTCGTACGGTGAGAAAGAAAGGGGGTGAGAGAGAAAGCGAAGGAAATACAAAATGTGGAGACAGGTGATTTTACCCTGGTTCGAGCCCCCACTGCCGGGTAATAGCTCTACTCCATCTCTCGTTGATTGTATGGTGTGAACAGTACAGGTGTGTCGAGACCGGGCTAGAAGGCACTGGTCCCGAGCTTACAAGGGGAATGTAGGACACTCAAGTCACTAAGGACTACCGCTACTACTAAGGAAGCTTCGGATGCTTGTGTTGCGTGCTCTCGTGGGCTCTGTTCACCTGGCCCCGACCGGATCCGGGGCCTGTCCTTTTATAGGCGCGACAGGCTGCCCGGAGCTGATACGATGGGCCTCGTGCCTATTTCTGCTTTGTCTATCCTTAGTGGCGGTGCCCTTGTCTCATTCCGGGCTCTTGTCTGTGGCCTGCAAAGAGAAGCTGGTCTAGTCAATACTGGACATGTGTTCGTCTTAGTTTGCATACATGGGGGAGCAGCCTGCTCAGGGAGAAAAGCACTTTCCCTTTATCCCCAATATAGCATTGACTGGTCGAAGCCAACTTCGCGCCAACCGTTGGGGGCGTTGCGTAGTGTGGCAGCTGTTACCATCTGCCCAAGGGGCAAACGACAAGACAAGCTACCCGCGCGCCTCTCCCCAGGCTACGGATACCCCGGGGAGGTACAGTTCTTCTCGGTCAAGGCTGAGGAAAGTGTGGTGGGGCACGACAGCTGTTGCCACCTGCCCAGCGACAGGCGGGCTGTCCACGGGGCCCTCCTCCGGGCTAAGGATAGCCCGGGAGGTACGCAACGCTCCTGGTTAGGACCCAGGGAGGTGCGGTTGACTTGGTCAAGCCCGGGGATGGCCCCGACGGGCTAAACGTTCCTTTTGGTACGACCAAGGGTGGCCTTTCAGACTTTCTGTACGCGCGGCATGCCGGTACGGATCCGGCCCAAGGCCCTTCTCAGGGTGGGCCGCTCTCAAATCACCAACACCTATCCCCGTCAATCTCAATCACAATCCGATCCACTGGATCTCTTGGCGCCTTGGGCATCTTGCTGGCCCCCTCTTCTTTTTTGATGCCTGAGTAGCCCCTACCTGGCTAGAGCCCACGGTATCCGCCTCGCCGGCCCCAGATTCCTCCGTGAATGCCAGCTCCTCATCGGAGTAGTGTCCGCCCGCACGGACAAAACCCTGTGTGCCCTCACTGCCATCGCCCTCCTCCTAAGAGGTGCTGCTCCTGAACTGTCGTCGTGCCATCCTGTAGTTCAAATAATGTTAGTGAGCAATAATAATTTTAATAAGTAAATAAATTAATAAGTAAATAAAAATATGCATAATTAATAACCTAAAGTTAGAAGTACGTGTCATCGACATCGAGAGGATCATTCACAGGTTCCTCGATGTCAGCCGTTTGGTTGGGCGGGTTAACTTCTTCATCGACTTCATCATCAATTGTGGCTATTAGATTATCTAGTCCATGGCCAATATCAATCATGAAATTGACGTTCGTACGTTGTTCTTGTATTGCATGATAATAGTCATCGGACGTTAGGGTAGTCAACCTTCCAGGCCTTCGAATTTTGTATACAATCCAACAAGACTTCTAGTCTTTCTCATCGCGTTTAGTACTACCTTCTTTTGCTTTATTGCATGAAGAAGGTAGGTAGTACACTTGTTCTGCTTGGTTAGGAAGGATAAACAGGTCATACCCTTTTACCCTCGAGTTGTGTTTCACTTCCACCATTCCTAATTGATGTCGACATCTAGCCCCCTTAATAGGATCGAACCAATTGCAACGACAAAACAATCGATAGTTCTTTTCTTACCTCGAAGACTAGTTCAAGAATCTCGTCAATGATGCCATAATACTCCATGCCATCATCCCCGTAGCACAGTACACAACTATTTGTCATCTTTAAATTAGGTTTTGACCGTTCGTGAGACGCAGACCGGAATCAAAACCCATTAACATCGTAAGTTCCATGCACCTTTACACTTTGTCTTGGTCCACACGATATGATATGAAGATCATTGTGTACGCTCGCACGGGTGGTGCACTGCGTTAGAAAAGCTAACAGATGTTATAAAATGTAAGAAATTAGATTAAAAAATTACATGATACTAAGAATACTGACATGTTTCTAGAACCGAACTAAAAAGTTTGGTCGTCCTTCTCTAGCACTCTCCTTCATCATTTTCGTTCTCTCATCCGGATTGGGGTCATTACTACCAGTCCATTAAGTTCAGATAAATTGTTTTTGCAGTCTACCATTTCCTGCATATTATTGAACACATATAAGAGTGCCACCAGTTCTTCTTCTCGTGCTAACTCTCGCCTTGTACTTCTCCCCACAGGATTACCTTTTCCAAGGAACAGCTTTAGGTCAGATTAGGCGTTAGTGCATACTGTGTTGTACCTTGGTACTTGTATGTTAACATTGTGCTCTCTCGCTAATTATTTGTTGCAAAAGTTGGTGATCTCCTGCATGTAGTACGATTCTGCTGTCGAACCCTCCACGTAAGCCTTGTTTTTCACGTTGGACCGAACCCCTTTTAGTCGACGCTCCACGGAATACATCCACCTATACTGGACGGGTCCTCCCAATTTGGCTTCATACGGTAAATGCACCAATAGATGATCCATTGGATTGAAAAACCTGGGCATATAAATTTTTCAAGCTTGCACGGAAGTATAACTATATCATCTTCAAGTTTGGCCATTTCATTCTATTCTATTTCTTTAGGACACAATTTCCTATAGAAGAAACTTAATTCTGCAAGAGCTATCCAGATTTTTTCAGGTATGTAGCCACAAAACACAACGGACATGAGATCTCTTATGAAGATATGATAGTCATGGATATTCATTCCATTTATCTTTCCTTGAACAATATTGACGCCACGACCTATATTCGACGCATACCCATCGAGGAATTTAAGCTTCCTTTCGAACCACTCCATACATTCTCTCCTTTGTGTGACTGTTAAACAGTACGATGCCTTCAGCTTCTTGGACCTACACTCTATCATGTTCATAGATGGTCGATTGCATATTTCACTGCAATCGAAACGTGCTTTTACATTATCTTAGCTCTTATCAGCTATGTCAAAGTTACTCCCAAAAAATTGCCTAGGCGACATTCATCTCTTGGTGCATGACATCAAAATTATGGGGCAAAAGCAAATCATCAGCATATGGAAGATAGTACAAACTGCACTTATGCGTCCAATGGTGTGACTCCCCGTAACCCTCATACACACCATTCCTTCCTTCAACTAATCTAGCCTGCCACGCCTTTATAGCAGCAACGGTTAAACGACCACACTTTTGTCTTTTCTCTACGGTGTTTTTCTGGAATGCATTTTTTGTTTCCTAAATGGATGACTTGGTTTGAGAAAAACATTGTGATAGTCAAAGAAACTTGTATTTCTCATGTGTGGGAACTGAAACGCATTTGAATCATCCATACATGCAGGACAGCTTATCCCATGCGTGCTCCATCCTAAAAACATTACGTATGCGGGGATGTCATGAATAGACCACAAATATGCGGCCCTCACGCGGAAATTTGAATTTTTTTCCTATCGTATGTAATTGCCCCGCTTTCCCATAACTCTTCAAGCTCTTCAAACAAGCGCCTCATTAAAAAGTCTAGATTTTTTCTAGGATTTTTGGGACCAGGTTTGATAAGGGACAGAAACATAAACTCTTCTTTAAGTAGAATCGATGGTGGAAGGTTCAGATGCATGGTAAAAATTGGCTAGCAGAAATACGACGCAGAATTCATATTGAACGGCGTGAACCCATCGGTCATGATTGCAAGACGTACATTTCATGTTTCCAATGCAAAATCTGGATGCCTCTGATCAAAATGTTTTCATGCTTCCCCATCCGATGGATGAACCATGACATCACCCTTTGTCCTTTTACCCTCTTTGTGCCACCTCATCTGCTGTGCCGTCTCTTCAGTTAAGAAACATCATTGGAGACGTTTTGTCAGTGGGAAGTAACGAAGCATATTTCTTGCCACATTTGTCTGTCTCTTATTTTCTTTGGCGTCGTCTATCTCCACATATCTTGACTCTCCACATTTATCGCAAGCACGCTTATCCGCATCATCCTTATAATACAACATACAATGATTGGGACTGTAGTGTATTTTCTCATATGGCATTTCTAGTCCACCTATATGTTTATTACACTCATACCAAGTAGGTCGCATCTTATAACCTTGAGGAAGAACATCGGACCACAGCGATATGAGTTCGTCAATAAAATAAATCGAGAAATTATACATACATTTAATAGCCATCATACGGGCACAACAGACAGCAGGGCTTCTGTGGTTCCATCGTGAAACAGTTGTTTGGCAGACTCAAGAAGCTCCATGAAATCGGACATGGATGCGGGTGCCTCCTAGTCCTCAAAATTATGACCAAAGTCTTCCATCAAATCATTCACCCGATCGATTTCATCAAAACCTTCATTAGGTAAGGATAGGGGTGGTGCACACGCTGCACGGCGACTCTCCCCAGATAGACTCACCGATGGTACGTAGCTTTGTAACCATGTTTACATAGGTCGAGCTCCATCTGGTCACGGATTCTCTTCCGACAATATCCACACTCAGCACACGGACATGTCACCTTAATGTTAAGGTATGACGCATGCCAGAAAGCATGAGTCACGAATTCATCGATCTTTTCGTACGTTCATCTGTTTGTTGTCTGTTCGGTTGCCATCCATCGTACATCAAACTTCTTTGTTCTTCCAACTATGGTTGGCATGCGTCATTTCACATGAGGGTTTCATGACAGGCTTAGAAAGGCTTCTAAACCCATCCATGAATCGAACAAAATTCATTGTGACACTGGTGCGTTCGAGACGAGATTTCGATAGCATAACCCTAAGGGTTCTCCTAGTGTGACAATGGCCCAAGAAGGTTATTAAAACCACCGAGCACTTATGTTATGCACAGGAGAACCTCTTAGGATTATGTTGTCGAAAATCTCATCTCGAACCCACCAGTGCCGCAATGAATTGTGCTCGATCGGTCATTCGTAAGCTGTCCACTGGGACGCCCATAGATGGCAGTCCACTGGACAATTCAAAATGCTTATCACATCTCATATGAAAACACAACGAATTACCATTCGTGTTCCATACGAGTTGTGCCATTTCGAATGGGTCATGTACGGCTAGGTGACAATCGAAAAAGACTAATGCGGACATGATATTATTAAGCCTAATATATTAGCAAACCAAAAAAATATAATAAATAACATTTACGAATTTAAAAACAATAAACCATCAATTGAAAAATAATTACTAATTACTAAACAATAAATAATCAATTATTTACAATAAATTTATTTTATTTATTTATTATTTGCCTATTATATTATATTTATTTATTATTTGCCTAATTTATTAACTAAACCTATATTAGTGTCGACTAATCATGCATGGCCGTCGACACTACACAACAAGTACGAAAAAAATTCGGATTCGATTAGCTCGTACGTCGACAGTCAACGATGGGGACGGCGTCGGATATGAAAAGTGAGGAGGGGAGGGGAGGGGAGGGGAGGAGGTGGCGGAGGGGGAGGTGGAGGTTGTGCAGTGCGGATGGGGAGCGACGAGTCAGCAGCGATGCGGGGGGTTGCAGCGTGGAGGGGATTGAGGCAAGCTGCGGTGGCCGGCACACACGAGGGCGGGGCGGCCCGGGCGACGCACGACTGCACGGGCGAGCCGACGGCGGACCGGGCGAGGCGGTGACGGTGCGGGCAACGTGGCGGCGGGTGGCGTAGGCGAGGAGGCGACGATGCGGTGGCGGTGGCTCGGCGCGTGGGGCTTAGGCACAAATGTGCCTAAGTCCCAAGAAAAACATGGTTAAAATAGCATATGTCTCGACGGCCAAATCAAAGCCGTCGAGACAACTGACTTTCTCTTGACGGCCACGACATTACCGTCGAGACAACTCAGTCTCTCTCGACAGGTCTAGGTCAACTGTCGAGACGGATGGTGATGACTGGCCCCTGCGTGGGGAAACATCTTTCAACGGCTAACATAATGCCATCGACAAAGGTGCACTTTTCTCTCGACGGCTATTTATTACTTAGCCGTCAAACCAATATACACTAGATGGTTTTCTCTGAAGCCGTCGAGACACTTTCCTGTCTTGTGGGTTTTACCCTTTGTAGCACTTGACGGTCAACCCAACATAATTTGATTTTTAAAATATAAAAAAATTGTTGTTGTTCATATAAAATGTGTTGACCTTTATGTATTAAATAATATCATCAGTGAAAATATAAAAATTTTAAGAGCATCTAATGTGACGAACACTACTAAATGGGGTGTTTTCGGATAAGTTATAGGTTATCATACGGTATTGTATGTTTCGTTAGTTACTACACAAAATATTTCAATTCAAAAATTTAAATTTTAAATAATAATCGAAACATCAATACTGATGTGAAAAAATTCATTTAATTCATTTTTCTATCTATAAAAAAATAAATATCGATTAAACTTTAATTTATAGAAAGAAAATTATATATTTAAATTGGGACTCTCTCGACGGCTAACGATCGGTCGTCGTGACAGATAACGTCGTTCGCTATCCCTGACAGACGGCGTATTAGAATCGACGGTTTGTTATTTGGCCGTCGAGAGTATGAACCATGTGTGCTTAATATCGACGGCCTTGTTGGGGCCGTCGATACTACTAGATGTTTGTCGACGGTTTCATCGGGCCATCGATACTAGTTTCGGCTCTCAATACTGCATTTGTTTTCTGCAGTGTATTACAAACTAGCAACCTAGCGAAAAAGTTTGCACCAATATTTTCCGTTTAGAAAAAAAATCAGACCATCAGTTCTGGGGAATGGCGAACTGATGCCGTCATGACATGTTTGGGCTGGTGGCACCATGAAACTCGTCACTGTGAGCAGGAAAAAAGCAAGCTCTAAAGATACATCCAGCAAAAGTACACTCTACGGACAAGGTTAGTTTGGCGTTTACTTCAAATTATCTTTGGTTTGCAGGGCCCTATAAATATTCAATATATAATAAGAAACTGGCTATCAGGAATGAGCACAAAGAATACCAGATATATATGGGTTGGAGTAGCTTCGATCTGTCGGACAATTTGGCTCTGCAATATTTATATTGTTTTTGACAAAAAAATTATTTCATATTGGTAATCTTCGGAGCTTTCTATGGGCTTCGATATTGGGCATTGCTGCAACAGAAACATGAAAAGGAGGTGTTCCATTAATTTGATCAGTCATTGGAAGTCATTGCTACGATGTTCTTTCATTTTAGTTAGAGGTTTAATATGAGAATAACTTCGTAACGAGACCTCCCTTTTTATTTTTATTTTTCCATCTTTGTTGATGTCTTGTAATAATTAATGACTACGTATAACTGTGTACACCTTTGGAAATAGAGACCGGTTTTTACCCTTATCTAAACAAAGTAAACTATATGATTGGAAATGGGGCAAGTAAATTCCGAGGACTGCAGCCTTCCTGCCATTCAGGAATGCTTGGTCAAAACATGATGTTCGATTGGTTTGGCTGAAAAAAGAATTACCTACTTTGTGACATGCAGACGAAGACAAGAAAAAAAACAGAAAGGAATGTTTCAGTTGGCTCTTGACTCCAGCAGGTATGCAATATGCGGAGGATTCTGGTTGGTGAAGTACGCGGGAACATGAAGTGACTCACTTCCGTATTGGTTGGTTGTACCCCCACATCATGTACCCAGAGTACAATCATGCGGCTCTGGTTGCTGATTTTCGTGTTGGACGCAGATCGAAAGGGGGAGATTTCCTGCCATAACACCGAAAACTGATTTGGCAATGGCACGTCTTTTCGGTGCTGACACCCTTGCAACGAGTTTTTCTATTTTATGACACTATCTTCATGTTCTAGGAATTCTCTCCTTCTTCCTATTTTCTCTGCATGGTTTTGTACAAAATAAATTTTAAAATCTAAAAATTATAGAAATTCATAGGTGATCAGAAAATAAAAATAAAAATATCAACAAATTTAGGAAAAAATCAAATTCAATTATGCAATAAAATTGCAATATTTTTTTGTAAACATATACAAAAATTATATTTGAGTTTGATGTCTTTCACTTATTAAATTAATTTAAGTGTTTAAAAAATAGCTTGGAAATAGGAATAATGTCAAGAAATAGCGTCCAAAATACAAAATTTTTATATTCATATGATTTTGTACAATTTTATATTTTTTGGAATTTATTTTCTTGAAAACTATGTGGACAAATAAAGAAAAAGGGAGAGAAATGCCAAAAAATAGAAAAGGTTTCCTGAAATAGTAAAAGTTGTTGTTACGACTGAAATGGCATACCAAATCAGTGTAAAAAATGAAGAGGCCGTTGTATTCAGTGCAAGGGGAGGAAGTCATCCGGCAGACGAGTGGTGAAAAGATCGTCCAATGGGTTCAATGGTGAAACATACTTACAGGACCGATGCACGAAAATGATGATGATGCTTTCGACAATAGAAAATGAGAATAGTGTACACATATGGCCTTCCACGCTGTCACATCGTTTGATAACAATGCAGTGATAAATCAAACATATGGACAAAATGTCACTTCACCGTGTGTATACCTTATAAACAAGACAAAAATAATTCCACAAACTCGAAAGTTTGTATGCTTTTGTAGGGATTTACTCTCTAGCAGGCAACTAGGTCTCTATAGGGTTGTTCAAGCGATTTTCAGGACGGCCCATAATCTCTCCTCCTCTCTCTTTTCTTCCCCCACCCTCTCTCCCCGTGTCTTTCTCTCCCCGCGTCTCTCTGTTCCCCACGCATGCACCCCTCCTCCTCCACCCATGTCGCCGCCGGCCGCTCTGCCCCCAACTCCTTCCTGTCACCCCGCCTGCATCCCCCTGTTAGAGTATATTGGGCCC
Organism: Raddia distichophylla; assembly: GCA_005191435.1. NCBI lineage: Eukaryota > Viridiplantae > Streptophyta > Magnoliopsida > Poales > Poaceae > Raddia > Raddia distichophylla. The sequence continues at coordinate 1,243,032 of SPJY01021409.1, forward strand.
TTGGGGGGCGGTCCATTAACTGTACTATATATACTCCACCTATTGGCAATACAATCATCTATTCCGCATAACTATTTCTCCAACATGGTATCAGAGCCTCTTTCGAAACACTAACCCTAATTCCTCAGCCGCCGGCGCCGCCCTCATCGACGTCGCTGCCATGGTTGATCTCACGGATCCTCCTCCCATGACCTCTCCCTCCACGATCGCCGACTGTGGACTATATGGGCCCCGGGTATCCTCTAGAAGGCCCATAAAGGAGCAGATAGGGGGCCATCCAAGTCGACCGGTTGAGGATAAAGACCACTCGGGATATGCACGCCTTAAGCTCCAAGGAAGTTCCCGAGGATATAATCTATCTCCGTGTAATTAGCAGATCAGCGCATGCATGACATGTAATAGCATAACAGGATCAGTTACCGTGTACCACGCACGATCTTGTAACTCTATCTCCCCCTACACTATATAAAGGGAGGGGGTAGAGGACATATAGAGACATCAAGCCATATATGCACGGCATCATCTTGTATCCTGCATTTTGATCCACAATATAATCCCAGAGCACATGAAGTAAGGTATTACCTCCGTTGAGGGCCTGAACCTGTATAAACCCTTGTCTTGTGCTACCATCTAACTTAGTTCTTGACAAGCGTCCCCTCGTACAAATTCATTGCCGGCGGTGACCCCCCAGTTAGTCACCAGTCGACAGTTGGCGCGCCAGGTAGGGGGCAGCTTCTAGATCATCTCTAAAGATAGATGGCTCCTTGGAGATCGCTGGACGTCGCCATGAAGCTTGGGCAGTCTCTTCATTTCGGCTCCCTGGACTTTGTCGCCGACGGCATCGGCAATCTCCACCTCTCTCCTCCTGGAGAGATTCCTTTGCAAGAAGGCGCGCGCAATCAATGTGACCCATTGCCTTTTGGCTTGGAGAATTTAGCAAGCGCCTTCAGTGGATTGACCCCTTCGCTGTTCGCCTTCGCACCTCCTCCCGAGGAAGACGAAAAAGGACTCAGCGGGCTCGACCGCATGGGCGTGGATCGTATTCCGCCCACCAGCAACACAGCGCCTTCGGCTGAATTTCCCTCCGGACCCGAGAGCTTCGCTGCGGCCGCCGCGCGGATCTCATCTAGGATTTGGATGAGAGATAACCAGTCGGTGAGCGCCCCAGATCCTCTCGGATTAGATTCATTTATGTTCGTGGGTGTTATCAATGGTGGCCAACCCATTGGACAGAGCGAGCAAGTAAGCCTCTCCGCTTCTGACTCCGAGTCAGACGGGAGCGCTGAAATCCGCAATTATCGAGAGGTTTTTGTCCTCGGAGCGGGGGATCATCACTCTTCTTCTCCAATTGTTGCTTACGAGGAGACCGCCACTGACACTGGCGCCAACCTAGATCCTCGCCAGGCAGAGAAACAAGATCGTGTAAATCAACTTCGCATCCGCGGCAGCGACGTCCAGAACGAATTTCGCGCGGTGAAGCTTAGGGATCAGGAAGTCTACGACAGTCCCCAGGCGAACGTCATCGTTTCGAAGACTCTCCTTGAGACCATCGCGCCGCGACTTCCGGAAGGCAGTCAATGTATCCAGGCCCTTGCTCGAGCGACGGCCATGGTAGAGATGGCTGCCATCCAGCAAAACGAGACAGTTCCCGCTCCGACTGCTTCGGCTCGCAGTCGATCTACCCGCAATCGGAACCGGCCTCGTCCCTCAGCGGCTGGCGATTCCCACCAATCGCCTGCCCATGATCTACGTCAAGACATTGAAGCCAAGCGGCGGGAGCGCAGCAACGGTGAGCGGAATTATCGCGGCCATCGTAGCCACAACAACGACGACCAAGCCGAGAGCACCGCCAGTCGGCGTGACCACCGTCACGAGCAACGCCAACGCCCGCGACGGGGGCATCGTAGTAGATCCCCAATGCGGAGGCGGCCACGACCATTGGAGGGGATTAGGGCCTTCGCCCTAGATCTTCGCCGAGTGGTTTGGCCGGATGGATTTAACCTCAAAGGCATCGATAAGTTGGATGGCGGGAGGGACCAAAGAACTGGCTGCAGGTTTACGCCTTAGCAGTCAGCGCAGCAGGAGGAGATCAGAACGTCATGGCAAACTACTTGCCGGTCACTTTGACCCCAACCGCCCAGACCTGGCTAACGGGACTCCCGGAGAACTCTATCGAGTCTTGGGACGACCTCCAGGAGCAGTTCATCGCCAATTTCCGAGGGACCTATGAAAGGCCCGTGGGGAGATGGGAGATTGGACAACTACATAGGTGCAAGAATGAGACTCTTCGTGAGTTCATCAAGCGCTTCACCAAGAAGAAGAACGAGATCCGGGACGTTTCGAAGCAGACTGTCATCGATGCCTTCTTCGCCGGATGCAAGTCCGAGGAGTTAATTAGGCAGATGACCCGGGACCCCCCGCGTAATCTCAAGGCCATGTTCACAATGGCGGACTAGGAGGCTGAAGCCGAGGAGGCCATCGCGATTCATCGAGGTGGCAACGACGGAGGCCCCAAGAAGAAGCCTAACATGAGCAAGGCATGCCCAAGGATAAGAAGCGAAAGGGAGACGAGATGGTCGCCAATGCGGAGCGCAACCGACCAAAGCCCCCCAACGACAGCGACTACAAAAAAGTGATGGATTCGGTATGTCCCTTCCATCCTCGAGGAAAGCACTCTGCCAAGAACTGTCTTATATTGCAAAAGTTCGCCGAGAGCTCGAACCAGTCGGCTAAGGGCGGTCAAGGCAAGAAACCCGATGGAGATTACCAGGATGCTGAGCGCGAGATCAACTACATCTTCGGGGGCTCCGATGCGTACGAGTCCAAGCGGAAGCAGAAGCTTACCACTCGGGAGATCAACGCTATCATGCCCGCGATTCCAAAGTACTTGCGCTGGTCCGAGGTGCCCATCATCTTCGACCGATCGGACCACCCAGATCGGATCGCCTTCCCTGGGAGGTATCCTCTGGTGTTGGATCCGGTCGTGCGAGGAAGCAAGCTAAAAAGGGTTCTGGTCGACGACGGGATCGAGATCAACGTCCTTTTCGTCAAGACCCTGGACCAGATGAATATTCCACGTTCCGAGCTACGGCAGGGATCATCTCCTTTCCACGGGGTAATAACTGGGACGTCCGCGATTCCACTCGGAGAGATTTCTCTGCCTGTCACATTCGGTACTAAGGACAATTATCGGACCGAGAGTCTGAGTTTTCAAGTGGCTGATTTCGAGACGGCATACCATGCCATCTTGGGAAGGCCGGGGATCGCTAAATTCATGGTGGTTCCCAACTATACCTATCTCATCTTAAAAATGCCAGGTCCCAATGGTGTAATCACCCTCCCTGGTGACGTAAAACAGTCCCTGCTCTGCGACAGCGAAAGCTGTGAGATGGCGCAGGCACTGTACTCATCTGCCGAGATGGAGCAGATCCGGCTGGAGGTCGTATCCCTTCAGGAGGAAGGGGACGTCCCCGCCAAGAAAGCAGGACAAACTATCCATCCAAGCAGCCGAAGAAACCAAGAAGATTCTGTTGGACCCGTCTGATCCGACCAAGACGGCCGTGATTGGGACAGGGCTCGATAGTAGATAGAAAGACGCGCTCGTTACTTCCTCCGGGCCAACCAGGACGTGTTCGCTTGGAAACCTTTGGACATGCCTGGTGTTCCGAGGGAGGTGATCGAGCACTCTCTCCACGTTGATGAAAAGGCGAAGCCAGTCAAGCAGCACCTATGAAGATTTGCCCCGGATCGAAAAGACGCCATACAGAGTGAGATCACCAAATTGTTGGCCGCTCGGTTTATCAAAGAAAAACAAGACATGGCGGATGTGCGTCGACTACACGGACCTCAACAAAGCGTGTCCCAAGGATCCTTTTGGGCTCCCCCGCATCGATCAAGTGGTGGACTCCACCGCCGGGTGCGAGCTCATGAGTTTTCTGGACGCCTACTCAGGCTGTCATCAGATTAGTCTGAAAGAGGAGGATTGCATCAAGACGTCGTTTATTACGCCTTTTGGTGCTTTCTGCTATATCACAATGCCATTCGGGTTGAAAAACGCTGGCGCGACATATCAGCGCACCATACAGCGGTGTTTCCACACTCAGCTCGGACGCAACGTGGAGGCATACGTCGACGATGTCGTCATAAAAACCAAATCCAGATGGGATCTCATCACAGATCTGACCGAGACATTCGAGAGCCTAAGGGCGTACCGGATGAAACTAAATCCCGAGAAGTGCGTTTTTGGGGTTCCGTCTGGTAAACTACTCGGATTCATCATCTCCAATCGAGGGATCGAGGCCAATCCAGAGAAGGTCAATGCCATCATCAAGATGAAGCCCCCGACCAGTCAAAAGGATGTGCAGAAGCTCACTGGATGCATCGTGGCACTCAGCCGATTCGTTTCCTGACTCGGGGAACGAGGCATGCCTTTCTTTAAGCTCTTACGCCGACAGGACGATTTTCAGTGGTCAGCGAAAGCACATGAAGCCTTCAAAGATTTAAATAAGTTCCTCACCACGCCTCCGGTGTTGGTCCCTCCCATGCCCCAGGAGCCCCTCCTACTCTACATCGGCGCAACGGCTCACGTCATCAGCAGCGCTTTGGTGGTGGAGCAAGATAAAGAAGGCTCCCTCCAGAAGGTACAGCGTTCGGTCTACTTCGTAAGCGAGGTATTGGGCGAATCTCAAACAAGGTACCCACAAGTTCAAAAGCTTCTGTATGCTGTATTACTTACATCGCGGAAGCTCAAGCATTATTTTCAAGAGCATGAAATTTCGGTGGTCACCTCTTTCCCGCTTGGAGACATACTTCATAATCGGGAAGCCACTGGAAGGATTGCGCGAACTTCTTCCAACAAAGCACAGGCCTCCTTCTCGGTGCACGCAAATCCTTCCTTCACGGCTTCACAGTCTAGGCGGGGAAAGTTGAACTTCGCAATTGCGAGGCCTTGGCTAGTGCAAGTTATTGCGGCCTCCCATGCAAAGACCTTGATCCGCTCGAGAATATCGCCAAGACGGGCCACGAGGAGGTGGGGATCAGTCGGCAGCTCTTCTTCAGGATAAAGGCGTTGAAGCGTTGGGACTATTCCAGCCAGGGCGCGACGGCGGAGCTCATGGGCAGCCTTCACCTCTTCTTCGAGGACCTGGAGTTGCGCCCTGGACCTTTGCCGATGCTCTGCACAACCAATCGAGATTGACGGAATCAGTCGGATTTCACCAAGGCTGAGCCAGGGAGAGCCAGCGGAGGAGAGTTACCTTCTAGTCGGGCGTCACTTTCTACCTCCAGGACCTTCTGCCTCGCCTTCAGCGCTACATTCATAGGCAAGTCTCAAAGATTATCGTGTAAAGAGCATTCTTTTGTAAAAGTTTAGCACTGTTCAGGATCCGTACCTTGGATAGTGTTGGACTCTTCTACATGGCGGAGTCGGAGTTCAGTGACTTCTCGCTGGAGTTCCTCGATCCGGCCGCGACATTGTCGCTTGACGGCGTACAGCGCATTGTCATATTCGTCACGAGTCTTCAGCTCGCCCAATGTTTTCTCCATGCATACAGACTTTTGCCTTGACCTTTCTTTCATGCGCTGCATGGAGGCGGGAAGGAGATTGGCGGGATTCCCTTATGCGAAGAGAGGATTCAAGGCATGGAAAGGCTTTACCTTGTATATCGTGCCTTGGGCCGTAGCCATGTTGTCCAGCACTTCCCATTCTTCGGCTTCCTGCCCGTCATCGACCTCGAAGCCCTCCATCTCCTTCCTCTATTTCAGTCGGAGGGGCGGAGCGTGAGCTTTAGCAGAAGGGCGAGGAATCTCCTCGATTTCTGGCTCTGTGCTCCCCGAAGCCGGAGCTAGAATTTTCCCTTTGCTGACGAGGATCGACGCGTGGTAGCAGACAGTCCGGAATCGTGGCGAGGTGGGGCGCGCCGAGTCGAACCCCCAGCTGATTGGGGCCTGGCTTGGCGATCAGATCGTGGAGGCGCCGAGGCAGGCGCTTCGCTGTCATACGAACTTGGCGGCTCATCATCATCAACAGGTTTTCTGAAAATATTCGAAGATCATTCAAGACAATAATTCATTGCGAATCGCGAAGGGAAGAAATCCTGAAAGAATACCTTTGCGATGACTTAAAGATTTTGAATCCAAATCGAATGCCCGAACCACTCGGAGGCCTCTCCGCCCCTGAAGCGACCTTTGGGCCAGCGGATTGGGGAGATGGGGGGCTTTGTGGCTGTGTCGCTGAGGCTGAAGGTAGCTTGGTTGCTGGGCGGCGGCGGTGGAGAAGCGGGACACTGTCATCATCATCCTCCTCCGAGTCCTCCGGAGCACCCCCTTGCCTTTTTTGGTGGGAGGAGCGCTAGCCGAGTCCCCTGCGGGACGTTTGTCCGGCGCACCTTTGCGGTGCGGGGCTTCCGGGACTGGATGCATGGAAAAGAAGGCCTCGCGCCCCTGCGTGTGAATCAGATTGCAGTCAATTTTTGTGTCATCCTAAGAAACCGCGGTCGAGTTGAGGAGGTTCTTCTCCTTACCACTGGTGGCAGAAACCCCAAGTGGTACGGCGCCGGGCAGTCTGTGCGTGCTATTTCCGAGCTCGGAGCAAAGAGCTCAACCATCCGGCTGATAATGTCCTTCTGCGAGAGGCTTTCTTTAGTTTCCCGAGTGCTGTCTTGGGGTCCCGAGTATTCGAAGGCGAGATGCACCCTCTCCATGACGGGCTGGATACGACATTGAGTGTAGTTCCAAACTACGCCAATGCCGGTCAGCCTGGCGGTCTTCACGCGCTGGAGAAGAACGAGAAGCACTTGTACTTGGCCTCCCTCGTCATCGGTGAGAAGAGAAGACCAAGAGGGGCTGACCGTGGGGCACTCTTCGGAGAAGGGAGGGAGGACTGGAAGAGAATTGGCGCAGTAGAACCACTCCGAGTGCCAACCCTTGTTGGAGGTTCTCAGGGGGAGATCGAAGTAATATTTTCGGGCCCCTTCCCACAATTGAAACCCCGCGCCGCCGCCGGCCCTGGGAGAGTTCTTTTTGGGAAAAGGCTTGAGGAGGTAAAGAAATCTAAAGAGGTCAAAGTGAGGAGCAATCCCTAAATACGCCTCACAGATGTTGATAAAAATGGCAATTTGAAAGATAGAATTGGGGTTTAGGTGCGAAACCTCGATCCCATAGAAATGCAGTAAGCCCTGAAAGAAAGGAGAGCAAGGAAGGCCGAAGCCGCGGAGGAAGAAAGATTCGAAGACCACTACCTCGTCGGAACGAGGGGTGGGGCAGGATTCGCCGGCGAAGGGGAGCACACCGATGGAGACCAGCTTCTGTAGCCTCCGCTCGGTCGTGATTGATTTCATCCACTCCTTCCCGCTCTTGGCAGCCTTAGGGGCGGCGGGAGATGGTGGATCCATCGCGATCGGAGACGGGTGGCGGCGGAGGTGGCGATGGAGACGAACCCTAGCGGCGGAGTTTGCTGGGAGAAGCTAACAGACTGGCGCGAAAAGTGAGCGAGGTGAACTAATTTCATTCTCCTGTTCCTAACTTATCGCAACGGGCGGTGTTTCGCGTTCTGGGCCAGGCCTTAATCTCACGCTGGATGCGGCCTTTCCGCGAGGGGCCTGCTAATCACTCGGTTGGCCGAGTGGTTCCCTCCGAGAGGTTTGCGTTAGGCGCCGAGTGCCGGTCTAGGAGCGGACGAGCCTAACTACTCGGATGAAGCAATGTTGCGAATTCAAGATCAGATCAAGAAGAAGCAATGTCGCCGATTCGAAGCAGAGGAAAAAGATATCTGATTATCCAAGAGATCTTCATTAAAAGGCACTTAGGCCTAGTTACATTTTTTCCGTGGCACAGCACATCGAGCTAGGGCTTGTCGTTGGCTCGCGGAGGAACAAAAGAAGAAGCCCCCCCCGGTGAGAGGACTTCAGTATCCCCCGTCGGCGAGGAGGGCTGCGACCAGTGCGTCTTTGAGAGGGAAGCGCACCTTGTGGAGTCGTGGGAATCCGTGGATCAGAACCCTGTTGGATTCCTCCGCACGGATCTCCGCCTGCATCAGGGCAAAATCCCGCCAAAGCTCGTCTTCGAGGGCTTTGGCGGCGGCTTCCGCCTCGTCCTTCGCTCGGGCCTCGGTGATCCACATCTCTATCATCTCCATGAAGTTCGCCATTGCTCTTGAAAAAGAAAAGGGCGGCCGTTTCTAGTGTTGCCGAGAGAGGAAGAAGACTCAGAAACTCGAAGGCTGGTGGTGAAGTAGTACTCCACCCCTGGGATTTCTTTTATACGCAGAGGAAGTTCAAAGGGCGCGCCTTGTAATCCGTTTCAGAGATAGTAAAACCATCATAACGATGGGACGGAATTAGACGCGAATACGGCTTCCGATGGAAGCGCGTGTCGTTCTGACTGTGCGAGAAAAAGGCGCGAAAACGCTTCGCCTCCCCCGAATTGGGCTTGGGCTAAAACTGCAAAGGGCAACCCCCTTAACAGGCTTTCTTAACACGCCGCTAACGGTGGCAATGTGTTAAAATCGAGCCTAATTCAGCCTCGGTGCACCCTGGAGGGCATATCACCAGCAGCGCCAAAGTTAAAAGTATTTCACGGCATATCCCATGTTGGGTCACTAGCCAACTTCGCATGTTCGAGGTTGGGTGTTGGTGAAATTTGGGTATAATTTCGGAGGTATGCCTTTTTAAGGTCGCTAGTTGTACACCGCTACCCGGGTACGAATGCCTCTCGGCCAAATTGCATCCAATCGGTACGGCCCTAGGGGCCTATGCTGATCCCATCTCTGTTTGGGACGGGTACCACCCGGCTGAAAGGTGCACCTCATGCTGGGCCGAGTGCTAGTTCTTGCAAGACAAGGCTAGGCGCCTGATGCCGAAACCCTCTGCAACGCCTAATTACAGCATACTGCACGACAGAAGTTGTAATGACCTGGCTTAAGGCATACCCCATGATGGGTCAATTGCTGCTTTTGCATTGCAAGAGTGGATGCCAAGTAGCCGAATTCTTTTGTTGAGGAGATGTGCCCAATGGGCCGAGTAAGCTGGAGTTTGGTATTGCCAATCCAGGCATTGTTTCAACACAAAAACTTAAGGATTCTTGAGTTCTTTACAATCTGTTTTCTGATTACAGGAGATATGGGCGAAACCAGTCGGCCGAGCATCTGACTCGATCGTAAAGCACTCGGGGGCTACTGTGGACTATATGGGCCCCGGGTATCCTCTAGAAGGCCCATAAAGGAGCAGATAGGGGGCCATCCAAGTCGGCCGGTTGAGGATAAAGACCACTCGGGATATGCACGCCTTATGCTCCAAGGAAGTTCCCGAGGATATAATCTATCTCCATGTAATTAGCAGATCAGCGCATGCATGACATGTAACAGCATAACAGGATCAGTTACCGTGTACCACGCACGATCTTGTAACTCTATCTCCCCCTACACTATATAAAGGGAGGGGGTAGGGGACATATACAGACATCAAGCCATATATGCACAGCATCATCTTGCATCCTGCATTTTGATCCACAATATAATCCCAGAGCACAGGAAGTAAGGTATTACCTCCGTTGAGGGCCTGAACCTGTATAAACCCTTGTCTTGTGCTACCATCTAACTTAGTTCTTGACAAGTGTCCCCTCGTACAAATTCATTGCCGGCGGTGACCCCCCAGTTAGTCACCAGTCGACACCGACCTGACGGCGCTGCCCTCGTTGTCGTCCACCACGGTCGTCGACCCTCCTGCCCCGCTAACTGCTGGCCAACCCGTTGACCATGCCACCGCCGGCGCCACCGGCCTCCATTCAGCCGTCGGCGTTCCGTTGCCATGGGCGCTAGGCCGGGGCGAGCTCCGCACCGCCGGGGCCGCCAATGGGGAGAGCGGAACCCTAAATCCCCTCTCCCCCGATCTGCTTCCCTAGGCCGGCCCAGGCGGCTCGGGCCTCTTTTGGGTGCGCAGCTCGGCTGCGCGGGGTGGCTCGGTCCCCCTTGGCGGCTCGGCTCCCGCTTGGTCTGTGCCATCCGGCTCGGCCACCCAGGGTGGCTCGGCCCCAATTTGGCCCCTCGGCTCGGCTGCGCCGGGCGGCCTCGACTCGGCTGCGCCAGGCGGCTCGACACCCCTTTGGGCCCCGGCTTGGCTCCCTCAGGTGGCTCGGCCATCTCTTGGCCGCCAGGCTTGTCTCCCTCCGCTCACTTCGGCTCAGGCAGACTCGAAGCCTACCCCAACTACTCTTCGACGGGACCCCTTGTTACCGTCCCCGAGATTGGTGTTGCTCCCGGTGCCCCTATCGAAGACCGTGATACGGTTGCTGCCCTTCATGCGCAAGCAATCGGCATCACGAGCGTGGCTTCGCTCGTCCCGGTGGTCCTCGACCTCAACAACCCCAACTATCACCGGTGGCGCGGGCTCTTCCTCGTCACGCTCAGCCGATACGCCCTAGCGGATCACGTCCTCTCTCCGGTCGGTCGCTTCTTCGACCCTGCGTGGGCTCGTATGGACTACGTCGTGCTGTCGTGGCTGTACGGTCGCATCACGCCCGACCTTCTGGATGTGGTGATGACCGCCACTGCCATGGCACGTAGTGTGTGGACCAATCTCGAGGACCAGTTTCTCAAGAACCAGGAGGCGAGGATCCTCTACGCCGAGGCGCAGTTCCATGCCCTATCTCTGGGGGACCTCTCCATCACCGACTACTGCCGCCGTCTCCGGAGCCTGGCGGACAACCTTGCAGACTTGGGTCAGCCGGTCAATGACCGCACTCAGGTCCTCACCATGCTTCGCGGGCTAAACGAGAAGTTTTCTACTCAGAAGCAAATTATCGAGAACAAGACGCCTCTTCCGGACATCGGCCATTCCCGCTCCTAGCTGCTTCTCTATGAGCTCTAGCTCGACTCCGCTTCCGCTGCTCCCTCCTCCGCCTTTGTGGCCACTGCTCCTCGCCCGCCTTCCGGTGGCTCCTCGGGCGGGAACAACCACAAGGGCAAGAACAAGGGGAAGACCAGAGGCAAGAGTGGTGGGGGTAGAGACAGCGATGGCAGCAGTGGGGATGGAGGCAGCGGTGCCAGCAGCACCAGATTCAGTAGTGGGGCCGGTTGCCCTTCTGCGTCGTCCTACTACAACCCCTGGACTGGCACAGTCCAACTCTGGCCTTTTCAAGGCCCGGGCATCCTTGGGCCTGCTCGCCCTCCTGAACCGACTACTTCGGCTACGCCTCAGCGACTGCATCCCCACGCCCTCGCTGCCGCTGCCGGTACATTGCCGCCCTCTACCCCTGGTTCGTGGAACCCGACGGTGGGGGGCAGCTAGGATCAGCAGTCCTTGGCCAGCGCCTTCAACACCATGTCTCTCACTCCGCCCCCCAGCACCGCGGAGTGGTACATGGGTTCGGGGGCCACCTCTCATATGACTTCAGATGTCGGTACTCTCTCCTCCTCTCCTCCACCCTCTCCCATCTGCTCGTCCAACATCATTGTTGGCAATGGGTCTCGCTTACCAGTCACCTCCACGGGTCACCTCACATTTCCCACACCACAGGGACCCATTACTCTACGTAATGTCCTTGTCACCCCTCACCTCATTAAAAATCTCATTTCCATTCGTCAGTTTACTACCCATAACCACTGTTCTGTTGAGTTTGACCCATCTGGTTTCACTGTGAAGGATCTTCGTACTAGGAGCGTGATCGTTCGGTGCAATAGCTCCGGGGACCTCTACTCCTTCACTCCAGCCTTCACCGGTCATGCCCTCGCCACCGCCACTTCCACGGGAGAGCTTTGGCATCGTCGTCTTGGTCATCCTAGCCATGACACTATCTCTAGGCTAGCTAGCTCAACCTCCATCTGTTGTAATAAAGACAAACTCGACCATCTTTGTCATGCCTGTCAGTTAGGTCATCATGTTCGTCTTCCTTTTGTTTCCTCCACCAGTCGAGCTTCACATAATTTTGATTTAATACATTGTGATCTATGGACATCTCCCATTGTTAGTCTTTTGGGTTACAAGTATTATCTCGTGATCCTTGATGACTGCTCCCACTTCATGTGGACTTTCCCTCTCCGCCTCAAGGTTGACACCTTCCCCACCATCTCCCACTTCTTTTCTTATGTTCAAACTCAGTTTGGCACAACCATCAAGTGTGTGCAAACTGATAACGGTCGCGAGTTCGATAACATCATGTCTACGACTTTCTTCCTTACATTAGGTGTTATCTTTCGCATGTCGTGTCCTTACACTTCTTCTCATAATGGTAAGGCTGAACGCGCCATTCGTACCACTAACGATGTGATGCGTTTCCTTCTGTTTCAGGCGAGCCTCCCACCCTCCTTCTGGGTCAAAGCCCTCCGCGGCACTCACCCTGTCTACGACAATCTTCGTGTGTTTGGTTGCGCCTGCTACCCTAACCTTTCTAGCACCGCCCCGCACAAATTCGCTCCCCGCTCCACCCTTTGTGTTTTCCTCGGATATCCATCCGATCACAAAGGCTGGCGTTGTTTGGATCTTAAATCCAACCGTGTGATCATCTCTAGGCATGTCACCTTTTATGAGTCGCACTTCCCTTTTACCTCCAGCACATCCACCCCCACACCTTTCCCTCCTGATCTTGACTTTCTAACCGAACGAGTCGGTCCTCCTGTCCCTATTGGAGTCTGTGCCTCGTTGTCTTCTGCAGGTGCCTCTGCTGCTCCACCGGCAGCCACGTCGGCTGCCACTGCCCCACCGGTGGTCACATCGACCACGCCCACCATCACTGCTACCCCTGTTGGTTTCTCACCACAGGTTGCTGCCAGCAGTGCCACCCCACCGTCCTTGCCGGGTTTAGCGTCCGCACCCCCTGCAGTGGGTGCTACCAGCGCTGACTTGCCGGTCCCTCCGCTGTCGGCTCCGGCACCAGTTCCCGCGCCCCTATTGGAGACCCTCCATAGGTTGCTGCTAGCGGGGCCCTAGCGCCAGCACCCCCTGCCGAGGGTGCTGCCAGCGCTACCCTGCCGGTCCCTTCATCTGTTCCCACTGCCCATGTTGGACCCCCTCCATAGGTAGCTGCCAGCGGGACCCTCTGCCTCATGTGACCAATGCTCATCGCATGGTCACGCGTCGCAAGGCTGGCATTGTTGTCCCGCCTCACGATCGGCTGAACCTACACGTCGCGGCACTGCCTCTCCCGCCGATGTCGTATCGCGCCGCTTTGGCCGATCCAAACTGGCGCGAGGCCATGACCAGAAAGTTCGAGGCTCTTCGAGCCAACCACACCTGGGATCTTGTCCCACCGCCGACCGGTGCCAACGTGGCCAGCGACAAGTGGATCTTCAAGCACAAGCTGCATGCAGATGGCTCACTTGACAGATACAAATCTCGTTGGGTCCTTTGTGGCTTCACTGAACGTCCGGGTATTGATTTTGATGAGACTTTCAGTCCTGTTGTCAAGCCTGCCACCATCAGGACAGTCCTCTCACTGGCTCTCTCTCGAGGATGGTCCATTCGCCAGCTCGACATCAACAATGCTTTCCTCCATGGCGTCCTCAACGAGACTATCTACTGCGTCTAGCCGCCAGGATTTGTGGATCAATCCTGCCCGGATCATGTCTGTCTCCTCAACAAGTCTCTCTATGGTCTTAAACAGGAACCGCGAGCTTGGTACAACACGATTGCTTCACATCTCCAATCTCTTGGTTTTGTTGAAGCTAAGGCAGACACTTCTCTCTTCATCCACAGTCGGGGTGGTGACACCGCCTACCTGCTGCTCTATGTGGATGATATTGTGCTGACTACATCTTCAGATGATCTCCTCAGGCACATCATCGCTGCTCTGGAGCGTGAGTTTTCTCTCAAGGATCTTGGTCCTCTGCACCACTTTCTTGGAGTTTCTGTGCACCGACAGCCTAGAGGTCTTCTTCTCTCCCAGCGCCAGTACATCCTCGACATCTTGGACCGCGCTAGCATGAGTGACTGCAAACCGTGTGCTACCCCGGTCGACACTAGATCCAAGCTCTCCACAGACGGATCTCCAGTGACTGACGCCACTCTTTATCGCAGTCTGGCTGGTGCTCTACAGTATCTGACCTTCACCCGTCCAGATATCACGTATGTGGTTCAGCAGGTCTGTCTGTTCATGCATGATCCATGGGAGCCTCACTTCGCTGTGTTGAAACGCATCCTGCGGTACCTACTGGGCACTCTCGCCCTTGGCCTTCTTCTTCGGTGTTGCACATCGGTTGATCTTACGGTCTACATCGATGCTGACTGGGCGGGTTGTCCTGACACCCGCAAGTCCACCTCCGGCTATGGCGTGTTCCTCAGCGACAATCCTTGTCTCCTAGTCCTCCAAGCGGCAGCACACTGTCTCCCGCTCCAGCACCGAGGCTGAGTACCGTGCCGTTGCCAACGGTGTCGCTGAGGCCTGCTGGCTTCGTCAGCTGCTACAGGAGCCTGATAGTCCTCTTCGCCAGGCTACTCTTGTCTACTGCGACAACGTTAGCACGGTCTACCTCTCCACCAACCCAGTGCAGCATCAGCGGACTAAACACGTTGAGATCGACCTGCATTTTGTCCGTGAGCGCGTTGCTCTTGGTCAAGTGCGCGTTCTCCATGTCCCCACGACGTCCCAGTACGCTGACATCTTCACTAAGGGCCTTCCCACTTCGGTCTTTACTGAGTTCCGGTCCAGTCTGAATGTCTGTGCGCCGACCGTTCCGACTGCTTGGGAGTGATAATCCTTTTGTTTGAAGGTCCGCGGGGGAGTGTGTGTTTGCTTTGTATCAGTCTAAACTGCGTAGCGCCGTTCAGACTACGGGGGAGTGTTAGAGTATATTGGGCCCTTGGGGGGCGGCCCATTAACTGTACTATATATACTCCACCTATTGGCAATACAATCATCTATTCCGCATAACTATTTCTCCAACACTTCCGTTGGATCTGTCCACTGCCTTGGCTGGCGGCGTCCTTGCCGTCGGCCATTCCACCTCCTACCCACCCACCACCAGATGGCCACGCCCACCCTAACCATGATGACGACAACCCTAAGATCCGCCCGTCATCAACTGCACCGGCTGCCATCTCTCCTCACCCCCGGCTCGGGCGCCGCTGCCGCCATCCTCACGAACAAACCAAACCGTCTAGCTGCCACCTGCCCCTACCCTCAATCTAAAGCTGGGGAGCATTTGGGACCCCATACCCTAATGTCTAACCTTGGTAGATCGATGGCCGGAGACGAGGAAGATGGCGGTGGAGCTGTCAATGATGAAGAAGACGATGATGGCCCACAGGTACTGTCGTCCTGGGTGGGTGAACTGTAGTCCAGGCGACTACCCGGTAGAATCTGTTTTGTTTATACCATCGAAAGAATTATGTACACTTAGATACCACCAAAAGAATTCCACCGTGATCCCTTTTTACCATTCCATCTATCCATTTGTTAACTCTCTCTTTTTCTCTCCCACAAACAGTTTAATCCCACCCATCACACGCCTTTCCCTTTTCTTCCTTTACTTCTTTTCACTTTCTCACTTCTTTTCTTTTCCTCTCCTTGCCGGAGCAGCCATTATTGCTCTTTCATTTGTTCATTTGCCGGAGCAGGCACTTCTGCCCATGTCGCTGCCATTGCATGTGTTCTTGCCTATTTCTTCACGGAGCAGCTCTGCAAGTTCATGCTGCCACTGCCTGTGCTCTCATGTTCATCAAAATTTGCTTCAGTGCCTTTTCGGAGCCGGATAGCACAGGTTGATACGATGTTGTTTTTACTGCTATGCTCCTTTTGCTCGATTGATTGAGTATAAATCTTTCGACGGCTGCATGTCGATGCGTCTGCTCCTTGTTGCCCCATAGGCCATAGCCAGCTGGTCCAGTCGGCCTCCTCCCCACGGTTCACAAAACCGCACCAGCCCTCCGAGCCGGCCCGGCCACTACTACGCAAATGACCTTTAGTCCCAGTTGAGCCGGTTGGGAAGAAACTTTAGTCGAGCCGGCCAGCCACTACAACGCAAATGACCTTTAGTCCTTGTTGAGCCGGTTGGGAAAAAACTTTAGTCCCGGTTTTCTCAATCGGGACATTATATTCGGGACTAAAGGCATGTGGTTTTAGTTCCGGTTCCCCCCAATCGAGACTATAGCCACTGAGATATCTAAAAAATATGACGAACCCAAGACTTAAACCTAGGATTTCATGCCACTACATGACTCTCTACTCACCCTTCTAACCAACCTATCCACCCACGCATATTGATTAGAGTAGGATATGCATTCCTTTTGAAGTTTGCTAGAACGACCCTTTAGTACCGGTTTGTAATACAAATCGAAACTGATGAGCCCATATCTGTACAAGTACAGATGAGTCCGTGCGCCAGTTGGCATGTACCCGCCCGCAAAAGGTATCTTTACTGTTGCTTCCAACTAGTACTGAAAGTCTAGAATTGCTACTATTGCTACGAACCGATACTGGTGTACTATCAGTACCGGTTTCAATCCAACCGGTACTGATGTCCCGGTAAATTAGACCATTTCTCTAGTAGTGGGCAGTGGCTCGGAGCCGGTTAACCACGGTTAAACGGTGGTTCTGTATGATTTTATGTGCAAGGTGTTTGGCAAATTTTGCTGGTAGTTGGCCCGGTTAGCCATCGGTTAGATGTGGTTAGCCGCGGTTCCGGCCGGCTAACCGTGGTTTGGCCGAAAACAACAAGGAAATGTCAAAAATGCAGAAAAGATTAGAAAAATTTTTGTGTATGATGTATGATATATTTTATGCAAAAACACATTAGAATATAACAAATCATAAATCATATATAGGTAAATGCATGCCACACATCTCAAATAACATGCCCATACTCCATATATTGCTAAATGCTTTGCACAGTTGCATCGTAATTCATAATTCACAAGTTCACAACTATATGTTCGTGAAATTACCAAAATTACATGGATCACATGATGAGTGCCCTACAGTCGCTACACATCGGGTGGGCAAGCTACTCGATGACTCGGCGCGCAGGTGGGCGAGCAGACCCCAAAAACGCCGCGCGAACTGGTCTCATGACGCGATGGTGAGTGGGTGGGTGAACAGGATTTGAAGCTAGGCGCCTAGTACATATGTTGGTCCCGTGGACAGCTCGAGGGAGTGGGGCCCCATTGTCTGAGGATGCTGACAAAAGAGGGAGATGTCTTCCCTCCGAATGACGGGCGCTGATCGCCCCGGATCTAGTGCATTTAATGTGACGAACCAGTCTGACGGAGTAGGCAGGGGCTTGACGAAAGATTACCCCTGCCACTCCGTGGCGTCAACTACGCAGTAGCTTCTGCAAGAGCATGCGACTAGGCGAAGTGACAGCGTACCGGGGGTAGGCGCCCGCCTTGTCACTTCCTTTCTATCCCCTGGACGCTTCCGGCGGTGCTATAGGGTGGGGACTTCAACGTGCGATTTGAAATGGGACATGTTACAGTAGCCAGATCATTAATGTACACTGTTCGTTACTTTATGACCCACATCGGCCCGAGTGTATAAGGGCTAGGTGGTGCATCTGTAGAGGCAGTTGATCTTTTCTGGATCGATGGCCCGAGGGTAGCCAGTTTTTAGAGGGCAAGGAGCTTGAGCAAGACTAGGGTTGTTACCCGCTAAGGGGGCCTAAAACTAGGTAAAATCGGTGCATGTTCTTGTGTTCTTGTTTGAGAGAGATGAGAGGAGTGAGTTAGACACGCACACCCCCACTACCGAATAACCGGCGTAGTCCCCGGAAAACCTGCCAGCTAAAATACGTCGACATTGGCACGCTAGGTAGGGCGTTAGTGGCTTTTTCATCCCTATGTTTCTGCACCTTCCATCTCTTTTTTCAGATCATTTTGGATCTTCGGTGACCTGCCATGTCGGCAAACGACACAGAGGATAGGGCTCCTAACCTTGGCCAGAATCCGCTTAGTTTGCGGAAGAATGAGGAGCCATTGTCGTGTCCCTGGGAGGTCACACCTCTCGCGAAGGGCGCGCCTCCGGCACAGCGGCGGCAAGCCTTGGAGGAGACCTTCCCGCCCAAGAACGTGCATGCCATACGCATGGTTCTGGAGCAGACGCCGATGGAACTAGTGGGAGATCATATGTCTCATAGACGCAACCCATCATGAGGTCAAGGTCTCCGGGCGCACGGGCGCTTCCGGTGGAGCGCCCTGCTCAATGTCCAGGGCCGCGCGCATGCAGGCTTGGAGCTACCCAAATCAGAGGAGCTTTGCCGACGGAAACCAACACTACTGCGGATCAGGGCTTCCAAAGCGGCCCATCACAAGCGGTTCGCTTTAAGCCGCTTGCGACCCAATCGCCACAAGTGGTTTGTGGCCAACGGGTGGGAGGGTGGCGGGAAAGGGCTTATGCAAGCGGTTTAAGGTATGAACCGCTTGCATAGATTTCACACTGCAAGCGATTCGTATAACGAACCGCTTGCAGGACTCTGTAAGCGGTTCGTGGTACGAACCGCTTGCAGTGGGAAATCTATGCAAGTGGTTCATACCTTGAACCGCTTGCATATGCCAATTCCCTTCCCGCCCAGGGCATTTAAGCCCTTCTTCCTCCTCGAGCAGCTCGCACAGTAGCACTGACGGGCCGAGCTGTTCATGCAAGGGAGGTGCTGCCAAAATTTTTAATTGAGGCTAATAGCTCCAAATTAAGGCTTCCAAGGTAAGTAAACATGGTCCCATCATCATTTTCATGTAGATGTTGCTTATCTTTTTGCATTGGTTGTGGAGAAATATTGAATTGATCTTGTTTGAATTGAAGGGTGTTTGTTTTGCTAGCTCTCTCTCTCTAGATAATTTGAGGCAAGATGTTGATCTATTGAGGGTTTAAGTCCATATTAGTTTTGTATCCTTCTTTTGATGATGTATAAGATGTTGAAATTAGTTGGTAGGGGTGATTATTTGTTTTAGAGAGCTAGATCTAGCTTGGTGCCTTACTTTTTATCGGAAGATGTCTATTTTGCTATCTCTCCCCCTCTAGATCTTTTGAGGCAATGTGGTGATCTATTGGATGGTTTTAGTTTCAAATTAGTTTAAAATAGTAGGTAGGGTGATTATTTCATTTGCTATAGAGCTAAATAGATCTAGGTTTTTTGCTAGGATGGAAATAAATTATTTTTGTGTATGAATTGTAATTAAAAAATTAGAGGGGTACACAATAAAAATTACATATGTTTATAATTTAGGTAAAGTATAGAAAATAGTTGAAATTTTTTTAAAATTTGTGAGATTTAGTTGGTTTAGCTTTAAAAATGTAGAAAGTTTAGAGGTAATTAAAAATATAACAATTAGTTATTTCAAGCTAAATATTTCAATTTGAAAAATATAATAAGTGTTCTTATTAATTTAATTGGTGCAGATGAACCGGCAATGGATGTATGTGGATCGTCGATCAAGAGAGTTCACCGATGGCGTGAATGCTTTTCTCGATGTCGTCTTTCGAGACTTGCCTCAAGGAAGCTTCATACGGTATCCGTGCGTAGATTGCAGGAACGAGAAAGAGCACTCAATGCGAGGACGGATCCAGGGCCACTTGTTGATGAGAGGTTTCATGCCGAACTATACATGTTGGACTCACCACGACGAAGTAGAGCATACCAGCATAGAAGACGAAAAAGAAGCCGATGAAGAGGAAGTGACATATGATGGTATGCCGGACGCGACGACATACGAGGACGTCGAAGATACACAAGGCGATCAGTTTGGTGTGGATGATGACCTGGACCAGATGCTGCATGACGCAGAGGGAGATATCACAGAGGACAGATAATATAGGAAGTACCAGGGTTTGTTGGAGGACCAGAGAAGTCTTTTGTACCCAAATTGTTGTCTAGGGCACAAGAAGCTACGCACTACACTGGAGCTCATGCAATGGAAGACTGTGAATGGTGTGTCGGATAAGGGTTTCGATGAGTTGCTATCGCTCATAAAGAAGTTCCTCCTTGAAGATAACACCTTGCCAGAATCTACGTATCAAGCCAAACTGGTCTTATGTCCCTTAGGATTGAAAGTACGGAAGATACATGCATGTCGCAACGACTGTGTTCTATATCGCGGTGAATATGCCGACTTGGATGCATGTCCAGTGTGCAAGGAACCCCGGTATAAGACGAAGCGTGACGATCCAGGTGAAGTAGATGGGGTGCGTGTGAAGAAGAGAGCACCGGCAAAAGCGTTGTGGTATTTTCCTCTGATTCCAAGACTGGAGCGTATGTTTGCAAACAAAGCGCATGCGAAGATGATGCGTTGGCACAAAGAAGAGCGTAAGGTCGACGGAATGCTTAGGCATCCGGCAGATGGCTCGCAGTGGAGGATGGTCGATCGGAAGTACAAAGACTTCGCAGACGAGGTGAGAAACATAAGGTTCGGTTTGAGTACCGATGGGATGAATCCTTTCGGAGACATGAGCAGCAGCCATAGCACCTGGCCAGTCACACTATGTGTGTATAATATTCCTCCATGGTTATGCATGAAGAGAAAGTACATAATGATGCCGTTGTTGATCCAAGGCCCCAAGCAACCCGGAAATGATATCGATGTGTACCTCAAACCTTTGGTAGAAGATCTTCAAACGTTATGGAACGGTGTAAAGGTCTGGGACGAATACAAATAAGAGATTGGAAATGTGCTCAGTGGGACCCTGTAGCCAGAGATACGACGATCGGCAGGCATGTTGTCCCTAGGCTACACACACGCAAGAAATGAAAAGAACTAGGAAACAAATGTCCTTAATCTTAGCGTGATCCAGCTGTACAGCCTAGTTGCCATCAATTACCAAAATCATTCAGCCCATGGAAGGCCTGATCTTACACTCCTTTCCAAAACCTACTCTTATAGGCTTGCAATATGCATTTCCTGAAACAGTCAATTAGGAATTTGGACTTACAATACAGCTCTTAACTTATCCTTCAATCCTAATATGAACAGGTAATGACAGGGACTCTTCCGGCTCCCCTCTCTCGCGCGCACCCCTAGGAACCCTACCGCCCCCGGTGGGCCTCTGGGCGCTCCCCTTCCCCGTCGGCGCTGTCTCCAAAGAGATGGAGGAGTGAGGCGGGTTTTCCCCTTTTGATTTCTTCTTCTGCTCAGGTAGTTGGTGGTGGCGGAGCGGCTGTCGGCGGTGTCCCCCTCCCTCCCCCTCCTCTGCTTGAAGATAGCGGCATGGATCTGGTCGCTGCTGCACTCTGGCGGCGGCGGTGACACTGATCCAGCGAACAGCGCGAATCCGGTCGCGGCGGGGCAGTTCCGACCGAGGAGGCGTGGATCTGGTTGTGGGGGACCAAATTTTCGGTAAAATACCAGAAATTTGCTCTCCACTTTATTACAACATTCTAGAATTGATACAACACCACACTTTATTATATAGATATTTAGCAAGTTTATTACAATACCAAAAGGTATGATATTACATAATTAGACAACCTAACTCTACCAATTGCTTGTGATATAGGAATTAAAAGTATGTGCTGAACTAATCCATTTCTTCAGGATTAAAGTCAAAATCCATTTCTGCAAATGAAGAAGGATCTATCCAAATGGATAGTTCCCGATTATCAGGTAAGTACTCCAATAGTACTTGCAGGTTTCCTCAGGAATAACATATTAGCTAAACGCAACAAATACTCAAAGGAAGGTAAAGGCAATAATATAATAATGCAAGAATTTAAATAATTTATCTAATGGTTTTATTTTAACACAAATCAATTTTTAAAGAGATTTTGTCTCTATTATCTTTTCCTTATCTCACATTCAATACACCAAAATTTTAAAATCCTATGAATCAAATATTGAATAGTATAGGCTTCACCCAATTGGTACAGTCTCATATATTAGAGACATGGTTGATCGATGTTTTGTTTTTAACAATTCTGCAAAATCTGCCCAACTATACCCATGAGATGTATGGTAACATGGATGGACGTAAAAAGTTGTATCTTTCTATTCAGATTCAATCCAAGTTGATAATTCAAGAGGATGTCCTCTCCCCTAGGGATGTAGCCTCCCATTTGTCAATCATCTCGATTACAGTCCAAGGGATGTCCTTGACGAGGATATGAACATGTGTGTCATCATTGTGGGCTCGGTCGAGCGGTTGGGCCCACACGTGGCGCTTCTTGAGCCAAAGCTTATGCAGCTCCACCCCGAGCAGTGCCCCTGCTTAGGAACCTCACCCTGAGCAGCGCCCCTGCTCGGAGGAAAGCACGCTGGCACGGTAGGATGTGCTAGCTGGAGCAAACAAGACGCGTTGAGCCATGGGCTTGTTGACCTGACAACCTCGAGACACTTGACGCATGACGGAGAAGCCCTCACACCGCCTCCTCTGGTGGACAGGAAAGAGATGACCTGTCCACGCCACGTTTTGACCCACAACAACCGGTTTGTCTCCTACAGACACACAGAGACCAAGGAGCCTTTGGTAGGGTGTCAGATCGCAGGGCCCGCGCACCAGCTTCCTAGGACCCCACGCCTAAAACATGTACCCATCCTTGTAACCCTATAAATAGCGACCTCTTCCATGTGGAGGAGAGGAGGGAAGTTTCTTCAACCCCAGAGTGCTCACGCCACACTAGCTAAAAGCTCTCGCCGTTCGTGTAGGGTTAGACATCTTCAAGCGGTCAAGCCCAACACCTCGCAGGAGCTCCAGCTCCGGCCATCCCCTTGTAGTGTTCCAAATTCGCAAGGAAGTACTAACCGCTGAGTAGGGTCGATACCCCGCCCTCCGAGGGGCTCGGAGCAGGATAATCTGCTCCCTTTTTATTTTCCTTTCTTTTCCCTCTTACAGGTACCACCTTCTCTCCGGTCATGGCGTCCGTGGCTCGGAATCGTAGGCAACCAACTGCTAGAGCTCTCCACTCCCTCTACCACAAATCTTTGCTCCATTCAATGCCTCAGGGACCCCCTTGGTTTCCCAGGCGTCCACGGTCCTCTCCCGTTGGAATGTATTATTCCGTGGGCGCATATCGGTAAAAGTCAATGGCCGAGGATGTGCTCTCCCG
Organism: Raddia distichophylla; assembly: GCA_005191435.1. Taxonomy (NCBI): domain Eukaryota; kingdom Viridiplantae; phylum Streptophyta; class Magnoliopsida; order Poales; family Poaceae; genus Raddia; species Raddia distichophylla. The sequence goes on from SPJY01021409.1 coordinate 1,265,986, forward strand.
AGAGGATGTACTCCCCTCTACGACAGGCATAGTTTTCAACACTCACACTTGATGGTCTAGCGGTTGTACTCTCCCCAGGGACGTGTTCTCCCGTTTGTCACCATCATTTACTCTTTTTTATACAAATAGTATAGATGCAACAATTTTTCTATTTATATGCATATTTCAATTCTAGGGTTTACCTAGTTTTATTTATTAATACGAGGGCTTTTTTTGGCTTGTGGAGTTTGGGATAATCGTGCTATATGAAATGCTAAACATCATTTGCAAACAGGATATTTCAAGAAATAAACTAAAAAGTAATGCGATAAATATATAATAGGGAATTCAATATGCATCAAGGATAAGAAAACCTGCCTTCGTAGGTTGGATATTCTTCAACAGAATCTTGATAAGAATATCCATATGTAGGTTCCTCTTCTATTTCTTCGTAAATATGAAAAGAAGAACAAAGATCTAATAAATATCCGATTTAAAAAATAATAAGAACAAATAAATATGCAAGAATGCACTTTTATGAAAATGAGGAAGAGAGAGATTTGGATTGGATTTTGGCAGTACTTCGGATAGCAAGAATATTGTTAGTGTACACGTGCGGTGAGAGTGCGAATCGACAAAAATTCCAGAGATCGGGGTCGACAACAATTTCTTATTGGAGTTCCGAGATGGAATTTGTCGAAGATATAGGGGGAAAAATGTCAAAATATATTTTTATCAACACAATTATGTTTAAAATAATTTTTGGTACTTTAAAATGATTTCTCTGAAATTTTCCTTAATTGAAACATGGTTTCTAGGACTAAAAGAGGGCAATAAATATTTTCTTGGCATATTTTACTTAAGAAAAGTGTGATATTATATTTTTATAAAATTCTACAGCTCCTAAAGTATTTATGAAAATGTTTGTAGGAATTTAGCATTATTTAATTATTTTTACCATAAATAAGAAGCATTTTTGAATTGGAAAATTAGAAAATGGAATTAATTCTGAAAGGCCGACCAGTATTGGGGCTTGATTAGGTTTTGCCCAATCGAAACTGAGCGAGAGGGGGGTCATCAGAGAGAGTTCTGACGAGTGGGCCATGTGGGGCCTGCTTGTCAACCTCACAGGTTAGGAGTAAGAGGGAGACACAGAGAGAGAGCTCGGGAGAGGTGGCCTCGCCGAAGAAGGAGACAGCGCCGGCGAACGGAGCTCAGTAAGGGGTAACAAAGCATGGGGAAACGGAATTGAAGCATAGGCGAAGCTAACCGTGGTGATGGATTGGCTTGGGGTGGTTGGAGATGGCAGCGCGACGAGATATGGCGGCGGAGCAGTCGGGCAGCATGACGGCGAGGAGCTTTGGGGATCAATCGGCTTGGGCGGCAGCTACTTAGTCTTTGCGTGAGCTCACAGAGCCTATCCCGTCTGGTTCTGACCTCGGGCGTGGACGGAACAGCGCAGCAAGGCGTCGCCGAAGTCGGAGAAGACGACGGCGGCGCAGGGGTTCTACGGTGGACGGGAGGGAATGTGTGGTGGTGGGGGTGGTATGAATTCAAGGGATGTCGCCGGGGTCTTTAAATAGGCGGAGGAGGCAAAGACGTGCCTTAGCAGCGTCCCTCGTCCATCGCAATGTCGGCGCTAGGTGGCGGCACTGAACTGGGGATGTGACGTGGCCGGATAAGGGTACTGACGAGGCCGATTAGGATCGCCGGTGCTAGGGCTTTCGAGAGGGCTTGAAACCACAGGAAGAGGCGGCTTGGAGCGCGCGGAATCGGCAAACCTCCGTGGGCGGCACGGTGGAGACGACGGTGCAGGGGATGGGCTCCGGGTGGCTACGACGGGAGGAAGACGAAAGACGAGGGCCGTCCGATCTTGAGGCAAACCGCTAGTGTCCGTTGATTAGTGGTTTTAGGGTTCGGGTGACAGGCCAAGTCCACGTACGTCCAATACGGTCTTGTGACGTGTTCGAATGATCATGGCCCTCCGTGGCCACTTTAGCACCGGGGGAAGGAATCGGCTCAGGGTGCGGGTCCCAGTTGTCATTGACTTAAAGCGGACATGTGGGTTCCGTATGACAGTGACACAGGGCTTGGTTGAAGGGGTATTTTTCAGGGAAAAAGAAATAAAGGCTTTTCAAAAAATAGGAAAGGCTTTAATAATTCGTAGAAAATTATTTATAGCTAGAAAAAATATGAAATAAATTTTTAAAAATCAAAAAAATGTTTCAAACCCAAATATAGGATTTATTTTCCTGTTTAAAGGGTTTTATTTCTCTGGAAAATTAGAATAAGCTCTCATGGGCTTATAAAAATAGGATTTTATTTGGAGAAAATTCCATTTGTCTTTTAGAGGTTCTAGATATTTTTTAAATATGATTTTGCAAAAAAAATCATGCTAAAATTTGGTCAAAAATATGGGTATGTCATACCGGTAGCAGTGGCTGCCGAGGTAGCAGCTATGACAGGTGAAGGTCTAGCCAGATCTGGCCCTCGCCGGCAAGATCCGGCGACAGCGGGACGACATGGTGGCGTCGTCATCACGGTTGATGTCCTGGAACTACTGGAGGAGGTGGGGCGGCGAAGGCAATGGTGTAGGGGCGGCTCGGTGCCGCCGCCGGTGCGGTTGAGTCCTGGCTGGGTGGGCGCATTCGCCATGACGTGGCCTCGGCTCCCCCGGCCCCTTCCATTTTGGATTCAGCGACTTCGTCGTCGCCCCTCAGAACCTCCTGCTTGCATCATCGTTCGTCCTCCCGCGTAGATCCCCTCACCACCTTTATGGGATCGGCGTGGCGTCAGGGCGGTAATGTCGATGGTGGTTGCTGCAGCTTTCAGGAGGTGTACGAGGTGGTGGTGACCTATGGCTACGATGCTTCTATTTCATTCTGGTTCGCTCTCACAGCATGGCTTAGGGATGGGGTGTGCCTGGCGAAAGCCTTGCTCAGTGTTGCTTGGGCCGACGGTGGTGACGCCTCTCGGGCACCGTGCCCCACCTTGGCGGCACCGTCACATGTGCACCCCGTCTAAGGGTGAAAACCCATATGTGGATGGGCGGCGACGTCTTGTCATCATTTTCCTTGTTGAAGGTGCCGTAGAGGTCCTTCTGTGCTGTTAGTGCTTGCTCTGGAGTGTTTCTTTGTTTTGTATCCTGTCGTCATCTCTCAAGCGTTGGGGTCGAAGGTCGTAGGAGTTGCATGTGGCAGTCGATTATGGTCGGCAGTTGTAGTTGTTCCCCCGCTGAGATATTGTTGGCCGAGGTTGCTCGTCGGTTGTAGGTGTTCCTCTGCATTGCGGGCGAGTTGACAGCGTTGTGCTACTGTTGTTCTTGGGTTCTCAGCGCCTTGTCGGTTATACAACTCATCTACCTCTCAATGAATATTTAGGCACCTTGCCTAAATTCTCAAACAAAAAATGAACAGGTAATAAGCATCTTCTAACTAATTCCCTTGTCATACATCCTTAACTGACGTACCAAATTCTCAAACTTTGTTTTAGTAAAAAGTCTATTTTAGGTACCTTAACAATCGAGAAAGTTCAAAAAAACCTCTAAACTATTATTTGGTCTGTTTTACATACATGAACTTTCAATATCGGCTTAAAACAGATCACAGGCTGGTTTTTTAGGTGTTTTGTTGACGTGGCGCATCGTAGTTGCGCCACGTGTCAGGTAAGTCAGCAAAAACCACTACCACATGGCGCCACGTCAGCAAAATCACCAAACAAAACGGGGTTGTGATGGTTTTTGAGCCGGTATTGAAAGTTCAGGTATGTAAAACAGACCAAATCATAGTTTAAGGGGTTTTTGGGACTTTCACGATAATTGAGGTACCTAAAATGGACTTATTCCTTTGTTTTATACTCCTCCACTATATTGCCTTTGAATGTATTGCTTTCAAATTCTTGCATGACAGCTTCCTGAAATTCCTTCCACTGCCATCCACTTGTTGTCGCTCCTTGTGCTTCAAACAAATAGGAATCTCTATTAGACATATGGACTATAGCAGCTGCCACTTTGAAATCTTCATGAATCTGGTACAACTCAAGAAACTTTTGACATTTGTTGATCCACACCGTCACATTTGTACCATCAAACCGAGGAAAATCCATTTTAGGCATCCACCCTTTTATATGATCCTGCTGATCTTCCTACTCTATGCAATCCAAACTTCTTGCCTACTCCTAGTGACAGTTCAGGCATAGACATGTACACTCCTTGCCCCCAAGTAATCCCTAATTCGACGAGCTGGCCTCTACTTATTCCCTGCATTCTTTGTGATGTGATGTTGCTAGTTCCCATGGACAAACTGGCCACGTCTTTCTGCAATTCCCAATCGAACTCATGGACAAATCCACCTTCATCAGTATTTTTTTTCCAATAACTCCTTTTGACCTTCTAGTTTCGATCCAACACAACAAATTGCTCTACAATATCTTTCTAGATGGCTTGCCACCGCCTCTATAACTCGCCTTGGAGGAATTTCTTCAAACCCTCCAATGCTGCTACTGTCTGCGCTATCGATCGAGTAGTCGTCACCGCGGTGCTCCTCTCCAAAATTCTTGAACCTTAGGAACAGGGATTTTGTAGCTACCACATGCCCGTTGAAAAATTTTCATCGTTGAAATCAAGAGAATTTTGGAGCACACCACACGGATTAAAGGTAGCACTGATACAAACTGTTGCACCTGCAACAAGTCATCTAGAATTTGGGGAAAGATTGTAGGATTTTGGCAAGATTTAGATAAGAAGAAAGGGATCAAGGACGAGTCTAGAAGGGATCGAAAGGGGAGCAGATGGCTGGAGGTAGAATTGGGATTGATTGAGAATTTTTTTTGTTTTTAAAGACTGGATTGCCAAACTGTGAGCAATGTTCTTATACCACCGCCTCCCACACATGACTGGGCCATTGCCCACTCCACACAATCCAACTCGACCCATAATTTGAATCTTGTAGACACTGTTGCGCCAAAATAAGCACGCCTACTTTGCTCTATGCTGAAACAACTTCGATCTCCTTCCTCTTTCTACGTATCCCCAACCGCCATCCTACGTCGACTTCGTGGAGTCAGTCGTTACGCCTGCGCTGTCCTCCCCAACATCTTGTAGCCGTCGTCGAGGAGCATTTGATGTGGATGATTGGATCTTGTGTCCGCCGATGTGGATGGTGGCGAAGATCGGAGGCACGACTATCGAAGAAGTGACGTCTAGTGAGAAGGTCAGAGGCAAAGGGGAAGGACCGAAGGAAGCATCTAGGATTGTGGAGTGAGCCATTAGCATAAACAGCGCAAAATTTAGAAGTCTCGAGAGGGTGGAGGCTTCCAACAAGATAGCAAGTGGAAGAATTTTTATCATACGTGCCATTATGAAGTGAGCTGAAATCACAATGGCCATTATAAAATCACTATTATTAAATATGCCATTTTATAGTGCTGTTTAGTTTCACCTATGCCATTATGGGCACTGGACGAGGCATACGACATAAAAATAATCTAGAAAATACGGAAATATGGTGGGGCCTACATGTCAGCTCTTCTTCCTCTCTCTTCTCTCTTCTTCTTCCTCCGCTCATTCTCCTGGCCATCCGTGGTGGTCACCGGCATGGACCAGCCGCGGCCCCGTCGCCGACGCTGCCGCCCTCCGCCGGCTATACGCCACCGCCGCCGCGTGCCGGAGCTCTGGGCCGCTCCTTGCCGGAGATCTAGGCTGAGCCGTCGTCGTGTCGCCGCCGCTCCACCTTGACGGAGCTCCAAGCCGCCGCCGCCGCGAGCTCGCCGTCCCACGCCGCCGCCAAGCTCGCCACCCCTCGCCGCCATCCACTCGCCGCCGCCACTCCACCTTGACGGAGCTCCAAGCCGCCGTCGCTACGAGCTCGTCGCCGTTCACTTGCCGCCGACGCCAAGCTCCTCCTCCTCCGTCATTGCTCCTCCGACGCCGTCGTGGGCCACCACTATCTGCAGTTCGACGGCAAGCTCCCTATCTCCATCCCCCCTGCCGCCGTCAGCCTTCACCGCCGGTGCCGGTGCCCACGAGCTCGCCGGAGGTCCGACCATCAGAACTAGATGAGAGAGGAGGAGGGGGAAGAAGAAGAAGGTAGAGCAGTGGAGAAGGAGGAGGAGGAGGAGGAGGAGGAGGAGGAAGAAGAAGAAGAAGAAGAAGAAGAAGAAGAAGAAGAGGTAGAGCTGCTGACATGTGGGCCCTGCAAGGTATTTTAGTATTTTCCATACGTGTGTCTCGTATAGTTCCCATAATGGCATACATGAAATCGAATAGAACTTAATAATGGCATATATAATATTATGTGTTTTGTAATGGCCATTGTGATACCCCATCACTTCATAATGGCATACATCATAAAAATCCCAAGTGGAAAGGGGGCGAAAAACGCACCTTCGTCGGTTTTCAAACGCCCCAAAAATGGCCCCACGGAAATTTCCCATGTGGGGGCTCCCAAACAAGCCCTTAGGCTGTCTCCAACAGTGATCCCTTAACTCCATTCCCTATAGCCTCATAAACAGGTTCCCTTAAACAAAATCCACTCCTTATATTTTTCTCATCTCCAACAGTGTCCTCTATATAGAGAATTGTATAGGGGGAGGAGAGAGATCCCCTATATATAAGGGGATGGAGAGAAAAACTCTATTTTAGGGAATGATATAGGGAGAGCTGTTGGAGCACATAGGGAAAGAATCCATCCTCTATTTTAGGATAGAGGATGCTTTAGGGTGTGCTGTTGGAGATAGCCTTAATGTTTTGTGAATCAACCCGCCGTCCTCCTCTTTAGGGTGTCGTCTTGTTCTTTTCAGCTTAAAATAAAACTAAAAGCTATCGCTGAAAATGTATCATTTTTATACAAGCCAAATGATATAGTATTTTATAGTCATTTTTTTGGAGTTCAAGGGCCAATTCTCTGGAGCTTGACAGCTTAACAACTTAATGGCTTATCTTCATTAAAAAAAAACATACGCTTTTGGTTTTAAGTCAGTTTTTCTCGTTGTCTCGACTCTCGAGGTATGCCCTAACGCTTTAAAAAGCAAGTCAAACGAGATAGATCCAAATCTTGAGTCTATCTCGGAAAGCTCTTAAAGTTCAGCCACTTCAGCCGTCCAGCCGTTAAACCGTTCAGATCAGCAAAAAAAAACTCGGTCTAAATGATTCTTTTTATAGTTTCTAAAATGATTTTTAAATATTTTTTTGTATCCTCCAAGTTTTATGGAGAGGGGTTATAACTTTTCAAAAACTTTTAGATACTTTGAGCCGAAAAGAATACGGACTGGGCAGTGATGTTGTGATAGCCAGGTCGATCCACACCTACCTCTTCCTTAGGCCTTGTTCTTTTTAGTTTAGTGTAGTGTAGCCTTTTACTATAGAAACATTTATCTTATTTTATATAGCCCGTACAATGTAATAATTTGTAACGATTTTTTTAGCCTTTTAGTAGTCCTCTCAAAGAACCTTAAACTTTTTAATTATTTTTAAAAAAATTTAAACATTTTTTCAAAGATTCTTAACTTTTGCTACCCTAAAACACTTCGTTAAGCTAAAGCTGAAAATTTTAAAAAAGAAAAACTAAAGCTAAAATGTACGAGGCCTCCTTCACTCTCCGGGCCGCCACTCTCGCTGTCCTCACCACGAGCAAATCCCCACGTCTTCTCACACAGCTTCACCTGCCTCCGGCACCGCTCCTCCGTCTCCGACCGTTCATCACCCTGCTCTCGTCGCGCCCTCTCCAACCTTCCCCGGTGTTAACCTCTTGCTTTCCCCTTGCACGGTGGAAAGGCGGTGTCGGTGGCTCGAACCAGACAACGAATTTATGAGGGGCTACCCCGCGAAGCACTGTACTGTACTTTGCGAAGCAGCTCAGGGAAACTGAGCAATATCAAAGTAGCTAGCCTGCGAGAATTGAACAGCTTGCCTTTATTACTGGGGGACCCCCTATTTATAGTAGGGGGCTAGATTACATTGTGCCATTACAACCTTTCCCCGAGGGAATCATGCGGGGGCAAAAAAGGAAAATCTATGAAAAGATCTCCTAGACCTTAACCTGCCCCCAATCCCGGGGTACCAAAGGAAACACACCTTCGGGATCCCTGATTGGACCCAATTATCCTTGCCCTTTTTACTAAAGTAAGGGTAATACTGAAACTACAGAGGGGACATGGCTGTTACAACAAACTATGATTCTCCGGCCACCTGAAGCGGTTTGTTACAGCCAGCTGTCGTATCCCCTGACACATGATACGATTTCTGGCCCCTGTAACAAACCGTACTTGTTGTCCCCTTGATCTCCGCAAAGGCCATTGCTCCGCGATTCTGGACTTAAGCTTCCCTGATCTTAGGTGGTGCCCTTGCTTCGCTTTACCTCCAAGAGGGTTTCCACCCTTTGTTTCGTGATTGCCACGCCCGAAGGAGGCAAGACCCCCTTCGGACGGCATACTCTTCCTTGGTCCGCAATTGCTTCACCTAGGGGACGCGAGGCATCCCTTCGAGATGACCTCTCCCTCGGACTTCATAGATTGGTTCGCTGATTCCACTAGTTCGTGCGGGATGGGTGTCCCCTGCTACAACAGGTGGCAACGCCTGTGGCGCAAGGCTTCTGCAGGCTGCAGCGCTCCGCTGGCGGCTGAGTACTTGGGTAACTTGGGTTGATGCGCACAAGGCAGCGGGTTGCTCCGGCGCAGGCAGCCTCCTCCCTCCCATCAGATCAGATCCATCGGCTATTCACCAACGACTCCCATTCTCGGATCGGCAGCAGGTGCGTCAGTACATGTGTTACGCATTGTTAATCACACTTTGCCAACAGCCAATTTATTTTTTCTGGTTCATCAAATTGGTGACATTCAAATAACATATGTAGCGTTGCTGACACTGATATCTTTTGAATCTATCAGGCCAGACTCCATAGCTTCTTGTTGTTAAAATGGGAATCTTTTCATTCTGCCAGGCCAGAACTTGTTTCATAAGTGAGATCAATCAACTTGATGGATCATTAGCAAAATATACTCAGATTTAAGTTATTATTAAATCAAGCTTGTTAATTGTTTTACATTTGTATAATACTCATACATTACAACTTCTTTAGCACTCACAACAACGAAAATATAATTACCAAGATGCAATTTTGTTGTTTTCCTGAATTTTAAACTTTGTGTGTGTGTCGGCTACTAACAATGGGCGATTTTTACCTTGGAAAAGATTGCCTTCTGTAAAATGAAAATGATGGAAGACCTGCTGAGATATATGGTCAAGCCCACAATATCTGCTTTTTTTTTTTTAAGAACTACATGTAATACGCGGTTAGGCGTTTGGCCCAAGTCAAGCCTAAGCCCACATGTCTCCTCTACTTAACGAGAGAGAGAGAATCAATCTCCTCTAATCGTCAATCGATCCGTTCAGCCGCCGCCTAGGGTTCGCTTCGCCGTCGCCATCGCCGTTGCTCGTGCCTCGTCATCTCCGTCGGCCGCAGAGAGCACGCTCGCGTGAAGTCGCTTCCGGCTGCCGCTCTCGCTGTGTTGGATTGCCGCCGGCTGCTCCCTGCTCTTGCCTTGGGTCGACGTCGCCTCGGCTGCTGCAACTTCGTTTTAGCATGGTGCTTTGATGCTGTTAGTCGATGCCCTGCACTTGCATGCACGGCTGCTATTAGCTAGCTGCAAAGATTGCATGCATGTCTCCTGCCGCTGCTACTAGTAGTTATGGCCTAGTCCAGAGGGAAAAAATAGAGAAAGAAGAGAGAGGAAAAGAGAAGAAAAAAAAGAGAGGAACAAAAGTGAAGGAAGGACTAATTTTGTGCTTGTGCTTTGAGATCTTCACCTACTCTCTTAGGTAACGTTAGGTAACGAAATTATAGATGCACTGGTTTCCCTGTTAGATGCTAGTTTTACGGTAAAATGTGAAATTCTAATAGATCATTTATGTGTATGCAGTAGGTTTAATAGTGATTTTGAGATAGCTATGCCATCAACTGAAACTCCGATCTTATGATGGAAGTTATAGGCCCTGGTTTTAGCTTTCATGAGAGTACCATAACATAAACATCGGGTAAGCTTATTAGCGTTTATATTAATTATACTCCTGTTGTCCAACTAGTTACTTAATCGGGTTTTAAAATGGACATTGGTTATACCGAGGGTTGATTATAATCTAGATGGCCGCAGTTTAGTTCTAGATGTTTTTATGTTACCTATATGTTAAGAATGAGAATTTTCATTTGTAGAGAGCTTTCCGCCGATATTGATAGCATCTTCACCTCGAGCCACTTCATCAGTAAAAGGCAAGTATATGATGTGATATGTGTGAACATGACTGGTTGAATGCAATGATGTGTGAGTTACTTTATGTTTAATTTATTGTCAAATTATGATGAATGGACGACATGATGAACTGATGAGACGAATGATAAAGTAGGCCTCCTTTTTACCTTTATTCATATGCATCCTAGGCATTAGGAATGCATGGAAAAGGATGATGGCATGAAGCCTTACCTCGGTAGGCACCCCTACGGGATGGCGGGGTAAACCTGCTTTGGCGGTCAACCTCTATGGGATGGAGTGTAGGGTGTGACACCGACGGGTGTACACTCAGCGGTACCGGTACATGCTTATGAGATATGTGCATAATGCATTGCATCGATGGGCATTTTGCATTGCACCGATGAGCGTACTAATGACTTTATATGGATGAGCAGGAAATGAGTGGATGAATGTTTTGTTTTTATATGGATTTCTTATAAACATGTCCTATGCCATCACTATTATGTACTTGCTGAGTCTTCGACTCATCCTTGCTTCTTTATGTTTTTTTAGGTGTATTATGGAGCAACATGCATGGTCGGGGAGTAGATCACACATTTACACACAACTCTGAAATGTCTTAATAATTTAATGAACTTGCTAGTTACTTATTCATGATCTTAGCCTGGTGAAACTTGGTGCATGTGTTGTATGTTCATGATGCTTATATAGCACATGTATGTGGAAACCGTGATAACTGATAAGGTCAAGCTTGGACCAGTGATTCAAGTTACGCTTTAATGCACTTGGCTCATAAGTAATGCTAGAGGTGACGTCGGTTATAGTATTAGATATTATTTTTTTTGTGAAATCTATTTTGGTTGGATGTCCAATTTTCAAATGAATTGCTGCCAAAAATTTATAGTAAATGTTACACTTGTGGCATCTAGGGCTTGTGAAGGCCGGGGTGTTACACTACATATCTGCTTTTTGAACCTAGCCTTGAAGATGGCTCATGGCTGTACCAAAGAAGCCTCGCCTTTCAGCCTTTGAGTGCTCTGTGTCCAAATGGTTTTCTAATGAGTGCTTTGATTAGCATTTTTCTTTCTTATGTCAATTGTTGTTCTTATTTTAGTCCATTTAATTATATATGTTTCCTTTAATTACGCATTGTTAAATTCTATGAACAGTGTAACAAAAAATCTTGCATTGTGATTTATTATAATACTATATTTGCTTCTGTACCAAATTTTGAATATGCAACTCAGCAAAAAGTGATACTGGTGGTTACACGTGAAACATTTTATTTGCTCTAATACAAAGAATGTATTTTGTATATACTGCTGGCAAACAATGCTTTTGTATTCGCTCCAATATTCTTCCTACATGAAATTGATCATTACCTGTCTACTAGAGATATGTTATTATTAATTCAAATAATATGCACTAATATGAAACATAAACTACTTACTACACTGCTCGCACTTTAGAATTGCAAATATAGATTCATATTATTAAGTTACTCCCTCCGATCATTGAAAGAAGTCACCGTTGACTTTTAGAGATGCCTTTGACAATTCGCCCTATTCAAAAAACTATGTAAGTTATCATATCTTTTGTAGTGATTTATTTTATCATTAAAAATAGTTTAAGAATGACTTATATTTATGTATGTTTGCACTAAATTTTTTAGCAAGACAAATGATCAAAGGCGTGTCCAAAAGTCAATGGCGACTTGTTCTTATGACCGGATACGCTCAGAATAGATCGAAGTAGATTAATCAAAACAATTAACATGTTCCATATGCTTGTTGGGCGCATGAAAAGCATCTCATGTTCTAGTTTTTTACTTGAAGATAATGTGCCAAGTAACAAATTAATCAGGCATGCAGCTATATGCTCTGGGAGGTTTCACAAGAAAAAGACATGTATGCTGTCTTAAATCAAGCAAAAGTATTTGTACCACTGACAGAATGCACATCATAAGTGATATAGCAAGCATTATATTCAGTCCCACCTAAGAGTTCAGGTACTAGCAACATAAACCATGTATGAACAATTGCATAACATTCTCTTTAAACGACTATCAGACACAGCAACGCCAAGTCTAATGATTGCATAACATTTTCTTTAAACGACTCAGACACAACAATGCCAAGTCTAACAACTGCATAACATTTTCTTCTTGAACAATTCTCAGGTACCCAAAACTGAGTCTAGGCTCTTCATCTGCTTGCATCGGTCTTCTCTGGACAGCTCCTTATCATCTGCTACACAGAAAACTGTGTCGGTTAGTCAACAATAGAGAGAACATGTCCAGGGTTCAGACTTGATAACTCCGCATCAAAATTATCAACAAACAAGAAGGAAACACATTGAAATAAAATTGTGCACTCACACACATGTAAAGGATAACACAAATTTCTGCAGCGAAATTCAACCTGGGATAAGTGAAAATGCTTGTGCCATCGGCAGGCAGGAAGCATCACATATGGAGCAAATAGTACCCACACACACCTCAAATCAAACGACTTGTTATCTCTTTGGCAGATAGATCCATTTCATTTGATTGGCTAAAGTTTAGTTGAGAGACTAACTACACAACATACACCAGGGACACTGTCCAGGATTCAGTAAGTGATGTTACGGAAACATCACAATCAATTTCTGTTATATTCAGACACTAGCATTAGTGCAACACAACACATTCAGGCATGGCTTGCACAGGAACAATTGCATGACATTTAATTGAAGCATTGTCAGATATCCCAAAAGAAAGCACATGTAGTAGGATGATGAATTAAACAAAAGCAGCCGACATATGTAATGCAGATTCATTCAGATTGAAGAATCCTAGAAGGCTCTTTTTTCAAGTGT
>SPJY01021445.1:0-10135 GCA_005191435.1 Raddia distichophylla
TTCTCCTCATCGTAGCAATAGGGCTATCCACCTGAGGTCTTAGTATAGTCCTTGTTTCCTCCTGCACAGGTTTAGGATTCTTACCATAAAATGTGCGTACCTTTGAGCATTGTTCAGCTGTTGGCCTGAAGTTGAATGTTTCATCTCGGCCGTTAATGTTGAGCTGAATTTCTCCTGCGCCAACATCGATCGTCGCATTCTCCGTGCTCAAGAATGGCCTCCCAAGATTGAGGGGCGTCTTGGTGTCTACCTCCATGTCCAGTACCACGAAGTCCATGCGTACCAGAAAATTTTGAATTTTCACTGGTATGTCCTCCGCGACTCTAATTGGATGACGAATTGATAAATCCGCCAGCTGCAAGGTCATGCCAGTAGGCGACAAGATAGAATGATTTAATTTTTCATAAATTACCTTGGGCATGATGCTGACGCTTGCTCCGAGGTCGCACAAAGCACGCTCAAAGTGTTGTGCACCAATGGTGCATGAGATGGTCGGGTAGCCAGGATCATTCTTCTTCTTAGGGAGAGTGTTCAAAATCGCAGCACTGCACTCCTCAGTCAACTTAATGACTTCAGACGTCGGCAACGGGTGTTTGTTGTTGAGGATGTCCTTCAGGTACTTGGCATATGTCGGTACCTGCATCGCATCTAGCAATGGTATGTTGACATATAATTGTTTGATTACCTCAACGAACTTGCCAAACTGCGCGCTCGCAGTTGACTTGCGTTGGCGACGTGGGAAGGGTAGCAGTTGCGTCTCAGTGAATTCAGCGGGACTTGGTTTGGTCCGCGCTTCACTTCTCGTCGTCTTCGGCAGCTTCTCTCTTGGTTCTTCATCGTGCTCACCTTTCTCCTCTTCTTCGTCGGAGATATCATCCTCACTCCCAGCAGTGTTAGTTTGCGGCGGGTCTCGGGTAGTTTTACCCGATCGGGTTGCGACCACATTAACATTTTCTTTCAGGAGAGCCTCCGGCTGTCCCGGGAGCTTTCCCGAAGCAATTGTAGGGATTGAAGCAGGCAATTGAGCAATTTGAGTTTCTAACATTTTGTTAAAACTTATTTGACTTTTCATGACAGTTACAAATCCTTCTAGTTGTGAATTAATGCTCTCAAGAATTTTATCATTAGCAAGAAATTTTCTACTAATACTATCATTCACTTTTTGTGTAGCATTTGCATCATCTAGAGGAGATTTAGTGCGATTAAAATTGCCATTGTTACCTCCTTGAAGACAGTTGTCGGTGGAGAAGTTCAGCCTCGAATTCCAACCCAATGTGTAGTTGGATTGAGGTCGGAACCCATTGTTGATGAAGTTTGCGTCCTCCGGTCGAGTCTCAATGCAGTTATCTCTAGAATGTCCAAGGCTCCCGCAAACCTCGCAAGTCATGCGAGATTCGAGCGCTTGGACGGTTTGATTTGGCGCTTCCAGCCTCTTCATTAATAAGTCCATCTTGGCCGCGAGCATATCCATATCGTCGATCTGGTGGACTCCTCGAGTGCGCGGCTGCGAACGCTCATCGTTCCAACCCTGGCTCAAGACCATCTTCTCAATGAGAGTGCGGGCATCACTCACATTGAGCGCAAAGAAGGCTCCTCCAGAAGCAGCGTCGAGGTGCTCTCGGGCAGTACGGTTAAGCCCATGATAGAAGCTCTGAATGATAAACCAGTCTTGCATCCCGTGGTGGGGGCAAGCCAGTATATATTCTCGCAGTCGCTCCCAGACATCCGAAATGGATTCATCAATGTTTTGCTGGAATGCGGAAATCTTGTTCCGCAGGGCATTGGTTTTGCCCAGAGGAAAGTACTTGGTGAGGAAGGCATTGGAGCACTTCTCCCAAGTTAAGACTGCATCTTTGTTGGCATAGAACCATTGTTTTGCCTTCCCGATCAATGAGAACGAAAATAGGCGTAGCCGGACAGCATCAGGAGTTGCACCCTTGATGGTGAAGGTACTGCAGATTTCAAGGAAATGGTGCAGATGTGCATTGGCATCCTTCGTTTGCTTGCCACAGAAGGGGCTCGCCTGAACCATGTGGAAAAGAACTTGTTTCAGCTTGAAACCACTGTCACCCACATTGGTGGCAGGTCCAGTGGGAACATTGGTGCTTGACGGGGCTGAGAATTCAAGAATGGTCTTCTCGGTAGCCATCGATGATGAAGGTGTCTCGGTGATGAGGAAAGGGTTGCTCGTGAGGTTTGATAACTCAGAGACACGGGTTTGCGGAAGTAGGACTCGGGGTCTTGTCCTTCGCACCAGTGACTCCGGATTTTGTCGGATGTTTTCCGGGATATCAAAACCGATCATCCACCGCTCAGCTAGTTCCACAGAACAAAGACGGAGCAGGGAATAACCGTTAAACTAGGCTGGTAGATTAAATAATTTAGATGTTGGTTTTGGGAAATTTTTTTTTATCTCTCTTTTTCAAAAACCTCTGCATTCCCCGGCAACGGCGCCAAAAAACTTGTTGGCGGTACTTACACTCAAAGAAATTAATCCGCAAGTGGACGGATATCGCTTGTAGTTTCCACCAGGAGTACTCCTAGAGTTATCGAATCCACAGGGAACGAGGGTTTAAAGAGATAATCCTCTATATCTTAATTGTTTAAAATACCAGCCAGTCTAGGTAACGGGGGTTAGGATAAATGGAAAGACCGGGAACACACACACACATAAAAGGTAAATATCCACAAAAATAAAAGAGAAAGCTACTCTAGCTAGATAGTTGGGAGGACAACGAGACAAGTTTAATTAGTTCTCAAAATCGTGTGATTCGGTTTATTGAGCGAGCTTGGGATAATAAACTAGTAGTTCACTTGGTATTCATCGTCGGAGCTCGGACATTCACTACCACCCGCTATCCTGAATTGAAATCCCGAATGGTTATGATCATTCCGATAGGGCTCTACTGGTCCAAAACCGGATGCTGTGGGTTATGCACGAGATACTTAGTATCTACGGATGGATATGGCTGTCAGCACCTACCACCTACCACATATACGTGGGCTCGGGTGTAAACCGAGTTAATCCTAGTCTCAGACACCACGTCTGCTACTATTTCTAATCAATCTTCCTCAGTACCAAAAAGAAGTTGATCTAGGTTCAATGCCTGGCTCTTCCAGTGTATGAGTGAGAACGTAAACTGATTCCAGACGAATACAAGCTACCGATAAAGCAAATCTACACAACTCATTTATGTAGATATACTCAGCTCAAATAAAGTTCAACACATAAGCAATGAATGAAGTGATCTCACTAATTGAAACAATTAGGAAAGGGTACAAGAGCTATTACCCGAATTCCCGAAGACACTTCCGGAACTCCGAGCTTCAGCCCGACTTGACTCTAACTCCCAACTACTAAGAGCTACTCTAATAAGTGGAATGAAAGTTAGGAATGTGTTGTGTTTTCCTTATATATAGAAAAATATTGCGCAAGTTCACTAAGTACTTACCAATGCAACATAAAACATGATGCCTGTACGACCTAGGTTTTACCCTCGGCATTAATACCTAAGATCGATTAACAAATATGAAAGGATCGCTATGCCGCCTAAGGGGGGGTGAATAAGCGAATAAAACAAAATTACGGAATTAATAAAGTGAATACAGTGACCAGCACGTTGGATGTTCCAATGGGGATCGGATGTTCCAATCTGGTCCAGAAACCCCTGCGTCGGATGTTCTAAACTGGGTCGGATGTTCCGATCCTAGGTGTTCTGGAATTGACGAAAACCTGCAGTAAAAACTGATTTCTCGTAAAACCAAGATTAGATCTGTTCAATAATATTCAGAACAGGCCAACACCAAAAGAACTAATCCGAGGCATCAACGAGTAGGAATACTTCTATGAACAAGATAGGAGTATATTTAGCCTCGAACTCGAATTAAAACGGCGCACATTACACATTTTAGGGTTTTCAAGATTTGGAGCTTTACCTTCAATGGAGGAGGAGGGAGACTTCATGTGGAGTGATACAGTGATAGTTGTCTCTATCTCGGATCATTTGCACTAAGTGGCACTTGGCTGGAGTGATTGCCCGAAGTAGAATCTTGACCACCTCATGATCAGTGAGAGACTTGCATCCAAGTCTCTTAGCCTCATTTACCAACACCATGAGCCGATCAAACATTGTCTTGTAGTCTTCTCCTTCCTCTCGGATAAACCTTCCTAGCTTGCCATTGATAAGCTCTATCTTGGTCTCCCTCACACATGATGTGCCTTCATGAACAACCTTGAGGGTATCCCAAATTGTCTTGGCTTCTTCAAGTCCGTCAACTCGGTTGAACTCACTTCGGCTCAAAGCACAAAATAATGCATTAACGGCTTGATAGTTGCGGAAGAAGTCTCTTTCCTCATCGGCAGTGAGATTCTCCGGTTCCTTAGGCTTGAAACATGTTTCTATAATTCTCCAAATAGAAGGATGAATATATATTAGATACATCTTCATCTAATGTCTCCATTGTGGGTAGTATGTGCCATCAAAGTGAGGCGCACGCCCAGTGGGAACAGAGACATGAGATAAAGATGTTGTATCAGGATAAACATAAGGAATAGCAGCCTTTTTGTTGCCTTCACTTGAAGTATCGATCTCGGTATCGTCTTTGTTGTTCGGCATGATTCTCCAAGCTGTTAAGCTCAAAATAGGAGGTTAGGCTCTGATACCAATTGAAAGGATCGCTATGCCGCCTAGAGGGGGTGAATAGGCGAATAAAACGAAATTGCGGAATTAATAAAGTGAATATAGTGACCAGCATGTCGGATGTTCCGATGGGGATCGGATGTTTCGATCTGGTCCAGAAAACCTTGCGTCGGATGTTCTGAACTAGGTCGGATGTTCCGATGGCCGTCGGATGTTCCGATCCTGGGTGTTCTAGAATTGACGAAAACCTGCAGTAAAAACTGATTGTTCGTAAAACCAAGATTAGATCTGTTCAAGAATATTCAGAACAGACCAACACCAATAGTAAATACAACAAATCAAGACCAAGACGAAAACACAGTAATTTTTTGTTTACCGATGTTCGGATCTTTGAAGAGAGATCCTACTCACCGTGAGGGAAGGCACAAAGCCCGGATCACCAAGACCCTAATCCCCTTCCCGGCGATGCACACATCACACACCGGCGATCACTAGATGAATCTTTTTCCTTGCGGAGGTAGATTCACACCTTCACAAACTCCGAAGGCACACCGCACGAAGATCGGCGGCTCACCGGCGACACCTAGCCGCTAAGAGCTCCTCAAGCCTCCAAGAGTAACAAATGCGATGAAGAAATTAGGAATCGCTAAGTGCTCAAAAATTGGATGACTCTAATTCGTGGAGCACTTGAGTGCCTCGATCTCTCTAGATCTAGATCTCACAAGATGAACAAAAGAGAGACAAAGGCTAAAGCTTTGAGAGATGATGAAGAATATGAATTAGGCTCAAATCAGGATGTAATCAGAGTGAGTAACCTTTTGACAGGTATTAGAGAAGGCTTTAAATAGGGAATCCCGAAAACTAGCTGTTGCTGCAGTTAATCCCGCATCGGATGTTCCGACCCGCGTCGGATGTTCCGACAGCCATCAGATGTTCCGACCCGCGTCGGATGTTCCGATGGACTACTTACTGGATGGCATGGAAAACTGGCAGACTGGTGTCACCATCGGATGTTCCGACCCTCGTCGGATGTTCTGATGGTGTAGGTTCTGTATAGAGTGTATTTTGAGTGGAAAAACTCACACAAATTTCGAAATACCTATTTTGAGCACTTAAGAACCTTTATATGCTTCTCCATTGCATCCCTCTTTATAGTACGGCATACCTATGACTCAATAAATAAATTTTTACACATAATTACTAGTCTTGATGCCTTCTTGCAACATATCCAAGTTTGAGGGGTACACCATCACATTTAAACATGTACCTCATAAATTTAACCTGTGTAACATCTGTGTACAATTCTCCAATAGAATATATTAGCTCTATAATTGTTACTCATTAATCACCAAAATTACTTAGGGCCTAGATGCATTTTCAGAATCTACTTTTCGTATGATATGATATGCATGACAAGTGCATTAATAGTAATATTATCAGTATATAATAGCCCACTATGCCCAAAATACGATTTCATACGATAAGGTCGTAATTGGGTGATTAGGGTCTGTAAACAACATAAGACGACGACTTTTCTAACTTAAACTTACGTACAGGTTATGGTTCAACGGAGTTGACATAAACTAGGTGTCTCTCAAATAAAAGAGATAATCCTAAATTATATCCATAATTTATATATTTTCTAGGTTCAGCTACTTAATTAATTTAATAGGATATGAGTTAATTACTCGTTGGGTTCAGCAATTAAATAATCCTATGACTATACTCAAGCAATAAAGGCAAACTTAAAAGGTTCTAAATTTATTAAAGCATTTGCCTAGCCATTATATTTTCTAACTAGTATTTGGGTTCAAATTAACCAACAAATACCCTAGCATTTCTTTAATCATTTCTATAAAGCGAAATCTACATTTTTAAAATAACAGTGCCAATTTTTCCTTTACAGTGGTTGATTTTATATTTTTATAAAATCGAAAATGGTTTCTAGTATTTATCTAAATTTTTCTAGAATTTTTGGAAACCTCTAGCCATTTTTAATAACACTAAAGCTATTTCTGCAATTTAACAAAATGATTAAATTGGTATTTAACCGATTAATTCCTCTAGGACGAGTCAACCAGCGAACCGGCCCAAGGACCGAATCGGCCCATGGCCCAACAGCGTGTTGCGCGCGCCCGCACGGCGCAGTATACGCCGAAGGCGTATTTCGCGAGCATGTCACTACTACGGAGTTGACGTCGCCCAAAGGGCGCGTCT
This sequence comes from Raddia distichophylla, assembly GCA_005191435.1. Taxonomy (NCBI): domain Eukaryota; kingdom Viridiplantae; phylum Streptophyta; class Magnoliopsida; order Poales; family Poaceae; genus Raddia; species Raddia distichophylla. The sequence continues at coordinate 6,858 of SPJY01021445.1, forward strand.
ACTTAATCTTTCAGGTGGGCCAAGGGCCCAGGGCTAGCGGCTCACGGTTTACGATTCGAGCGCGCACGCGAGGCGGTTTCCCCTGGCATGTGGGACCCGCGTGGTAGCGACACAACTATCCAGCTCGGCAAGAATCTTGGCGCGTAACGAACTGTCCGCCTTCTTAGTCTTCCTCCGGCTCGGCGGGGTGGCCAACGGCGGCGGGACTCGACGCGGCGGCGCTACAGAGTTTTTCCCGCCAAGTGCGTTAGCGCATCGGCATCTACGGCCCCCTAAGATTCCTATGACGCTCGTGCCAAGGCCAGGGGTGGCTGGACGCGGCAGCGCGGTGATGGCGGCGGAGCCGAGAGTTCGCCGACGACGCACGCGAACGCTAGTGATCTACAAGCTAAGATACTACACGGGGAGCATGAGAGGCAGTTGTGGATGATTACGGAGCTTGGTTACGGACGGGTGGATGGATAGAGATGGCTGGCGGCGTGGCACCCAGTGGCGGCCAAAACAGGGGCAATGCCTGCACGGCGACCTTGAGCTCCTCAGCTGAAATTAGAAGGGGAAAGGTTTCGGAGGGGTTCCGTGAAGCTCTATGCGAGAAGAATTGCAAAGCGGCTCATGAGTTCGCCGGGAAGGCTTCGACGCCGGCGAGAAGCGAATTTGGGGAATTTCGGAAAGGCGAGGCCGACGAGGCGGAGCGAAGTTTTATATGCTCGGGGCGATGCCACTGGCTAGTAGGAGCGCCCAGTGCAGAAAAGGGGCAAGCGGCGTGGCGAGAAGATGGCTTCGGCGCGGCGCGGCGCTGCAGAGAGCAGGGCGGCGCGGCGAGGTGACGGCTGCGGCATGCGATGATGGCGGATGCGACGGGCAGAGGCAAGTGCGGTGCGCGGCGCTCAGCTTGACAGGGCAGGGATGGCAGATCAGGGGCAGGACCATCGACTAGGAGAGAGGAAGAGAGAGAGAGAGAGAAGGAGAGAGAGAGCTACTAGGACCCACATGTCAGTCCGTGCAAATTCAAACGAATTTTGGATTTCAAAACTTTTTTTTTGAAATTTGACCCAAAATTGGGCTGTTACATTTTCATAAGATCTTAGATTTGGGTCAAAAGGCAACCACGATTAGTGGTTGCCCAAGCAGCAGAAGTGGTGTGTGCTGTGAAGCAATGGAGGGGCAGTCAATCACCAAAAAGAGAAAGATTTGAAACATCTAGGCCCTTAGTTTCATTAAATATCTTTGGTCAAAGGGTTTTGGTGATGATGACCTCATTAAGACCAAAAGTGACCCACTCATGAGAATTAAGGCTCAATTCATAGGTTTTACTCTTGGTGGAGTTGCATCGAGCTTGTCTTTGAAGACTAACAATCTCTTTGCTAGTTGTCTAGGCTTGGGAGATGAATCAAGCCTCTAGCTAGAATCTTTTTACTTATTCTTTGGTGTACTATAAAGGGTTTCAAAGTATTAATTATTTCGATCATATTGTCTTTATCTCATTAAAACAGCTTGGAGCAAAATGGAATCCTACCTTAGCAAAATATTTCTTTAAGAGGAATCCTAGTTTATACCGAACAAGTCTCTACCTAGCCCTATCTTCTCGGTCCAGTGTCCTTTAGACAAATTCTAGTTCATGAGAATTAGTGTTCCTTGTTCCTTAGTTGGTCCAGATAATTTTAGTTCATGTCGAATAGTCTGACGTGAACATCTTTTCCTTACATTTTTTGTCTACTATGTTTTCAGTTCACGCCTGACAGTCTGTTGTGAACTGATTTATGTCGGTGCAGCAAGCAATCAAAATGTTGTTTGCGTTGGACAGTCCATCGTTTGAAGAAATTTCACTAAAGACTTTTCTTTTAAAATATGTCCGTTGTAAAAGCATTTTTCTCCATACTTTTAGAAACTTCCTTGTCTTATTAATCAACGGATATAAGAGATCTCAAACATATAGAATTTGCATATTAGCCTATTTAAAGCCATGGAAACACACTTCCTCAGGGAGGCTTGGCACTCGAGCAACATTCTTACGTATGCAAGCCGAAATTAGAGCCTTAGTTCTTCCCATATTCACCACATCCACAAAAGGCCTAACCTTTATTGCTCCAATCCTATTCTAAGTTTGAGAGTGTGTGATCCAAATTTGTGATGCACTGAAGTTTATTACTCTTGACTTTTCAATCCTAGACAGCTTAGTTGTGTGATCTTAAGGAGCTTGTCATGACGTATGTGGAATCTCATGAGATGTTGTCGTGAGAGGATCGGAGCTTGTCTACCGAAGAGGTGAAAAGCTACCACGAGTGAATAGAGGTTGCGGGCTCGAGCGGGAGCCGGTCCTAGATGAAGAGTTTTGCCTCAATAGGGTGTAGGACTCCGAATCTCGGTAAAACAAATCGTCGTGTCTTGTCTTTATATCCTACACTTACGTTTAGTTTTTATTTGTAGTTGTTATGTATTTCCACTGTAAATATGTTAATTTATCTTTTTTTCTTAGAAGAGACATTCCTAGTTAGTTTAGTAAATTAATTTGCTAAGCACTAGATTTGCATAAAATTTAAAAGTACATGGAATATATGAGGGTAAAACATGAAATAACCTACTACCAACCATATATATTAGGGTAAAATATATCAATTTTCAGCCTAGCTCGTTGGACTGCTCCGCGCATCCTATTCCTTTTTTATTTCTTGGTCAAAGCAACAATGGTGTAAGCAATAAAAAAAAAGAATGTAGGGATGAATGAGCACTATGTATACTGATATTTTTCGCGAAGCATTCAAGTGGCGCGTAAGGGTTGAAGATTTTGCTTTACATAGGAGAACATACAAAGCATGCAAAATATCGAGTATAGTAGGTTTTACGGTTTTACTAAATAGCAGTTGCATGCTTTTTAGTTTTAGGCGGATTATTATTTTTTCGGTTAGTCTACATTTATTTTTCGTTTTGGTGACTGTTTTTCCACTTTTTTATACACTATTTTTCCATGTTGTTTTATAGTTGGAATTTAGTTATTTCATGGTAAAAACTTTTTTTTATATATGTATGTATGCTTACAATTTTTATTTTTTATTGATTAAATGTTGTTTATAGATAAATACCTAATTTGTAAGTTTTTAAGGTTAACTACATATGGATATTTTGTAAACTTCATAATTTTTTGGTACATGAGTTTTTATTTTTATTTTTATGATTATTAGTTGAGTAGATAGATTATATATATAGAAAGAGAGAGAGAGAGAGAGAGAAATGCTAGCGTACACAGAGTACTGATCTTCCCGTACTCCCAACGCGTTTTT
>SPJY01021447.1:0-12103 GCA_005191435.1 Raddia distichophylla
TCGGGTTCGGGTATGGGCATAGGTTTATACCCATGAAAAATTTCGGGTTCGGTTTCGGGTATAGGTTTCGGGTTTCGGGTTCGGGTATGAGGAGGGTGTACCCGGAGGTACCCGACCCGATTGCCATCCCTAGTTGGCGGCGGGGGCGAACTGGCGCAGAAGCTCCCCCCTCGCGGATGGCGGCCGTTGGCGGCGGGGGCGAACTGGAGGGGAAGGTGGTCGCCGGCGGATGGTGGCGTTCGTGGATGGCGGCGGTGGATGGAGGCACCCGTGCAATCGTGGACTCGTGGCTCATGTGTGGCGTGCCCCCAAAGGCCCAAACCCGCCCAGGACGCGGTCACGCGGGGGAAAATTTTCTTTTTTGTTCATTCCCCTAAACGGTTGCCTAGTCGGGATAAACGGCGACCTAAACCATTTTTATTCCGTTCCGTTTATCCCGTTTAAACGGTATTTGACCTTTTTTGACCGATTAAACGTTTTCCCGTTTAATGCACCGACTAGGCCCTAAACTGCACGGTTTCTGACCGACTACCGATTAGTCGCCGTTTAAACGGCCGTTTAGGCGAAGCCTGGTTTTTCCAAACCTTTGATGTGGCGTAAGATTTTCACTTTCTGAATGTTGTTACTCGATGAGTCGCTCGCAGTCTTCTTTCGGTCAACCTTACAACTTGGTAAAATATTTTGTTGGACAAGTCTTATTCCTGTAAATTGAAAAATAAAAAATATGCATTTTCAAGTGTTGGAGAGTTTTCACCGGTTATCCTTCACGAGATAGCTTGTCATTGCACAAAAGAGGCATGAACTTTGAAGAGAATCGGATAAGCAAGACGTGTGATTCCTTCAGTGTAATGCTAGGCACCGTCAGCCATTAAGGTTAGAGGCTCTCCCACCTAAATTTAATAAAAAAGGGAGAATTGAGCTAGTGACACCGAAAGATCAGTCGAACTCAGTTATAACACCGAAGAAACTCCGTTATCGTATCTAGCACCAAACGGTGTCACCGTTACTAGTTTTTAGCACTCCGTTACCCATGGTGTTAAATTGAGCCGTTAGTGTCTCGCTGACGCGTGGGTCCCACCTCTTTTCCTGTCTTCTTCCTCCTCTCTTCCCCCTTTCTCTCTCTCTCTGTCTCCCTGATTCTCCTCTCTCGGCTCACATCTGAAGAAAGGGGAGGGGGAGGCGTGCGGGTCCACGCCTGCGGTGGCCGCCCACCGTCGCCGCACCTCCTCCGTCCCGCCGCTGCCCGCTGGACGTCCTCGCCGCGCCGCCCGTCGTCCACGCCGCCGCATCGTCACCGCCACCTCGCCGCCGGAGACGCGGCGCTGATCTCCTCCTCCGCCGCTGACCTCCACCTCCGCCGCTGATCTCCACACCCTCTAGAAGGTCGCCGACCCCCTGCTTTGCCCCTCGCGCCGCCAATCGGCTCGGCGACGAGCTCTGCCGCCCGCCGCCTCTTAGCGCCGCCGCCAACGCCTCTCCCGACGAAATCCCGGTGCGCCGCCGCCGCCAATCGAAGCCCGAGGACTCCCTCTCCATCTCGCCTCACTTTCCCCGCCGGAGATCCGCCGCCATCGCCGGAATCGCCGCCGCCGTTGCTCTCCTGCCGCCTCCCCTGCTCCTCTGCTCCCTTCTCCTTTGAGCGGTTGAGCCAAGCTGAAGAGTGGGAGAGAGAAAGAAGTGGGACCCTCTGTGCAGTGAGACAAACTAACGGGGTTAACAATTCCACCGTGACAAAGTGCTAGAAATAGGTAACGGGGCACGTTTTAGTGCTACATAAATAAACCATTAGGCTTCGATGCTAGAAATGAAATAAGGTGATCTTTCGGTGCCACCAGATCAATTTTCCCAAAAAAAAAAATGTAAGAACACACAATGGAGGAGAGTGACCTAGGAGGCTATTCCAGTGACCCTTGGGATGTGCTTTGCTAGCAATTGATCTCTTTAAACCTGTGAAGGCATTTAAAAGTGTTTGAAAGAAAAAATTTTAAAAAAGAAAAATGCTAGTTAGTTGAGCTACCGATTTAAAGCTATTTTGCTTTCAAAAATTTGCGTATGGTGTTCTATCGAAGCTGGCTTGATGACTTGTTAGGCCGCGACATTTGGATTGTAATTTTCTTGCCACATCTTCCAATATAAAATTTGATTTATTAGCATTTCTTAAACTTATGAGCATCGAACTAAAATTGCATTACTTTGATCATCGTCCTAAAACTTGCATTTGTATTTGCATCATGCTTTATGCTTGTTCACTTAAATTTTTTGATGTCTATATTGCCAATAGGGAGAGAATTGAAAAGGACATCAACATGCATTTTTTTGAAAAAGGGGGAGAATTTCTTATGAAGCTTTAACTTCCACGACTTGGAGATTCTGAACATATGTGTTCCTATCTTTTACTCCAAGCGTGATTGATATTTCCAACATGTCATGTTCGACAAATCCAAAAATTTTAAGATATTTTTTTGAGGGTTTGGCAATATATTCATTAAGGGGGAGTGTTGAGACCCATGTGAAGGGTACCACGGTTTGATGATGAATATATGTGACAAGATGGAATTTGAAGTGTTTTGAAGTATTTTTAGTGGTGCATTTGTGGAAATTGTCGTGGATTGGGATGAATACAAAATAAATCCTTAAACAGTGCAACTACAAATTGAATTTACCACAGGATATAATAAACAAATTATATATATAAACCTCAATCAGATTATTGTCACAAAGCAATATTACGGTAAATACCACATCCACAATACAGTGCTCCAAATCAGAGATTTAGCCTTTAATTCAAGAAGAAGATACCCAAAATCTCCAATTAGTACACTGCACAACCAACCACAAAGGGGAAAGCCACAAAAATTGTTATTTAGTGTCAGACTCGAGCCGACAAGGAAGGCAGGGGAAAAGGCAAAGCGCGAGCAGCTCGCTGTCCCAGAAAACAGATCGGCGGGCTACACCGTGTAACAACCGACGAGATGATATGGAGATACGATGTCTGTCACCCTGTCGGGACTCGCTGAATGAAGTCGAGTCCCTTCTGTGGCTTACTGTACTAGTTCCTGGATCAGTATCTAGTGCACACAGAATCCAGAACTTAGATCATAACCATTCTATTAAAACTTCAAATACTACATCATAGTGCGGCCATTAAGGCTCATAATACAAAAGACTGGCACACAGGCCATACAACTGCGGAAGCATGGATACATAGTAAAACCAAAAGAAAATCTAACACGATCCCACAGACAAGCTGTAGTTGTGATCCTAGGTGTCGAAGTACTCCACGTCTTGAACACCATCGGCGAAATCATCGTCATCTAGCTCAACGTCGTCCGGGTAGTAACTCTGAGACTATGGACCTGCTTGTTGGAATGAGCAGCCCCATGAATGAACACGAGGGTGAGTATGTATGTAAATACTCGCAAGCCAAATTAACATATGCATATGAGGGCTTAACAAAGGAGGGATTAGGGTTTATTTTGCGGAAAGCCAACTTTACAAGTTTTTCCTTTATCTTTGAAAATATCAAAACGAGTTAAGAATTTAAAACAAATTTCTTTTATGTGAAACTCCAGCTACCTACCGGTTTTATCCCACAAAGATCACCTCATGGCTTCCTGCCATGTCAGACTAGTACTCAAGGCCGACTACCAAAGCAAACAAAAACTCATGGTTCCTGTCATGCCAAGCTCATAATCTCATGGCACCTACCATGTCAATCTGAATATCTCAAGGCTAACTGACTTGTCAACTCGTGGCCCCTGCCATGCTATCTCAGTCATTGAACAGTGCCCTGCTGCGAAGGCCCAAAACAAAACTCATGATGTTTTGTCGTGGTTTTCACTTTAAAACATCGTTTCGAAAACAAAGCGGAGAAAACTACCATTGTGGTATCGCTCCGTCGCCCGCCCTTGACCGTGGGCACGGCTGTCTAGACAGTTATACACTATGCAGAGGTTGCATGCTTTACACACGAGAGGTAATTTACAAAATAAACCACCACAAGGTCTTTAACCAACTCACTTCTAGCTCAGGCATCTCCACTAATGATTACACCGTTGTGCTGGCATCTCCCTCCTGCGCCAATAGGTTCAAAGTCTATGCGACACCGTGTACTACAAATTCTGCGCTCCCTATTCCACCAAGTAAGATGCCCAAGCTAAGAATTGAATGGTACTCAACCAGGGTTTGCCCGTACCAGCACTCGTGGTTGCACTATTGAACTTAGTTTGTCCACCTCAAGGCCTCCGTCCTAAGGGATTTGGGTGGTTCCCACACTGGGCCCAAGTCTCGTGTGTATTGCACCAATCCATACACCCATACACCCAAATTAGGGTTTGGCAAGATCATTTTCCCTTTATAGTACCAACTACTATATCCCAATAGCCCCATTTTATCAAACATGACAGCGCCAACTGCTTTTAAGTCACGTAATTCAAACATTGCATTTCACATGAAATAGCAGTGACGACTACAAGCAATAAATAGCAGTGCTATGCATTAATCAATTAACTAATCAATGAAATGGTGATAAACAAAGTATATAATCCTAAGGTTGACAAGGATCAGGTTTATACGATAGCAATCAATTTTCTAGTCATTTAACTAACAACCTAATTAATTAGCATTTTTATATTTGAATTACCATGCATATTCACAAATCTAGAAAACCATTTATAATACTAGGTGGCAATATGATCAATAATTATTTGGGGGAAAGTCAATAGTGACTTGTCGTAATCGCAGTCTTCCTGGCGTCCGGATAGATCCTCAGTTACAACGACGCCGATATTCGGATCTAGCGTATACAAACAATACATGCAATTAATGCAACATAATGGTGAAAAATTATTTTTAAATAAGAGTATGCATTTTAAGGAACTTACAAAAGTTTATTTCATTTAAATTGGATTTGTTTTGCAAAAGATATGAAAGTAATAGATTAACTGCATTAATAAAATGAGGAAAAAGTAAACAGGCCGGCGGCTGGCTTCGGTCCAGAACGGCGCGCGCAAGGGGAACTTGCTTGGCCCGGCTCGGATTTGGGCCTCGGTGCGAATGGGGCGGAGGCGGTTGGGTTGGCGCGGCCTGGCTGCTGGAGCAGGGTCGGCTGCGTGCGCGGAGACGCGGCCCGGCACGGCGCTGCCCGCGACACCGAATAAAGGGGAGGAGGGGGCTGAAATAGGGGGCCCACTTGTCGATGAGACGGAGCAGGGCAGGCGGTGGCACACGACTCGCCAGGGAGGTGGAGGGGAAAGGAAGAGGGAGGAGTGGGGGCTAGGGGAGCGATCGGTGGTACGAGAGGATGCCGGCGGCAAGCTACCGGCAGCACAGGTGGAGGGAGGCAGCGGCACATGGCGGAAGTGGTCGCCGACGTTGCGGGAGAGGTGTAGGTTCTCGTTAGAGCTTCGGGGAGGTGAGTGGAAGGCGGTGGTGGCGCGAGCTTTGACCGGGGAGAGCTATGCCGACGTGGCGGCGTGGAGGTGGAGTGCGGTAGAAGGGGAACACGGCGGCGATGATGTCCTGTAGGGAAGGGCGGTAGTGGTGGTCGGAGCGTGTACAGAAGGAGGCGGGCCCACCGGACAGCGGAGAAGGAGGACGCTCACCTTGGCGACTTACTGGCGGCGACACGCTCCGGCATGATGGCGACAGAGCAGAAAGGGAAGTGAGACGCGGTGACGACGATGAGGTTTAAATAGGCAGCGATGGCAGCGCAATGACGAGGCCAACAACGGTAGGATCCACCTTGAGCAAGTGGCAACGCAAGAAGACAAGGGGTGGGTCCCACGACGCGGACGGCACGCCTGCGAGCGTACGACGGCGGGTCCACAGCTACAAGTGGGCAACAGTGGGGCCGACGGCTTCGACGAGATTTCAGAGGGGTGGACGTGGGCGGCGGCAAGCGCGAGCTGGCTGGAGAGGGCGCGGCACACAGCGAGCATGCGTGGCGCAGCGGCCGGAGAGGTGGGGAAGAAGAGAAAGAAGAAAGAACAAAAAAAGGAAAGGAGAAGACAAAAGAAAAAAGGAGAAAAGAGAAAAAGGAGAACGAGGAAAAAGAAAAGGCGGCGACTTGGGGACGGACGTCCGACCCTGCGCCGCCGTTGAACGCTTCGCGCGGCCCAGTTGACCCACCAACGGCGCGTCCACCCGCTGAAACAACTCAGCGCCCCACCGGAGCAAACTTCTCCCACCATTATTTCACCTCCGTTCTTCCCCTAAATCGAAGGCCGCAGCAGCGTGTTCGTGAATCACTCCCTGTTTGCATGCAATGACGTCAGCGATGATGTAAACGAAAAGATTTTTTTCAGTTTATCTTTCGATAGCCATAGATTTTGACTAGTTGCTCCAATGTACGAACCGTTTACACCGCTGCGTTCCTCGCATTTTTACGAATAAAACAAGACCAATGTTGATATATAAAAATTTACAGAAACAATTTGTTATCCTAATGTAACAATTAGTTTAGCATGTTGAAACAATATGGCTAGCCTGCTGAAACAATTACTTTGCCTAGTGAATGTATAACCAAGTGAAAAAGTTGGTTTAACCTATTGGAAAAATATATATAACATGCTAAAACAATTGGTTTAGCCTATTGGAATAATATATATAGCCTGCTGAAACAACTAGTTTAGCCTATTGAAACAATTTGTCTAGCCTGATGAAATAATTTGTACAGCCTATTGAAACAATATGTTTGGCATGTTAAAAAAATTAGTTTAGCCTGTTGGAACAATCTATCTAGTCTGTTAAAACAATTTGTACAATCTATTAGAACAATACTTTTGTCCTGTTGAAACAATTAGTTTAGCCTACCGGAACGATATATATGTCTAGCCAAATGCAACAATTAGTTATTCTATTGGAACAGTATGTCTAGCCTGCTGAAATAACTAGTTTACCCTATTTAAAACAATCTATATAGACTGTTGAAACAATTTGGCTAATGAAAAAAATTAAAAAATATAAAATATAAAAAAGTATTTAAAATGAGTTTATTAGGATTTTAGACGAATTATGAAATTTGTTCTATGCATTTTGGACTCAAGATGAAATAGAGACAAAAATGAGAAAATTAAATAGAAAAAATGAACCGCTCATTTTTTGCTAGCAGCGACAAACAGTGCATAAGCGCTCAACAATTTCGTTGGTGGACGGACGTCATTGCAAGCAAACAACGAGGATGCTGGAACCGTGCGCTGCTGGGCCATGTGCGTCCGACGCTGTTGGACGCCCGGTCATAAGCATTACCGAAAAGAAAAAGAAAAAGAAAAAGGAAAGGGATGGGGCCCACTGACAGAAAATAAATTTTTATTTTCAATTTAATAATTTCAAAATTTTACTTAAAGCAAAATTTCCCAAATTAATATAATTGTATTGGTTTAAACTAACATGATTTTTATTAAATCTAAATCCAAATATTAATTACAAAATATATTTTTAAGTCTTTGCAAATAATTTTTTTTAAAATTCAAAGTATGGTTTTCAAAATCAAAACCAATAATTTTTTTATGCAAACCAAAATTAAAATATTACCGTCCTTCTTTCTCGTCAGCTTAACCTTTTGGTTGAACGTGTCGATGGGTGAAATTTTATATGATATCAGAGTCGAGTAGTTCCGAGTTTAAACTTTTGATCGAATTCATCGGTGTGGATGCTGGTCGGATGCGGACGTTCGTTATTTATTAGTTGTCACGTATGCTTGCTGTGGACGATGGTTCCGGCAGCTTCGATGCAGATTTCGGGCATAATTGTTGCTTCTCCGTGCATGATTCGTTGTTATTGTTGGTGTAAATGCAACAAAGCTAAAAAGGTTCATGATACCTATGAGGTTCGAGGTATTTACAAGAGTGGAATTAAGGAAAATGCATGAGAAGATCAAGTCAATGTTAGGAGAACCTTTCCCAGTCCGTTAACCTCCTTTTGACATCTTCGTCTTAATTTCAAGGCTAACTACTACAGAAGAGCTAAAGTAATCATTTTCGATGGCTTTTAAACCGACGGAAAATAACATGATGTGCCCATTTGTGCAGGTTTGGAACCATAAAAAAAATATAAGGGTTAATTAAAAAGTTATTTTGCACCCTCCCTAAAAATAATGGTTAACTAGAAAATTAAGTTAGTTTGATTAACAACTGGCTGTGAAAAGTGGGTATTGTAAATTTGTAACCATGCTACCATGTAAAATTTGAAATTTTGTTTTAGTGGGGAGAAGGTGGAGAGCGTTGGCCGAAGATTAGAAAAGAATCCGGCTTAGTCGGTCTGTGGTCTTTGGCCACGTTAATTGTGTGTAATCTTCGGTGAGAGATACCGATTTTATTACACTTGAACCCATTTTTCACACTTTCAAAATTTTAATACCGATTCAAGTGTAAATTCAAAATTCAAAATTCAAAAATTAGGTTCTTTAGGATTTGACATGAATTTTAAAATTTGTTTCGTGTAAGTTGGATATGGTATGAAATGTTAATTGATATAAGAAGTTCAAACTATCTGAAATTTACTGTAGCACAGAGCCTCGTCGTGCATTGGTTGCATGACCGCTGCTGCTCCCTCATGCACCTTCCTGTCGGCAGCCTGTCGTGCTTTCAAAGTGCGACAGGGCAACCTGTCGTGCATTGAAAGTGCGACCAGCGCTATTTTTGTCTAAATTTCAATCCGACACATAATTTTGCATAAACGAATAAAAATAAATATAAAAAAATTAAAAATTCCTGCCCTTGACCACTCCACCAGATGCGCTCGCACCTTCATCTAGTCCTCCCGCGCCATGTGTGCTAGCTCCACCGCCTAAATCCAAACCAGTTGATCCACCGGAATGCGCACCAAATGGTTACTAGAGGAAAAGCTGGCTTTTCCATGCCTAAGACCACTTTTTCTCTCACCGTGCAACACCTGTTTCGCCAACAATTTCTCGTGTTCCCTCCTCCTATCGTGCAGCTCTCAAAGATCCAAAACTGGTACAATGCCATGCTCGAGGAATTTCAAGCTAGCCTTGACCTGTAACCAAACCTAGACTCTAGTGTAGGGGTGGAAATGGTACGGATATTATCCGACCGACCGACCGACCGAATTGATCGGATAGTGATTTGGATAGTTTTAAGGATATTCGACTATTTTTACGAATAATGATATGGATATAGATAATTTGGCGTGGATATGGATACGAATACGGAGCATTGATTATTCGGTGGATAAGGAATATCCGAGTTTTTGTTCGGATAATATCCGAAAATAAAATATGGATATTATCCGAATGTATTTCTAGAATTTTTTTAATGTATTTCTACAATTTTTTATTGATAGTTTCCCAACTTTTAAATTTGTTTTTTGAATTTTAAATCTACACTAAATTAATAGTATTCGTGTATAGACTTTCTAATGTTTTTTTATACTAATGTTATAAATTTCCACTTTTAAATTTAAATTTTGACCATATTTTGTTAAAATTTGGAATGGATTTTTGAAAATTAATTTTAACTATTCGACTAACAATATCCGTATCCTCGTGTTATCCGATCTGTATTCGATCCGTATTCGTAACCGATGTTATCTAGTATTATTCGAATTTGTATCCATATTCGACACATTCGTATTCGAATTTGTATCCGGTAAAAAATACGGATACGGATATGGATAGAACAATATCCGACCATATCTGATCCGATCACATCCCTACTCTAGTGCCCCCTTCGCCGGGTGCCAACATTGTTATCGGCAAATGGATTTTTTGCCACAAATTTCATTCTGATGGTCGTCTTGCGCGCTACAAGGCATGCTGGGTTCTTCGCGGATTCACTCAGCAAGCTGGGATAGATTATGGGGAGACATTTAGTCCGGTGGTCAAACCCGCCACTATACGAACTGTTCTTAGCCTTGCCACTTCTCACCGATGGCCTATTCATCAACTCGATGTCCAAAAACGCTTTTCTCCACGGTCATCTCCATGAAACAGTCTACAGTTCACAACCATCCGGGTTTCAAAACTCTGCTCACCCTCAACATGTTTGTCTTCTGCATCGTTCTCTCTATGGTCTCAAACAAGCTCCTCGAGCTTGGTTTTCTCGATTTACTTCTTATCTCTTATCTCTTGATTTTATACCATCTAAATGTGATCCATCTATTTTTATTCTTCAGCGTGGCTCCTCATTAGCATATCTCCTATTCTATGTTGATGACATCATTTTAACGGCCAACTCCAACGCACTTCTATCTTCCATTATCACTGCCTTACGTTCTGAATTTTCCATGACCGATTTAGGTGATCTTCATCATTTTCTAGGCATCAATGTACACCGCACTAAATCTGGTCTCTTTCTCTCTCGACAACAATATGCACTTGAGATCCTTGAACGTGCTAATATGCTTAACTACAATCCCATTTCCACACCCATCGACACTCGATCTAAACTTTCTTCTAATGCTGGTCTAGTGTCAGCAGTTGTGCTTCAACAACATGATAGTTAGTAATAAACAGTGTGGCTGCCGCACTAGAATAGACAACAAATGCGTTGCCTTTATCCCTTATCAGTGCACCATTAAGATCCCGACGCTCAGAAAACACGCAAAAAACAGAGCCTCGGTGGCGACCTAATATCGTCTGGGTGGCCTCATTGTTCCCTGAGGGTATAGCAGCAGCAGCAGCAGGTATAGGTATCTGCATTCAAGAAGAGATTTTTAGTGTAAAAAAGTTGTATACACATGTAAGAAGAGATTTTTAGTGTGTCGACAAGCTACGGCAGCAAGCAGCGGCGAATCGAGCACAATGTTCAGCTTTCCGACCTTGACGGCAACGCGGCGAGGTGAGGCGCAAATCTGTAGTTCGAAGGTGTTGAACGTTATGATCATTCCGGTTCTTGTGCGTGTGTTAGACTGGGTCTGTGGAGCTCATGCATGCGCCTGCGTGCGCCCTGCTTGATCGCTCGGCCGTTGTGTGTGTAGCTCGGCTGTTGTGTGCATGTGTTGCTGACCGGGGTTACGAGGAGCTCGTGTGCGCTTCGATTTTATTAATAACTACTTATGAGACTTTTTTTGGTACATACCCCTTATCTCAAGTTTTTGATCAAACCAATCCATTGACACAAACTGTTCATGGCAAGGCGCGCCCACGCATGCTGGATGACGCGGTCTGGCCGTTCGCTCGCCGCGCTCTCGCATGCCGCTCGGCGCGCCCGCTCCTACCTCTCTACCGTGTCTTTTGTACTCTATATATACTCTTGAGATGGATCAATAGAATGTGTGGACTGTTTATACATTTTAGCTTAAGTGTGTGGATTAATCTTCCACCCACATGTGATGCCGTCATACCTAAAAAACAAAAAGAGCAAAAGTGGGTTGAAGACTCAGCACATACATCTATGTATGCATAGTAACATACAAGGCCCTTACAGGCCCCTCGTGATGAGTGCACATAGCTGGCATGTGGTGCCTACACGCGCGAACGGTTGCCCCCACGTCGCCGAAAAATTCGTGGCCGTCCGATCATGCCATCAAACAAAATTAGGCCAGCTAGAGAGCAGTGTGGGCACTGGCGGGTTGGCTACCAGAGCAAGATTTCACCCTGTAGGCTAGGTTCGAATCCCCGCTCTAGCGCCCGCAACACTATTTTGCCAGCGCAACACGTGGCACAGCTTGCCATCAAGCGGTTCCGTCAGACCCTGTCAGGCAGCAACCAGATAATGTCTGATGAAACAACAAAACGATAGCAATCGAATGAAAACCCCAGAAAAACAAACTCCACCGAACAGAGTTCGGTGGGGACCAAACCCTAGGATCGAGGCCGACCGGACCCCGTTTGTAGGAACCACTTTTGCGGAAAGACCAGGACACAACGACCACCGGACTCAGTCCGGTGACTGCTGCACGTCATCCAGAAAACGACTGAATCTTGTGCTTCTTATGGTTGCGACACGTGGCACAACCACGCAATCAACCGGCTCCATCAGACACTGTATGGCGACGACCGGAAAACATCCGCTGAAGCAACAAAAACTAGTCCGGACCCTTTGGGCAACAACAGAAGAACAAACCCCGAAAAATCAAACTCCACCAGACAACGTCTAGAGGAACCCCTTCCTAGGAAAGACTAGGGTGCAATGACCACCGG
>SPJY01021449.1:0-12199 GCA_005191435.1 Raddia distichophylla
TGCTGAGCGCCAGCTCATCCCTCTTGCTACCCGGTCCCCGCCACCTGGTTGGACCTTTGCTGTACCCATAGACGAGGACAAAGAAGACGAGGAACCTGCTGAGGTCGTCTTTGAGTCCGACTACGAGCAGATGTAGGCTCGTAGTGTTGCACCCCCTGTATCCTTTGCATGGGTCGCTGTCGCCCTTTACCTTTTCTTTTCTTTTTCTTTTTTTCTTGTCCGCCGCTTTGCCGCCGCACGCCAATAATCGGCCCGCTTCTTTAAGAAGGCCGTCTCGCCTGCGCTGCCGCCCCGCTGCAGTTTCACCACCCTGCTGCTGCCTTGCTCCCGCGTCCGCGCTACCGCCTCGCTCCCCGCCGTGCTCGTGCTGCTTCTCCATCGCCGACGATGAGGAGGAGGCCGGAGATTCGTTCCCCGAGTCCTCGCCGTTCCGCGAGCCCCCGCCGCTCTCCGAGCCCCCTCGTTGCCCTCCGAGTCCGCGACGTTCCCCAAGCCCTCGCCGTCGGCCCGAGCCGAGCGAGTTCCGCCTCTTCCTCGAGGAAATGAGGCACTTTTCGCTTTGGATCACCATGGTAGCCATCATCCTCTGGATAGCAATTACCTGGTGGGTCCTGTGGATCCAGTCCTATTAGTGTTCCGGTGTCAGTGGTGTACCCTGTACCGTAGCTAGAACGAATGCATGGATTGACGTACCGGCCTGCTGTGGTACGCATCCTTTGATTGTATCTTTATAAAACTGGTTGAGTTGTGTGCCTATATATCGTGCCAAATTGTATTTTTTTAAAAAAAATCATGTTTTGGATGAAAAACGTAATCCCCGTTATGCTTATCTTGTTCCTCTCCTATCTATCAGATGGTGATCTCCCGCGTGGCTGGAAGAAGAGATGTTTCTCGGGGCCGAGGTCGTGGTAGTGCCCCGAGTCGAGCAAGTGCTTCGCACCATTCTCAGGAGCAATGTTCTAAAAATCAGAAAAAATCGCCGATTAATCGGAATTTCCCATGTAGTCGGCAGTGCAGCGCCTCGATTATGGCCCAGTCGGCCCATTAGTCGATGGGCCGACTAATCAGGTCAAAAATCGGGTTTGACCGATTAGTCGGCCCGATTAAGCATGCAGCCCACCGCCCAACTGACTGCCCAACACCAACAGCACCCGCCCACCCAGTTCTAGGGTCTGAAGCAGCGAAGCAGGAGAGCCGGCGGCGACCTCCGACCGCCGGCGAGGATCTCCGGCTGACGGCGGCGCTGACCTCCGGCCGCCGGCGTGGATCTTCGGCTGCCGGCGGCGCTCAAGCCTCAAGGTCCGCTCTCTCGGTTGCAGACCCTCTCTCGGTTGCCTTCCCCTCTCTCGGTTGCCTCAAGGCGTGGATCTTTGCAGCCCTTCTCTCGGTTGCCTCAAGGCGTGGATCTTTGCAGCCCCTCTCTCGGTTGCCTTCCCCTACACACCGACGGCCGGCGGAGGTCTGCTCTGCCGCCTCCCCCTGTGCGCCGGCGCCTGGACTCTGGAGTGAGTCCCCGCCTTGAGCCATTCGTGCAGACTGCAGACCGCTAACAAGGGGTTATTAAGATTTATATTGGTGACCGGCTGCTAGCTCACAATTCATCTTTGTGGTGTTCATTACATCTTGTTAGTGAAAAACGATTCTCTAATATTGCAATTACATGTCCAGAGCTTTACCATTCAAATTTACCATAATTATACAATCTGCAAAGAATGGCCATAAGAATCCTCTCTTTGACATCAAGCTCATCGGGTTGTGAACGAAATTGGAGCACTTTTGATATGGTATCTCTATTCTCTCTACCCTCAACTCTCATGCACATAAGCACAAATATTACATTTATGGTTTCTATCTAATTCATTTATGACTTCTATGTAATTCACATGGCAACATATGTAATGTAGGTGCATACTAAGAGGACGAATAGACTAGATGCTAAACGTGCAAGCAATCTAGTTTATGTCCAATTTAATGCAAGATTGGCTAGCAAACAAGCAAAAAGGAAGTCAAAGAACATAGATGTCCTTCTAGCTAATGATGCTACGAATGCTCAAGAGTGGATTATTGAATGCGATGATGATGATGTTGATCTTGAAGCGGACCAAGATGAAGCCATGCAACCTCGTAGGAGCACTAGATTAAGAGAGCTTCATGAAGATGATTTTCAATCCGATCCCGAATCACAAGAGGAGGATGATGATGATGATGTTGAGTTCGAATCGGACCAAGATGAAGTGGTTCCAAGCAAAGATTATGTGCAAGATGATGAAGATTGTGATTGAACCATTTTATCTTTGCACTACCATGCTTTATGCTTCTACTTCCCAGTTGCTACATTCCTTTAATGTGTCATTAACTATATTGCTTATTTGTATCTTTTGTGACTTCCACACCGTGTGAGAATTGAGAACTAAGAATTAAGAACTATGGCAATGTTTGCTTTTGTGGTTGTGCCATGATGAACATTTTTAGTATATCTGTTTATGTGACAACGATGTAGTGAGTAGTGACATATTGCCATATTTATGTAATATGTACATTTTGGACTATTGCTCGTTTAGTAATTTTATATTTTTATGTCATAAGTTCACCGATTAATGTGTACCGACTAATTCCGATTAATCCCCGACTAATCCCTAGTCCCCACCTCGCCGCCCGACTAGCGACTAGCGATTTTTAGAACCTTTCTCAGGAGCACTCCGTCCACAACAATCAGCGTTCCGTTGGAGGACATCCTCGCGCTCCTGCTCCTCCGCCAGCTCCACTGCCAAATCCTCCACAAAATGCCCAACCAAGATCCCAACCACGCTCCCCAGAGCGTCAAGCCAAGTCCGACCACCCGCTTCCACCACCACCCCCTGGAGAACCCACCACTAGAGAGGTGATGCAGATGCAAATGCAGATGATCCGTGACTTGATCCGAGAGCGGAATCATCCTCCCGCTCCCGCTCCTGCCCATGCACCCGCTCCACCTCCTGCTCGTTCCCGTATAAATGCCCGCATAAATGACTTCCTTCGGTCAAATCCTCCTAAGTTCGCTGGTTCCGTTGATGCTTTGGAAGCAGCTGATTGGTTAAAGGAAATTGAGAAGAAGCTCATCATGTTTCAATGTGGGGATGCTGAGAGTGTCCATCTTGCAGCCCATCAGCTTGTTGGGGTTGCCTCCGCCTGGTGGGACACGTTCTGTGAAGCCCATGATGACCCTGATGCTATCAGCTGGGCTGAGTTTGTTGAGGCCTTCGAAGAAAATTATGTCCCTGAAAGTGTTAGGGAGGCCAAAAGAAGTGAGTTCCACTCCCTCGTGCAAGGTAGCATGACCATGCACGAATACCTCACAAAGTTCACCCTTCTGGCTCGATATGTCCCAAGGGACGTGAAGAGTGATGCTGATAAAATATACTTCTTCAAAAAGGGCATGGACCCGGAGATACGTGCCTTGATCGACTCTTCTGAGTTCCCAACCTTCAAGCAAATGTTTGCTCGGGCGGTTAAGCAAGAAGAGAACCGCCGCCAGTGCCTGGTTGCCCGAAAGAAAAGAAGGGCACAGCATGATGGTCACTCTGCTGGTAGTTCCCGCTTCAAGGCCAAGCGCCCTCGCGGGCATGCCATTCCTCCTCGCCCCCGCACCCAGTGGGTCCAGTCGCGACCTGCTCCACCTCCACCTCCGCTTGTTCGCACCCAAGCCTCTTCTCCACAAAAGAAAGATTTATCCACCATAAAATGCTTCGCTTGCCAGCAGTTGGGACATTATGCCAGCTCGTGTCCCAACAAAACTCCTGACTCCCAAGTTAAAGCTGCTGCCCTGCGATCCCCGCCTTCCGGGATGGGTCGTGGGAATCTCCAACCTGCCAGATCTGCTCCTACTGTTGGACGTGGCCGCGTCAACCACGTCACTGCTGAGGATGCCCACGCCGACCCCAACGCGGTGATGGGTAAGTTTTTTATATGTGCAATTCCTGCCACTGCTCTTTTCGATTCTGGTGCAACGCATTCCTTCATCTCAGCATCTTTTGTCAAAAATCATGAGTTAAAAACTGGTGCATTAAAGAATCCAATGCTAATTAAATCTCCGGGGAAAACCATGAGGTCCACCTTGATGTGTCCTGGGGTTAAATTAAAAATTCAAGACGCCGAGTTCTTGGCGGACTTGGTGGTTATAAACTCAAAAGGAATTGAAGTGATTCTGGGTATGGATTGGCTAGCCAAATATAAAGGTCCAATTGATTGTGCCACCAAAACTGTCAAGTTGACTAGCGAGGCTGGACATGAGGTTCAGTTCGTCGCAAATCTTTTTCCCTCGGATCTTATCACTCTCAATAAAATGGAGATGTCTACCCTCGAAACCACAGCCGTGGTGAAGGATTTCCCTGATGTGTTTCCGGATGAGTTGCCGGGAATGCCCCTTGACCGGGAAGTTGAATTTGTGATAAACCTAGTCCCTGGAACTGGTCCTATCTCCCAAAGACCTTATCGCTTATCTGCCAATCTAATGGCTGAATTAAAGAAACAAATTGAAGAATTGCAAGAAAAAGGATTTATCCGACCGAGTGTTTCCCCTTGGGGAGCGCCCGTAATCTTCGTCAAAAAGAAAGACGGATCTCTCCGCATGTGTGTGGATTATCGATCCTTAAATGAAGTAACAATCAAGAATAAGTACCCTCTTCCCAGAATTGATGATCTGTTCGATCAAATGAAAGGAGCTTGTATCTTTTCCAAAATCGACCTGAGGTCCGGTTACCACCAAATATAAATTAAAGATACCGACATTCCGAAGACAGCTTTCACCACAAGATATGGCCTCTATGAGTTCACGGTGATGTCGTTTGGTCTGACCAACGCTCCGCCGTATTTCATGAATCTAATGAATAAAGTGTTCATGGATTTTCTGGATAAGTTTGTGGTGGTGTTCATTGATGACATTCTAATCTTTTCCAAATCGGAAGAGGAGCACGAAACTCATCTTTGAAAGGTTTTGGAGAGGTTAAGAGAAAACCAGTTGTATGCCAAGCTGAGCAAGTGTGAGTTCTGGATGAAAGAAGTGACTTTCCTTGGTCATGTAATATCCGCCGGAGGTGTGGCCGTTGATCCCGAAAAAGTCGCGGCGGTTGTCGAGTGGAAACAACCTAAATCACCCGGAAAAAGTCACCGCGGTTGTTGAGTGGAAACAACCAAAATCTGTGAAGCAAGTGAGAAGTTTTCTTGGATTGGCGGGATATTACCGCCGGTTCATTGAATTTTTTTCGAAAATCTCTCGTCCTCTGACAAATCTTCTTAAAAAGGAAAATAAATTTGAGTGGAATGATAAGTGTGAAGCTAGTTTCCAAGAGTTGAAAAGGCTATTAACTTCCGCTCCGGTGTTAATCTTGCCTGATGTTCATAAGGATTTTGAGGTATTTTGCGATGCATCTAGGCAAGGCCTAGGTTGCGTGCTGATGCAAGAAAGGAGAATTGTTGCTTACGCATCAAGAAGCAAAATTATCCCACTCATGATCTCGAGCTAGCCGCCGTGGTTCATGCTCTAAAAATTAGGAGACATTATATAATAGGCAAAAGAACTGAAATATTCACCGATCACAAAAGTCTTAAATACATCTTCACTCAACCTGATCTCAATCTAAGACAAAGAAGGTGGTTGGAGTTAATCAAAGACTATGATGTGGGAATTCATTATCATCCGGGCAAAGCCAATGTGGTGGCTGATGCCTTAAGCCGGCGTTCCTATTGCAATCATCTCTTGGTTAAAGGAGATCAACCTGAACAATATAAAGAGTTTTCCAACCTCAACTTGGGAATGGTTGAGGTGGGCCAAATAAATATGCTTGAATTACAACCCACCTTAATGAATCAAATTAAAGAAGCCCAGAAAGGTGATGATGAAGTTCTTGGAATGCCGCTAGCGCGCGCTCGGCGCGTCGCCGCACCGAAGACCGCGCCTTGACCATGCTCTGTCGCGCGTAATAACTTCGTATAGCATACATTATACGAAGTTCTCAAAAGGGTGACGAAGAAGTTCTTGAAATTAAAGAGAGGCTTAAAAAGAATAAGGCACCAGATTTTTCCATAGATGAAGAAGGAACCCTTTGGTTTAAGAAGAGAATCTTTGTACCAAACAACAAACCCTTTAAAGAAGTAATTTTAAAAGAAGCTCATGAAAGTCCAATCTCTATCCATCCCGGAGGTACCAAGATGTATGCTGATCTGAAAACCACCTATTGGTGGACTGGAATGAAAAGAGAGATTGCTGAGTATGTCGCTCTCTGCGACATCTGCCAAAGAGTGAAGGCCGAGCATCAAAGGCCTGCTGGTCTGTTGCAACCGCTCAAAATTCCTGAATGGAAGTGGGAAGAAGTGGGGATGGACTTCATTGTCGGGTTACCTAAAACTCAATCCGGCTATGACTCCATCTGGGTAATCGTTGATCGCCTCACCAAAGTTGCCCATTTCATTCCTGTCCGAACCACCTACACCGGAAGCAAGTTGGCTGAATTGTACATGAGCAAGATAGTCTGTTTGCATGGGGTACCAAAGAAGATTGTCTCTGACCGAGGTACCCAATTCACCTCCAAATTCTGGGACAAGCTCCATGAGTCGCTTGGAACCCGTCTGAATTTCAGTACGGCTTTCCATCCCCAAACCGATGGTCAAACTGAAAGAGTTAATCAAATCCTTGAGGATATGTTGAGGGCATGTGCCCTGGCCAACCCAACTAGCTGGGATAAACAGCTGCCATTTGCGGAGTTTGCTTATAACAACAGTCATCAGTCAAGTATCCACCGTTCGGGCCAGCATGGCTTGGCACGGTTGGAGTGGCCGTGCCGTGCCGGCCCGTGCCCCGCCGGCCCGAGGCACGACGGGCCCGTGCCGTGCCGGCCCGGCACGGCCCAACTCCCAGCACTACATATGAGCATATGGTACCGAAATAGAGAGGGAGATATGAAGAGAGAGAGAGAGAGAGAGAGGGGAAGGTACCCAACCACTGGATCTGCCGCCGTCGCGGGCTCAGTAGACCATGGGCACGACCCGACCTCGGGCCGCGCGGCGTCGCCACAGGCCGTGGGTTCGGCCGACTGCACCGCCGCCGCCACTGCGTGAGGGGAGAGGAGGCAGAGAGACACACACACAGAGAGAGAAAGATTATGGATTTAGGGGAGAAATTCGGTTGGGCTTAGAGGGGGAGCTGAAATGGGCCGGCCAATGAGCCCAAAGGCCTGCCCTCTTAATTCCTTATTATTACTATTTTATTTATTTATGTATTTGCTGAATAAAAACAATGCTAAGGGCAATTAACAAATCATTAACTTAAAGCATAGAGAATAAATAGTCCTCTAATCTCAGTAAATCGTTCATTTATTTTATTTTTTTTCTAAAATCGATTAACTATATTTCAAGAATTAATCTAAATCACCCGACTGAGAACGATCAACCGGATAACAGAACCGGATACTGGATTGAAATAGAAGGCAAGCATTTCTTTGATGTTGATTAGAATATTTTAGCTTTATATATATACTTAATTTCGACGTGTGCACTTTTAGCATGTATTGCATTTAAAGTTTTACTTAAAAATTTAATGGCATTAAGAATAATGAGAGTGACGGTTTGATCGATGGAACGATCAAGTCGTTAGAACTATTATGGTGGGTGAAGGGTGCCCTGGAAAGGTGTAGAGGTCAGGCGAGGCTCTTCACAAGGTATCATATAAGGACACTTCTCTATCACTCGGATACCGAGTCGTATCAACACGTATCAACCTTGGTCTCGCGTAGCGGATAGAGAAGGTTATCTATTCAGTGGTTACATTCTCCACATTGGGTAAGTAGATACTTAGGAGGGGTGGGTGAGCGTACCTGCTAAACCCTTGCTTAGATGCGAATCCGAAAGACAATGTGAGCGAAAGCCACGACAACCCTGTCATTGAGGGTCATTACAAAATGGAGCCATATTAGGAGGATATGGGCCTCTTGGAAGAATATATGTAGAACTCTTCGCGTAACGTTAAGTGATGAATATCACAATAAAGAGCATCGCTTTGTTGCTATGTATGTTTAGAGTAATTAGAGGACTTTATTGTATCGTCAGTACATTCGGCCCTGCGTAGCATCATGATATAATAAAACATGAGATTCTATTTAATTATTGTTCTGTTGCAATACTCTGACTTGAGCAATGCACTCGAAGTGACATAGACAGAGTAATGTGCTTTGGGTGTAAATGCTGACGCCCACGCAATTACTTCATGGTTTTGAACTCATAGATGTCACAAAAAATTTTATATTTTAACCCTTTTAAAAAAATAATTTTAATTTTAACCCCTCGGAATTTTTTTTTTCAAATCTAACCCTTTTGGCCACGCCACGGCACCTGGCGCGTCATCCCCACTCTGACGCACCGATGCATGTGGCGCGGCAGAGGTGCCACGCTGGCGGCCCCGGTCAATGGCCGCCAGCATGGATAGGCGTGGGTCCCACCTTGACGCGCCACCCCGCCTGGCGTGTCAAGGCCCTATACAGAGCGCTGCGCGGGATGCCCCTGCTGTTCATCCTCCCCAGTTTGGCTCGCCGCCCCGCCCCGCCCCGTCGCCGCCGGTCGCCGCCCGCCCCGCCCGTCTCCGGCCATTTCAGAGTGGGGAAATCGTTCCCCGTCCTCTTGTGAAGGTGATTGTCCAATATTTTTCTTTGATCTGTGCCTCGATTTACCGCATTTCGTAGGATTTGAATAGTTAGGGTTTTAGGGGAAAAACTCGGTTTATGTTGCACTTTGACGTGTTTAATTCGATCCAAGTACCGTGGCATACGTGTTGCATGTACTGGCCGTGATATTAACGTATAGAATCCATTGCATGTACGTGTGCGATATTTTATTTTGGTATAGATGATGATATTGTATATTAGGTCTAAATGACTTCAATTTGTTATGTTTAATGTTGTAGATGGATCGTTTAGTCCGTTTTTTTCATGGTGGCACAATCCGAGAAAACGGAGAGTTTGAGAATATGAAGGAAGATGTGGTATTATTCGATCGGAGCCCAAGCTTTGATGATTTAGTTTCCCGCTGCCGGTCTTTCATTAGCTGTAGGGTTGGTGAGGGTGAACTGTTCTTGCAAGGAAGAATTGATTTTGGGAAGGCTAGAGCTCACTATGTGATGCTGAAGATTTCATCTGAGTCGGATTGGAATTGTTACAAGGATGTTGTGAAGAATTCGAACGTCAGTTGTTGGGAGGTGGTGATTGAGATCGCAAGTGCGAGTGGCTCATTAGCGAGACTTGTACAAGCTGTGCAAAGTGTTGATGACGAAGATGAGGCTGTTGAGCACTTGACTCAGGATTTGGGCATAGTTGGAGGAAGGCAGGTCAGAACTGAAGCACATGTTGCGGAGGCGGTGGGAGAGCCGTTTGATAACTTTGATAGCGGCTTTTTCATGAATGACTTTGATGACGGAGTTTTTGAAGAGGAAGAACGTGATGTGGAAGACGACCAAATTTCTCTAGGATCCGAGGAGGAATCCTATGATGAGGAGAGGGCAGAAGAAGAGGGGGTGCAAGGCGAATAAGAAGAGTTGGGGGAAGGAGATGAGGTGGAGGAAGAAGATGAGGTGGGTGAAGGAGATGAGGTGGAGGAAGAGTTGGGGGAAGGAGATGACGATGTTCTTTGTCTAGGCGTGGGAGATAGAGGACAAGCAACGTACGCATTGTCGGCTGAGGAGAGGCGGCAGCTTAGGGCAGTTCATGTTGATGTGCCCACGGGGAACACCTTTGAGGATCTTAGCCAAACTCACATGGCAATATGTGAGAGTGGCTTGCTGTCAACCGATGTTCTACCGGATTCTGACAATCTAGAGATCCGAAAGGGCATGTCATTCGAGTCTCTGCAGCAATTGCAGTACTTCTTGATGGACTATGCGGTGAGGCACCATAGGCCATTCAATGTTACTCATTCGAACGCTAAAGTCAGGTACACGGTGAACTGCAAACAAGGATGCCTGTGGGGTGTGTAGGCTCGGCTAGACAAATATACTGGGAGATGGAAGATTACTCGTTTGAGGCAACCTCACACGTGTGGCCCGTCGAAGACAAAGAAGGTGCATGCTCAAAACACAGCCAAGTACTTAGGGCGCCGTATCGCTGGCATTGTCGCGGCAGATAGCGACGTGTCAGTTGCCTCTTTGATCGAATCCGTATTTGGATTCACTGGGTACCGTGTGAAATACTCAAAGGCTTGGCGGGTAAAGCAAGGCGCCATAGAGTTGCTATATGGGGATTGGAAGGAGGCATACAACATGGTGCCAAGGATGTTGAATGCAATTAAACATTTCAACCCGGGTACAAAGTATTTCACCTACATGGGTTATAGTGGATTGGTCGATGAGAATGGCAAAACGCAGTATGTTCTTGAGCGTGTGTTTGGTGCTTCAAACAGTGTGCGGAGTCGTTCGAGCACTGTCGGCCGGTCGTACTTGTCGACGCAACCTTTCTAACCGGCAAATATAAGGGTGTGTTGATGATGGCCGTTGCAGTCGATCCAGAGGATCAACTGATGCCTCTATCATTTGCGTTGGCCGAGGGCGAGAACAACACGAGCTGGGCATGGTTTATGGCGTATCTAAGGCGGGAGGTTCTCGGCACTAGCAGGACGGTTTGCATGATCTCCGACCGTCACCATGGCCTTCTAAATGCGGCTAAGGAACAAATGGAAGGTTAGGCAATGTATCAGTTCTGTTTATGTGTGTACTAGCCATGATCTTCTGGGACTAGTACTGTATAGCACATTAGGAGTCGGTCATTTAGACCGGGTCCGGCAACAGCAGAAGGATGTGGTGTCGAAACTAAAGGGCGTTTGCTGCGCTAGAGAAGAGAGAGATTTTAAGAAGAAGTTAGAAGAGCTAGATAAGATGCTAAACGATCGGGCGAGGGATTGGATTAAGGAGCAGATGGAGAACAAGGACAAGTGGGCTCTTACTTATGACGAGGGTGGCCGTCGTTACAGGATAATGATGACAAACGGCACCGAGTCGTTGAACAATGTGTTCAAAGACATCCGTGCCCTGCCGGTATCTGGAATTGTACAATACTCTTTTTAAAAGTGCAACAAGTACTTCGTTGATCATTGGGGTTTGGCGAAGAATGCTATTGATGCTGGGGCGGTGTGGGGAAGGTCCGGTGCGGCGCATTTGGGGAAGGAGGAGAAGCTCGCTCTAAACCACAAGGCAGAAGCACATGGCCCGAATCGAGTTGTTTACAATGTAAAGTCCGCCGGGGGAACTAATCCGGGAGGTGAGCGTTTCAGCGGTAGGAACTGCAAGGTGGATATTGGCAAAGCCGAGTGCACATGCAAGGTTCCGCAGCTGCTTTATGCGCCTTGTTCACACATGATCACCGCTTGCTCCGCAAGAGGGGTAGACCACAAATCTCCGACATACATGTCTCCGCTGTACCTTAAGACACATACGTTGAAGATATGGGAACCAACCTTCGAGCCTTTCCTTGATCCCACGCAGTGGCCCGAGTTTAGTGGATTGGACTGTTGGCCCGATCCTGCCTTACTAAAGAATAAGAAAGGCCGACGGAAAAAAAGAGGCTTAGAGGTGAGATGGACAGTGCAAATGGTAACGAGGATGATACATATGGTACCGGAGATTTCGACAAGATCTCAGGGGTGGTTCGATGCTCTAAATGCCACCGGGTTGGACACAATGCGAGCAGGCATAATAAAAAGTATAAGGATTCTACTACCGGTAGAAAACGTGGAAAGGTACTAAAGGCGATTTCTATTACGCTTTAAATTTTGCATAAAACTAACATATATTAATGCTGGAATTTAACTCTATTTTTGAAATTTTGCAGGATGGCACACCCTCAATACTCGCTCCATGAGACAGAGTACGACAAGGACCATCATGCACGGCTCATCTGCGATGAGCAACAGGTTTGGCCATCCACTAATCTCCTCGAAATACAATTGTTTTATACATCGTACTGATTATGTAGGGTTTGTTCTTTTTGCAGACTCTGCCCTCGCTCCGTTCCAAGTTATTCTCCGTAACGGGAAGAGACTAAGGATGAAATTCGCTATGGCTGTGGCCAATTGGCGAGAGAATTTAAGAATGAGCCCCTAAAAGATATAGATTGGAGATTGAAAGCTTTCTGAGTATTGCTTTTATAAAATTAGGAAAAACGAAAAATGCATTTATGCAAAACTACCC
>SPJY01021566.1:0-28782 GCA_005191435.1 Raddia distichophylla
TCTCTACGTACACTAGGTTGCGCAGATTTTGAAGCTTGAGAGAGGAACGCGAGGTTACCAGATCGGGAGAGACTCATCCCTGAGGGGCGTGTACGGGAGCTCCAGGCGGCGACACGCTGCCGCCGCCGGCCGCACAAGATGCCGATCCAGTTGCAAAAGGATGTGCCGGTTGTTCAGCTGCTTCTGAGGACACAACCGCCGTAGTGGCCGGTCGGAAAGGAGGCGGCTTCCATGGTGGCCGGCGGGGAGAGCAGGCGGCGCCGGCGGCGTGGAGTGGACGCAGCCGCCACGGTGGCCGATGGGGATCGGGGGAGGAAGGCAAAAACTCAGAAAGCCCTAGATACACTATGAATATGAACAATAAACGGGCTAACAGGGCTAAATGGTGTCCGTGGGCTAAACGGGAATGCCCGTTTTGTGCTTTGGGCTGAAAATGGGATCCCATTTAATGTTTTAAATGGGCGGGTTTTAATGGGTTCACGGGTAGAAGCTGCCATTTTCATCCCTATACCCAGCAAGCAATCCTTAAATTCGAGTGCAGGAGCAAATATGGGGATTAGGTTATTTTACCCAAAACCTATTTCTAATCAATTTTAGTTGACCAAATTTTAGTTAAGTGAATGCATGACCACAGATAGCATCTCACAACTTTTAACAGAACGTGCGTCTCGCACCAGGCCAATCCTAGCCTATTCTAGTCCAAATTATTATTAAAAAGGGTGATTCTACATGTGCAAACCTCTCGCCCCGTCCATGACCTTGGACACGGCTATCATGCTAGTTTTAACTCTACAGAGTGTGTACAAGTTTCCTCACAAGCCATGTCTCATCCGCTAGGAGAAAAGGTACAAGACTTTTCTAACTACTACGCCCACCACTTCGCATGCCCTTTCTTTTGGTTTCCCCGATCCCTCCGGCGCCTGCTGCGGTAGGGTTCCTACTAGTTTTGGACACCACCCGGGGTGTTCCCCAATTAAGCCATTCGGTCTCAGGGACGCACCTACCCCTCAGGGTGATTGCAAGCCTCCCCCCAGGGCAATAATGACAAAACGTAAGCGGACAACCTACGAGCAAGTGTTAAGTGTGTTTTGTAGTGTACTAAGCCAAGGCCGAAGGTAGAAGTGGTTGTACGGTAAGGTTTGATCTAGCAATACACAACTTTGAGTCCTTATTAGAGGAGACCCTCTCATCTCCACCGCAATCCCGAAAACATCTCTGCTGTTGGTGTCTGGGAAACGCGCCTCTGAGGGCAGCGGGTCCACAAACCGGCAGACGAATTTTGTAGTTGGAGTGAGGCCCAACGACAACCCTTCCCAGCAGCCCGGGGCGGCGGCCAAGCTTGCGGGGGCTCTGGCCGCGCGGTCTTCCCGGACTACGCCTGGTGCGACTTCGGATCCAGGTACAGATCCGTCGTACGGTGAGAAAGAGAGGGGTGAGAGAGAAAGCGAAGGAAATACAAACCGTGGAGACAAGGGATTTTACCCTGGTTCGAGCCCCCACTGCCGGGTAATAGTTCTACTCCAGCCTTCATTGATTATACGGTGGAAACTGTACAAATATGCTGAGACCGGGCTAGAAAGCGCTGGCCCCGAGCTTACAGGGGAATGTGGGACACTAAAGTGGCTAAGGACTACAGCTACCGCTACGCTAAGGAAGCTTCAGATGCTGGTGCTTTCTCCAACGTAGCTTGGATCGGATCCCGGGGGGTCCCTGCTACGTTGGGCAGGCATCTCCTTTTATAGGCTCGGCGGGCTGCCCGAAGCTGATACGGCAGGCCCCGCGCCTATTTCTGCTTTGTCCATCTTTAGTGACGGCGCCCTTGTCTCGTTCTGGGCTTCGTCCTGTCTTTGGCCTGCAAAGAGAAGCTTGTCTGGTTAGTACTGGACATGTGTTCGTCTCGGAATGCCAATACGGGGAAGCAGCCTGCACAGGGAGAAAGCACTTTCCCTTTATCCTCAATATAGCATTGACTAGGCCGAGCCTGCCCCGCGCCACCCGTTGGGAGCGTCGTGTAGCGTGGCAGCTGTTGCCATCTGCCCAAGGGGCAAACAACAAGGCGAGTTGCCCGCACGGCTCTCCTCGGGCTACGGATACCCCGGGGAGATACAGTTCTTCTCGGTCAAGGCCATGGAAAGTATGGTGGGGCACGACAGCTGTCGCCGCCTGCCCAGGGACAGGCAGACTGTCCGCGGGGCCCTCCTCCGGGCTATGGATAGCTCAGGAGGTACGCGACGCTCCTGGTGAGGACCTAGGGAGGTGCGGTTGACTTGGTCAAGCCCGCGGATGGCCCCAGCGGGCTAGATGTCTCTTTTGCTACGGCCGGGGATGACCTTTCGGACTTTCTGTACGCGCAGCAGGTAGGTACAAATCCGGCCCAAGGCCCATCTCGGGGTGGGCCGCTCACAAATCACCAACATCTGCCCAGCCCCCCCTAAATCTTCTACACTAGTTTTAGTTGTTTAGATTTCATCCAAAAACACCACCATGAAGCATACGTCTCACAAGGCACAATTATAGTGAATCCCAATACAGTCCTACACATCTAGTCATGGATAGGCTAAGGAATTAACAAAGGTTTGCAAAGGCGGCTAAGGCACATTAACAGAACATTATTATGTCTAGGTACTCATGCCTAATTTATATGCATGCAATAGTTCAATTAGTAAGCAATAATTAATTTAATTTTTTAAACTTGGAGAGGAACATGTATCTATGTTTGGCTTCGAAGAAATCCACGCTCTGCTGGTCCCACACCTGCTTCGGGCAACAATCAGCACAACAGTCGCAACACCGTCTATACGGAAAACGAACTAGTAACACAACAGCAAACTCAGTACATAAAAAATAATTAATTAATATACAGGAATATTATAGAATTAATATGTAATTTTTAGGCTCTAAAATCACCTAATTTGTAGTTATGGAGCTCCATAAATAATTCGGGGAAGTTTTGGGTTAAATATAAAATTCCCCGAGAAAGAAAAACCTAATTTAACCCTAATTGGGCTGAACAGAAGAATCCGGCCCACCTCTCTCTCTCTCCCGAGTGCACGCACACAGCCAAGACGGCCCAACGGTCCGGTCCGGCGCGGCGCTGCTGCAGTTGACAAGTGGGACCCACGGGTCAGCGTCGCCCTGCGGCTAACAAGCGGGACCCACGGAACAGAGGCAATTGTGTGCGTGCTGGCGTGGCGGTGACCTGGCATGAGACATTGCAGAGCGTGGGTCATAGATGGTGATGTGGCATGTCACTTGGCAGCTGACGTGGCATGCCACGTGGCATTAGGGCTCGGTTCTGGGCTGACGTGGCATGACACATGGCTTGACACGTTTAATGCCACATGGCTGTCAGGCCGACGCAGCGCTGACGTGGCCTGCGGACCCCATTGGTCAGTGGCTGCGGCGCAATCACCACGCTTGCGCGTGGCACGTGTGAAACGGCTATGGCTAATGTGAAAGGGATATGCCCTAGATCAATCATAGTGATGATTGTACCACGTCTTTGTTCATGTACATAAGATAACGTTGTTTATCGGTTTTCTAAATAAATGTCATGACTTTGTCCATTGGGTACGACTTGATTGTGAAACACATTGTTATATGACTTTATTCAAAACGGGTCCCTGATCCATATCATTACGAGGAACGGTCATGATTTGATCAGCATACGTATTGGTTGATGGTAATGTTTTACATACCATAGATATAGAGATATCAAATCAATTGGATGGACGCATGTTGGAGAACATGGGCAGTCAGACAGACCAACTCCGAGACGCTGTGAGTTGTTATCTCTTATAGTGCCATCAGCGTATAGTCTCGAGTGATATACCTATATGGTCCTTAGACCTGAGGTTGTCATGGATGCCCAGCATGTTGACTTGTATACTTTGGTATCATCAAACGCTACACCGTAACAGGATAGTTATAAAGGTGCCTACTGGGTATGCCACGATACATAGCCAGGGGTGTGATGATCAAGATGGAATTTGCCCCTCCTAGATAATAGGAGAGATACCTCTGGGCCCCTCATGTGGATGGATAAGAAAAGCGCACGGTTGTGCTAATATGACTAAGGGGTTAGTCATGGTTTGTATCCATTCCACTGCCGAGTGAATTGGTCGAGCTATCAACAAGGGTGGCGCGCATCTCGTCTTGAGCTTGACTGGTATCGGGAGGCAAAAGGATCGGTATGTGAGTGTATCAAGGTTCGGCCGAATAATGATTCTGTGCATTCGGGGATCAATACGTACTGCTAGGTGCCACTTTTGATCGGTGGATTAGAAACGAGTTTCCGAATCCACGGCCGACTTGCACTGAACCTAACGGGTCACACACTTAACGGGTTGGAACTATTTAATTAATGGGTTTGTGCGGGGATATGATCTACGTAGGAGATAGAAACCCTAGCGGGCCGAAGCCCACTAGCGTGACTATATAAGGAGAGGCATAGGGGCGGCGTGATGAGTTGAGTTGAGCCTTCACCACGCCTAGCAATCGCGCGCCCCTCTTGCTCTCCAGAAACCCTAGCCGCATGGCGAGGTGCTAGCACACCCCATGAGGTGTTCTTGCTCGGTACGTGTGGATACCGCTAGAGGCGCTGCCGTACGCGGACGCGCTGTTCGGTTGGATCGCAGCGAACACAGGTGAGATTTCGGCAAGCAGTCTGCAACCACTTGGCGAACACCGACGACCACTCGGGAACCACTCGGCGAGCACGGGCAAGCACTCGGTGGTAATATGGGTGTGTACGTCTACTTCCTCTACGCGCGAGAAATTGCTTCCGCTGCATCTGCGCATCAAGGGTAACGATCTGTGATCCTCTACTTGCATGTGCTCTTGGGTGATTTAAGGTAGAAAATTTTGATTTTGCGCTCGCGTAGCCTACCCGTTTCCCAGCATAATGTGCGGGGCCCACGGCTTGGCTGGCCCGCATCTCAGCGACTGTGGCTAGATCCGGGCGGGGTAAACGGGGCGACGCCAAAAGCGTCTGCGGCGGGTCCCACAGGGACACGCGTCGCGACGCCACTGGGCGGCGGCGACAGCGCGGTCGGTGGTGGAGACAGCGGCGGCCCCCACGGGATACGGGTCGCTGCGCAATTGGGCGACGATGGCGGCGGCGGCGCTGCCGTGGGTGGACGCGGTAAGTGGGCCCCACGCGGACGCGGGTCGTGGCGTGATGGGCGGCGTCGCCGGCGCGGTCCGGGCAGACGGGCAAAGCGGGCCCACTAGGACGCGCATCACACGGCGACGGGCGCGGTACATGACGTCACCGGGGGCGACGTGGCAGCCGCGGGTTGGGAGCGTGATTTGCGCTGGTGGCGCGAACGACGATGTTCACTGGCGGCTATGGGAGGTGCTAACTATGGTGAGCTCTACGGGGCACAAAATGACACCAAATGGGGCGATCCAGATATGCATTTGGACCATCTCAATGAGATCTAC
Source organism: Raddia distichophylla (assembly GCA_005191435.1). Taxonomy (NCBI): domain Eukaryota; kingdom Viridiplantae; phylum Streptophyta; class Magnoliopsida; order Poales; family Poaceae; genus Raddia; species Raddia distichophylla. Next base: position 5,446 of record SPJY01021566.1, read on the forward strand.
CTACTGGTGCCATCTACACAAATAATTGACTACGAGTAAAAGAAATTTACCTCAGAAACGCGCTTGGAAAAAGGGATCTTGAGCCGTATAGTTGGTTGGGAGTGGGGGAGTGGCAGGCGGGGCACAGTGAAAAGGGGAGGTTTATAGGGTGTGGGGCGTAGGTGGGGCTATTTGCCTTCTCCTAGATGGGCTAAAAGCAATAAACAGGCTCATATGGGCTCCAATCTACATAATTAACATCACAGGGTCCCCAGACATCAGAATGAATCATCACAAAAGGTGAAATACTTCTCAAACCTCTACATGGAAAAGCTCCCCTTGTATGTTTAGCTAGGTCACATGCATCGCATAAAAGGGAGTCCTTTAAACATAACATAAATAGAGAAGGATAAATATAAGACAATGCATTAATAGAGAAATGTCCAAGTGTACGATGATGAAGTAATAATTCTTAACTTGTAGACATACTTGATGCAAGAGCAACTTTATCACTTCCTTTGTTAAGGTAGTAGAGCCCATCATGCATGGTCCTAGTCCGAAGTACTCTCTCTGTCCCGAGCTCCTCAAAATAACAATATGTGGGACCAAACAAACCTCGACAATCGAGAGATTTGGTAATATAGACTATTGATTGGAGATTAACAAGAAAGTTGGGTACATGGAGAACTGGTGATAAGAACAATGTTTTTGTGCTCCTGGTGGATCCACATTCTTTGGTAGAAACTGTGGATCCATTACCTACACAAACTTTCTCTGTACCTGAACAAGGGGTGTAGGAAGTAAATAAGTTAGAGGATCCTATCATTTGGTTAGTGGCTCCTGTATCAATGATCCACTAATTAGGTTGGGTTTTAGATGCAAGGGGTTGATGGAATTTTTTACCTTGTGAAGTAACATGGAAACTAGAAGCGGCCAAAGAGAAACCTTGAGTAGTAGAGCTTTTAGTGTTTTCAGAGAATTTAAGATTGGATTTAAATCCTTCATGAGTTTGTAGTTGGTACCTCTCCTGTAGGTGTCGTGTGGTTAGCATGATTCCAATTTTTTACTTGTGCTCCACATGACTTAGATCCTCCCTTTTGCCATCCTCATGAATAACTATGCAACTTAAAACAACTTCCTCTTGTCCTGTTGATGAAAGAATATGACTGCACTGGCCTCCACATTTTTATAATCCTCCCCTTTCTCATGAGCAAGTTATGTCTCCTCCTCCATCACACTAAAGACAATATCATCTAGGCTAGGCCACTAGAGCTTGAAGAATATTAACTGATGATGTAGCTCAAATTATGGATAAAAACAATCCAAGAAAAGCTTACATACAAATGATTCCAACCATTTATGGTGAATGGCTAACACTACAAGAATCCAAGGTATTCACATTGGACGGAAAATGACGTAAATAGCCCAAAAGCCAACGTAAATAGCTATTTACGTCGGCATGCCGATGTAAATAAGCCGATGTATGCCCATTGCCGTAAATAGACCTATTTACTTGGGCGGCCGATGTAAATACATACAACTTATTTATGTCGGCTTTGAGGCTGACGTAAATGCAGGATGTTGATCTGGGTCATTGCCGTAGATCCTTTATTTATTTTTGTTGATCGACTTTCTTTAGGCCAACGAAAGCAAATTTGGCCAACATTGATAATTCGTATTCCTGTAGTGTAAATCATTCTTATCAACTCGTTCGAATGGATGAAAGTAATATAAATCTCTATATAGGCTTTTTGGCTCTCCAGGATACTCAACCACAGGTCTCATACCTTGTTTCATATTGCGCAGTTCATGTATGATTCGGGTAGCATGCATCTTTGTTTGCTGCAAATTGCTTTTCTAAAGTCAACCATACTTCTGCGACTGTGTTCATGGCCTCAACTTTCTCGTGGATGCATGGTAACTGTTAGGAATAGAAGGCACAAACACAGGATTTAACGCGAAAAAACCCCTTCAAGGTGGAGAGGAAAAAAACCACAGGGAAAACAATCACTATAATGGTGCAAAAAGTACAGGGTACAAGGGGGGCCTTTATATAGGCATGCCCAAGGGTAAATTAGTAAAAACTAATATTTGGAGGCACAACCTAACAAATCTCCCCTTGACTCTAAATCCATGAAAATGTTCTCCCAAAATCCCCGAAGGGCATTAAGCTCCGCGAATACCAACCAAGTCAAGACAATGCTTGAACTTGGTATTAGATAATGACTTTGAAAGCATGTCTGCAGGATTCTCATCAGTGTAGAGACAGACTTGCAATTACTGAGATTATACCTCTCAAGTACTTTCTCAATATAACTTTTCTGATATAGAAATAGAGTACCAGCTTGACGATCACGCTGAATTTTCATCCCAAGATTTTTCTTAGCTGGACCAAGATCTTTCATCTCAAATTCCTGACTAAGTTGAGCCTTCAACTGATCAATCAGAGACTTGTCATGAGAAGCAATAAGCATATCATCAACATAAAGCAGTAGATACACAAAAGATCCATTGGAGAACTGCTTGAAATAAATGTAATGATCATAATTGCTTTAAGAATAACCATGAGAAATCATAAATGAATCAAACCTTTTATACCACTGCCTTGTAGCTTGTTTCAAACCATAAAGAGATTTCTTCAAATGACAAACTAAATACTCTTTTCCAGAAGCAACAAAACCCTGAGGTTGAGTCATAAAGATCTCCTCATCTAAATCTCCATGAAGAAAAACAGTTTTAACATCAAGTTGCTCTAATTCAAAATCAAATAAAGTAACAATAGCAAGCATAACCCGAATTGATAAATGACGAACAACAGACTAAGGCCATGGGCCCACTCAACCCAAAAGACTAGCCTGTTAGGTGAGGGACAGCTCCACCTTATAAGTCGTGCTCCCCCATCATCTCTTAGCGATGTGGGACTAAACCCAACAAACTCCCCCATCACACATCGGACCACTTCGTCACAACGGACAACTTTGTCCAGCGAATGTGTGGAATTAATGAAGATGTGGGTCAATGCCTGGCTCTGATACCACTTGTTAGGAATAGAAGGCACAAACACAGGATTTAACGTGGAAAAAACCCCTTCAAGGTGGAGAGGAAAAAAAACCACGGGGAAAACAATCACTATAATGGTGCGAAAAGTACAGGGTACAAGGGGGGCCTTTATATAGGCATGCCCAAGGGTAAATTAGTAAAAACTAATATTTGGAGGCATAACCTAACAGTAATATACTAACATCCATGGTGCCCAACAACCATACCAGTACCTTATCATTAATTTGTGATATATGGTCTTCTCCTTGACGGGTTCCTTCTCATCAGTGTCAACAAGTTTTCATATCCATGAGAGCTCAAGATCAAATGAGCATGTCGAGCCAAACTGATCTAGTTATCGGGTCCTAACAATTTCACCGGATTGGACACGAGAGGACATCTGACATTCCCAGGCATTACTCTATTGTTAGTCCATCATTTTACAAAATATTTCATACAGCTTGCTAACGTCTAATGCCTCTGTTTTATTTTTGTTCGGATCTTCCATGACTAGTAGCTTCCGCACACAATGGTCTTGATTCCTTCTGAAATCTTATAGCGATAGTCTTGTATGGCACACATTCCAAAAAAAAAACTCAACTCAAATCTCCTCAACTCACAAGAAAAATTGCAAGTAACTTGCTCGTTCTTGGGTTTCATGGTCGCAAGCTCGTACCTGTAGCTCCTAAGAAAGCAACGTAGGAGCAGCTTGAATCAGGAGTGTGCAGCTTTGATCAGCAGCTTCTCCTCTCTAATAATAGCAGGACGCTTCTCCTCTCTAATAATAGCAGGACCATGCACGCTAGATCGACCTGCTTTGATATCATGTTTGCTATTAATTTTGAGAAGAAAATCTTGAGTAATCTGGAGATTTGGGAGCTTCGGTAGGAGACGGAAGGAGCTAGCTGTGTTGGGGACATTTTTCTCATTCTTTTTGCTCACTGTATACATGGATATAATATCTACCTATACTTTCTCACTTAGGACCTTGTACTACTAACTATTTACATCCTCTACGCCAACAAACGGCAACACGCACTGATGCTTGCACGTGGTATGCGTAGTATACCTCTATCCTCTAGTTATGCAAGCAGAGAGAGCTCTCTAAATGTATAACAAAAAAGGTAAACATAAGTTTTGCAGGTGCTCTCTAACACTATTGAAGACAATCACATTCTTTATAACTCATCTAGTAAAGTCTCTATGCTAATATTTAGATTAGAGACTTTCCTTCAGTCCCTATATTTAAAGGCTCTCTAACCAATCTTTATATCATTTTTAGTATAAAGACTCCGTCGAAAGATATGAAAATATGAGAACTAAATAGTATTTTGTTGACGAGATATAGAGATTAAGAATTTAAGAAACCTGCCAGTAATGCTCGCGGAAGAAAGCGAGAAGTGGAGAGGGGAGAGATCATCTGGTTACGAATGACGCGCAGCGTTAGGCCCCCGCGTCGTCCGGTTCTAGGCGACACGGGCGGCGACCCCAACCCACCTCCAACTCTCCACTAAAACCCTAGCCCACCGGCGGCGGCGCCGCCGCCGCCGGCCATCCCTTCCCCTACTCCTTTCCTCCTCCCTCCCTCCCCCTCCTCCTTTCCACTTTTCCCTTTCTCCCGTTTCTCGCTCCGGCGGCGTGGAGGCCGGTCTCCGGCGCCGCGGAGGCCAGATCCAGTGGCGCGGCGGCCAGATCCGGCGGAAAAAAAATCATGCCGAGGGACTGTGATCATATTCATATGATAGTTAAGTCAACTGGAGTCTCCACCAAAATATCCAAATGAACAGCGACATGTATGAGGGCAATAGCGATTAAAAATTTCCAAAAGCTTACTGGATGCAATCAGACATAGAATAAGGCCCTGTTTGTTTGAGCTGCAGCTTCTCTAAAAGCTGCTTCTTACAAAAAACATAAAAAACTAGCTTCTGAGAAAAGCTCATATCACAGTACAAATTGGGCTTTTGGTGGCTTTTGGCTTCTTTGAAAGGGGTTCCAAAAGCTAGCTGTTTGTTTGAGCTTCTAGCTTCTGAAGCTAAAAGCTGGCTAGAAGCTCAAACAAACAGGACCTAATTATACAACCGAGTATTAAAATAAAATAGCACCTAACACAAGTGTCAAAATCAAGCCTTATGGAAGAATCACACAAAAATAAAGGGTTACACATACAATTATACTTAGACTCATGGCCCATGACATTGTCCTATTCATCCACTAAGATACACCTGCATGGTAAATTGAAGAAGTCTTCAGTTCTATTGCCAAGAAATGAAATGGAACAAACTAACTTTAAATTGGTATAAATTCTTTGATTTTTGTCACTATATAAGCTACAATTGTCAATCTACTATATTCTAACAGCATCAAGCTAAATATACAATGAAAAGGATCATGAGCGCCTACGCTAATCATCTAACCCTAGAAAGAGAGACAAATAATAGAAACAACTAATCCAATTCTATTACATCTACTCATTTGCACGTGTATTACACATTTGATTTTAGTCGAAAGCATGACCTGTAAGAAGGTAAAATATGACAGCAACATTAAATTCAGTACATCACAATAAGCAAGCTTCTTGTGGAAGAGCACCTTACAACAGATGCGGCACAACCTTGGAGGTGGCCGGCGGTAGGGCACGAAGGAGGCGGCCGGCGGGCGTGGCTTCAGAGGCTGCCGGAGGAGGAGGCAACCGGCGAGGAATGGATGGGAGGCGACAGTGCGCGTGGATATGGAGGCGGCCAGCGTTGGAACGGAGGAGAGGAGGCGGCGGGCGTGGCTACGAAGGCGGCCGGAGGACGAGGCGGCCGGCGAGGCTACGGATCGAGATGGCGGCTGGGCACGGAGGAGGCAGCGCGAGGATATAGAGGCGGCGGAAGGGCACAGAGGAGGCGGCGGGCGGTGGGGAATGGAAGGGAGGCGGCGACGAGCATGGCTACGAAGGCGGCCGGAGGAGGAGGAGGCCAGATGGGCTACGGATCGAGGCGGCGGCGGGGCACGGTGGCGGCAGGTAGCAGGGGAGAGGAACCCTAGCTTTGAGGAGATGGTTCCCCTTGCCCCATTTGTTTATTTTGATCTGCACCCGCGCGCGTACCATTTTTCTTGGCAGATGGTTAGCCAGATATTGCTAGTTTTCCCGGCAGACAGTTTATCGGTCATTAAATATTTTTTCCGACAGACAACCAGCCGATAAATATTACTTTTCCCGTCACACCATATGCCCATGATATTTATTATTATTCTCTGCAGAATGTGTGTCGGTATTTTACATTTTTACCCGCAGACTTCTGTCCTTAATTGTGTGTTGTGGTGTAGTGTAATAAAGACTCCGCTGAAAAATATGAAAATATGAAAACTAAATAGTATTTTGTTGACGAGATATAGAGATTTAGAATTTAAGAAACCTGCTGGCAATGCTCGCGGAAGAAAGTGAAAAGTCAAGAGGGAGGCGAGATATTCTGACACGCCAGCGATCAGCGCTATCGATCGGTCGAGTGGCTAGCGATGAATTGATTTCTCGGCGTGGGGGTAGGCAGCAAGTGGTCGTCTCGTCGGACGTGGACGAGGGCAACGCGCGGCCAGATCGGATCAATGCATGCGTCTCCGTCGAGAACGCAGAAAACTTGGCTGCTCACTGGATCGCCCGAGGAAGACAGGGACTTCAACGTGGACGACGAACACACGGCCGCCGTATGCTACTCCCTGCAGTTTCACATTACTTATCGTTTTATATATATTAACACTGTTTTCGAAATACAACTTTGATCATCGTTACCACACTACAGTATGACGAATCCGAAGGGAGTATTCGCTAGCCGGAGTTTGGCCGTCGTCACCACACCAGAATAATTAATGATCGAGCTTCGATCATTTCTCAAGTTCTTCGTACCATTAATTCAATCTTCTGCTAGCCAAGTAGCCATGCATGGTCGTTGCATCTGCAATTTGCCGTTTTTGCGTAGGAGATTTTCCGGCTGCTTTTTCTTGTGTGTATTTCGTATATGTTTTCCACCGTCACTTCTTTGCAAATATATGTATTCATGTGTTACAAATTTTAAAATCTTGCTAAATTGGATGATTTTAGTTAAATTTACAATAAAATATAAGATGCATATCATGCTCGATTTTGACAACGGTGGTAGCCGAGCTGAGGTGTGCCACATGGCACTTTTTCGGGCCTTTTGCCAACGTGCACTGTGCACACGCCAAGATAAATAAGTCTATATATAAATAGAGCAATACCTAGATTGTTTGGGTTTTTAATAATCGGGAGCCGATCGACTGTGCAGTTTCATCAACGCTGTATGGTAGACAATCCCAACAAATTTTCATTTTTTTTGTTGCCTCTCTAGGAACTATATCAAACAAGACGAAATAGAATTGTTACACCAGGAATTAAAAGACAAGAGTAAATACTATTTTATCAAGAAGACAAGAAAAATAAACATCACGCACACCATTATAAACAATTAATTTCGACCTTTAATTCTTTATACCCTCCAATTTATTACACCTATGTATGAAACAGATTATACTCCGTATAAAAATCAACTTCATTTTGGTCGGAACAAACAAACCAACATATGCACAGTCATAACTATCTGAATGAAACACTAGTCAGATTACAATTAATCTACCAAAGACCTGTGACCCTATGAATCTATGATGCCTTCCGGTTGGGACTGCTGTCGTTGTATCCGATGCCCTTCCTCTTGGTAGGGAAAATCAAGAACACAAAGCTCGACAAGAAAGCCATACCCAGAGGCAGGTTCTTCAACAGCTCGTTGGTGTTGGCGCCGGCCTTGGGGAAGAAGCAGTTCTTGAGCCCGATGTCGCTGAACGCGACGGTGAGGAACACCACCGCCGTGAAGAAGGCGTGGACGAAGTCGAGCGGCCTCAGGCGCAGCTTCTGGAGCTCGCCGAGCGCCCACTCCCGCTCCTCCTCCTCGCCGGAGAAGTTGAAGACGTTGAAGCCCCGCGGGGTGGCAACGCCGTAGTACGTCTTGCGGTCGCGGCCGACGACGCTGTCGGTGAAGGAGAAGAAGAGGGAAAGGGCGGCCAGGACGCCGACGAGAACGGCGGTGAGCCACCTGTTGGAGGCCTGGCACTCGCCGTGGTTGGTGAAGGACGGCGCCAGCGCCTGGTACGCCAGCACCGTCCCCGTCGGCAGCAGCTGCGCCAGGTTCGCCGTGCTTTGCATCACCTTGTCGGTCGCCGTTGACGGTGGCGCTGCAGAGATAGACGACGTCCTGGCGACGCCCTTTGGCATCGGTGCGGTGGTGGTACCACCGGCTCCGGCTGTCGCCGCCGTGGGCTCGCCGTTGGTGTTAGGGGACATCTGGATGACGGTGGACGGAGCCGGAGATGATGCCATGGTGTGTGTACTAGGCAGCTATTCCATTCGACTTGCAGGGTTGCTGCTTATGTAGGGTGAATCCCTCTGGAATGATTGATTCCAAGGTCCTCGGCTCGCGTTGATTTTTTCTACAGATAGACATGTGAAGGCCAGTAGAGAATAGAGATGCATGTATGGACTTCAACTCTGCTTGTGTGGTCAGCCCTGCCTTGAATTGAGTACAATTCTTCGACGAATATCATACTTGGAATTTTCTCTATAACAGTACTGCATCTGGTTATAAAAATAAGTAGTCGTCTCTAACTTTTAAACACGTCTTTAACCATTCATCTTATTCAAAAATCTGTTCCAAACATGTGTAAATATAAATCATGCTTAAGATACCTTTAATGATATAAAACAAATCACAACAAAATAAATGATAACTTACGTAATTTTTTGAATAAGATAGATGGTTAAAGGCTTGTCGAGAAGTCAACAACGGCTTGTTTTTATGATTATAGAGGGAGTAATATTTAAAATATCCAAAACGCTAGTGGCCTAGAGTCGCGGCCCATTCTACGAAGGCCCATCAGGGGCATTATTCGCATAGACGCGGTACAAACTCCCACTGTTTCTTTTTTTCTCTCATTTTCTCTTCTCACATACACCAACACTCGCTCTCGACTTCATTTTTCGTTCGACATCATCGCTGGACTAGAGCTTCATCCGGTGTGCGCTTCATGTCCCCTTTCCCCTCACACACACTCTCTCTGTCCTTCGCTTCTCTTTTCATCCCTTCTATCTCTACCTTTCTTTAGCATGCATACCGAGTTTTGGTGAACCGATTTGGTGAATACGGTGTGGGACCTCGTCGGATCCAAAGAAAAATTAAGAAGGCCAGGAGGAGGTCTATCCTCTATTTTTCATAGAACCTTATTAATATATGTACGAATTTGGTTTTTTCCTACTCATCAACTTTGTATTTGTTTTTTGTAACTTTCTTATTTGGATCAAAAAGATTCATCCCTATTTTTGCATGTAATTCTCAACATTGTATGTGTGAAACTTGGTTTATTCTTGAAAACATTCTTGTTTATATTGGGTGATTTTATAAACAACAATAAAACATGAAGTTTCGTTCGTATATTATTAACAATCCTTCTTCATGTTAAAACATGAAGTTTCGTTCATATATTATTAACAATCCTTCTTCATGTTTTATTAACAATTCTCAACATTGTATGTGTGAAACTTGGTTTATTCTTGAAAACATTCTTGTTTATATTGGGTGATTTTATAAACAACAATAAAACATGAAGTTTCGTTCGTATATTATTAACAATCCTTCTTCATGTTAAAACATGAAGTTTCGTTCATATATTATTAACAATCCTTCTTCATGTTTTATTAACAATTCTCAACATTGTATGTGTGAAACTTGGTTTATTCTTGAAAACATTCTTGTTTATATTGGGTGATTTTATAAACAACAATAAAACATGAAGTTTCGTTCGTATATTATTAACAATCCTTCTTCATGTTAAAACATGAAGTTTCGTTCATATATTATTAACAATCCTTCTTCATGTTTTATTAACAATTCTCAACATTGTATGTGTGAAACTTGGTTTATTCTTGAAAACATTCTTGTTTATATTGGGTGATTTTATAAACAACAATAAAACATGAAGTTTCGTTCGTATATTATTAACAATCCTTCTTCATGTTAAAACATGAAGTTTCGTTCATATATTATTAACAATCCTTCTTCATGTTTTATTAACAATTCTCAACATTGTATGTGTGAAACTTGGTTTATTCTTGAAAACATTCTTGTTTATATTGGGTGATTTTATAAACAACAATAAAACATGAAGTTTCGTTCGTATATTATTAACAATCCTTCTTCATGTTAAAACATGAAGTTTCGTTCATATATTATTAACAATCCTTCTTCATGTTTTATTAACAATTCTCAACATTGTATGTGTGAAACTTGGTTTATTCTTGAAAACATTCTTGTTTATATTGGGTGATTTTATAAACAACAATAAAACATGAAGTTTCGTTCGTATATTATTAACAATCCTTCTTCATGTTAAAACATGAAGTTTCGTTCATATATTATTAACAATCCTTCTTCATGTTTTATTAACAATTCTCAACATTGTATGTGTGAAACTTGGTTTATTCTTGAAAACATTCTTGTTTATATTGGGTGATTTTATAAACAACAATAAAACATGAAGTTTCGTTCGTATATTATTAACAATCCTTCTTCATGTTAAAACATGAAGTTTCGTTCATATATTATTAACAATCCTTCTTCATGTTTTATTAACAATTCTCAACATTGTATGTGTGAAACTTGGTTTATTCTTGAAAACATTCTTGTTTATATTGGGTGATTTTATAAACAACAATAAAACATGAAGTTTCGTTCGTATATTATTAACAATCCTTCTTCATGTTAAAACATGAAGTTTCGTTCATATATTATTAACAATCCTTCTTCATGTTTTATTAACAATTCTCAACATTGTATGTGTGAAACTTGGTTTATTCTTGAAAACATTCTTGTTTATATTGGGTGATTTTATAAACAACAATAAAACATGAAGTTTCGTTCGTATATTATTAACAATCCTTCTTCATGTTAAAACATGAAGTTTCGTTCATATATTATTAACAATCCTTCTTCATGTTTTATTTGAGGAGGCCGCCGCCGCTGCACGAGGGGGCGCTGAGGGCGGTGCAGAAGCCGCCGGCGAAGCCGTGGCGCGGAGGAGGAGCGGCGCCGGCGCAGCCCGTGCCCGTGCGCGCCGGCAGCGCGGACGCGTGCGCACCGGTCGTAGCACACGCAGGAGCACGAGCAGTGAAATGTGAGGGAAGGACGTCCGTCGCAAAGGATAGGAACGGACATCCGTTTTCTAAGATTCCTGATAATCATATTATATATACAATATATGGCTCAGCCAAAGTTGTCAGTTTTGTCACGTGAATTACGCGAGCATCTGTGGTTCTCGTTTCTCATGACGTATACGTGTACGTGACTGAACAACACGTACTATATATAGCTAGCCTGGCAGGATGGATCAATAATATATATTACTTCCTGCGGCACATATATATAGATCATCATATCGCTGGCTTTTAATTAATCTCAGCTACGAGTCTACGACATGCATATCGTGGCCCGCATGATCATATGCAGAAGACAAGATATGGAATTTGGTCTGAATAATTAATCCGCTGTACCCTGCACGCTGTTATAACACCATGCAAGTGCGTACCCATGCTCACAGCTTACGTGATGCGCATGCATAAGCCAGACTTCCGTTTCCACCGTATGCACGTGTCCGCGAGATCAGACTCTTGATTAACCTTATTTAGTTTGGTATGATATTTAATCAGAATCCTTATCTAGGTATATAATGTTTAAGGGATGGTTGCAGAGACAAGGGACGGAAGGATTTTATCACTATAGGAAAAGTTTACAGTGTCTAGTGCCTAAAATTGTTTTGATGGCCACATCAAAACCGTCGACATAACTTATTCTCGACGGCCAAAAAGTTCCCGTTGAGAGACCGTTCGCAGGCCCCTTATTCTCGACGGCTACACATGAAACCGTCGAGACTACAACGACGTCGAGAGAAAGCATATTAATATTTAGTTTATGCTTGTAAATTAGATTATATTAGACGTTAGTTTAAATAAAAACTAGAAAAACTCATAATGAATTTTTTTTTCACATCTATATTAAAATTTTGAATTTGCTTGATATTGTAAAATTTGGTTTGAAATAAAATTTGGTTTCATATAATGCGTATAATAACAAACTAAGGTGCTGCACTTTTGAGCTGATTTGAATGACTAAACATTTGAAATGACTGAACTTCGAGAGCTTCTCATGTTAGTCTCGAGATTCGGATCCCTTTCGTTTGACTTGTTTTTTAAAGTGTTAGGACCCACCATCGAAACAGCGAATAAAACAGACTCAAAAAACTCATAAAGCCTATATCTTTTCAAAATGTAGATATGTCGTGAAGCTGTTAAGCTGAAAATAATAGGGACTGAAGCATACGATACCATACGATAACACCCACTTAAGTAGGAGTTATCGCATTGGATGCTCGGAAATTTATAATTTTTTCACGAGTGATGTTATTTGTTGCATAAATGACCATGAAATTCCCGGGAAAATTGGCAGAATGCCACTCAATTCGTTGGCAGATTGCAGAATGCCACTCAATTGGTATGACCTCTCTAAAATGACACTGAACCAACCAATTCTATTCCCATTTGCCATTTTCCCATTTCTTTCCCTTTTCATCCCCTTTTCCGGCATTTTTTAGCCTGAAAATGTTGTGAAATACCCATTTTGCCCATGGTCCTTTTGCTTGAACTGGCTTAAAATAATTTTTATCAGCCTATAAGCGAAAACTAATTTTTTTTAATATACAAAATAACTAATTTTTTATTAGACTAAGTAAAAAATAGTGTAAATAAATTAAAAACACTTGATGGCTAAAAAAACTTAAAACAGTCACTCGTTAGTAAATCCTCTTTTTCATTCTTTGTCATCTTCCCTTGACAGGGATGCGCCCATGCGCATGCACGGCTCCTGCTGTGTTTTTTTGTCTTTTCTACGTCGTGACATAACGAATTTTATTGTCTTGTCTCGATTTTTAGCCATCAAGTGTTTTTAATTTATTTACACTATTTTTACTTAGTCTAATAAAAAAATTAGTTATTTTGTATATTGAAAAAATACTTTTCGTTTATAGGCTGGTAAAAATTATTTTAAGCCGGTTCAAGCAAAAGGACTATGGGCAAAATGGGTATTTCACAACATTTTCAGGCTACAAAATGGTGGAAAAGGGGATGAAAAGGGAAAGAAATGGGAAAATGGCAAATAGGAATAGAATTGACTGGCTCAGTGTCATTTTAGAGAGGCCATACCAATTGAGTGGCATTCTGCAATCTGCCAACGAATTGAGTGGCATTCCGCTAATTTTCCCTGAAATTCCTATGAACAACGACATACATGCGCTACAAGGAAAACCTCATTTACCAACACATGCATGCGTTGTTGAAAGTCGAAATAACCATTGTTAGAATCTATACCAATGCATTCAATATGTGTTGGCACTGGTGCCGTTGCTAGGGTCTACAAACACACATATATATAAATGCATCGGTATGCTATAGAAATAAGCGTTGCAACCTAGCAACGCTTATATTCAAACAATAGCTACGCCTTTGATACGTTGGCACTTTTTACAAAGGGCCAATTACGATTCTAGCATTTATACATCATATAATATAATAACATTTAGACAACCAATAATTTGATGAGAACTCCAAGGTCAACCATTCGGTCAACCACTCTAGTCCTCAACAAGGCACAAGCGAAATTGTTCTGAACACAGTACAACTATATGTACTGCCACCAAAATACGGATTTCATTCAAACAATCTCCAAAGTTGCAGACAACATTTAAAAATATTCATTTATATATTATTTATAGAAAATGTCAATTACATTGTCATGCTTGGTACAAGCAATTCTACATCAGGTTTTCAAAAAAAATCTAAAGATGTCCAATTATCCGATGAAAACCTATTTGTCACTGCCCTATATATACCCCCAATCATTTGTCACAATTTACGCTGCCTCTCCATTCCTGCTCTGCCATCGGATTCCACAGAGCCAAGTTTTCTGCTTCTTTCTCTTCATCACGAGACCAATCCATCACCATGTCTCACCAGGTACTGACCCCAATTCCTGATTTTGATGATGGGTACAGTTTAGGCCCGATGGGAAACCTCGATCCATCGGCTTTTATTGATAAAGCAGTAGCACGACTACCCTCTTTTCATCTTCCTTCTCAATAGATATATAGTTGGAAATCTAGTTTCCGAGCTTTGCCAACTCCAATCAAAGGTTGGAAAGACTGGTTCATTAGGATTTACGAGCACAAGAAAACCCAATGGGAGGATCAACTCATAGCAGATGCCATAATCCTCTATTTAGGGGAAATCCAAGCCGATAAGCCTATGTTATCCGCAGCTTCATATTTCTGCTGCGATACATCAAATGCCTTCTACTTTCAATTACCAGGCTGTCTACAGCAGCCCACCTCCCGCAGCAAGTGACTACGTGGGTCCACCTCGCCCAGATGGTGGTTTGTCGTACGCTATTGAGACGGTAAGTCATTCGACCTCAAATCATGTTAGACTACTTTATTTTGATGCATAACATTAGCTGATAAGCTTATGTTTGCTTGAAGGGTTCGGGTTCTCCCGCCACAACAGCAGCTCATGGGAACGAGGGAGACGAGACATCAGGCAACCAGGAGACCGACTTTATCAACAACATTCGACCTCAAATCATGTTAGACTACTTTATTTTGACGCATAACATTAGCTGATAAGCTTATGTTTGCTTGAAGGGTTCGGAATCTCCCGCCACAACAGCAGCTCATGGGAACGAGGGAGACGAGACATCAGGCAACCAGGAGGCCGACTTTATCAACAACCCCTTCGATGATGCCCCGCTGTTGTTTACCCAGGCGTTCCTACCCCCTTCAGGCAAGCCTCCGTCGAGCTAGCACTATCTTACTAGGTTCTCGATTCGTTTTGTTATGTATGTACTAGCTTACTAGGCTAGCGAGCACTAGCTTATATATGTACGTTTGTGGAGAAAATTTAATTGCGATGTTACATATGGTTTTATTTAGTTGTTATCAATGTGTATGTCATTGCTTTTGATGATATATGGGTGCAAATGTTCAATATTGTGGTCACATGTGTGCGATATTGGAGGAATGTATGAACTATGGTAATCTTGGATTTGTAGATGTAACTGCGATTTCTTAGTTTTTTTTTGTAAATTTAAAACAATTTTCAGCGACGCCCAGCCGCCACCGTCAATGAGGATGCGATCGGAGCTCACGGTCGAGTCTATCGTCGAGCTCCTGGTCGCCGGAGACAGGAGGAAGCTAGCACGCTCAGGTTGCCCCGAAAGCGATGGTGCCCGTGGGAAAGATCGGCGATGCGTTTACTACTAGCGGAAGCCGACGGAACGGAGAGAAGCTACCTTTTGTCCGCTGATATATATTGCACGTAACCCGCTACTTGCTGCGGTTTCCTCTCTTGTTCCTCGCATGAGCTGTGCGCATGCGGTCACCGGTCACATATTCATACATATATATGTATAAGGATATTATGATGCGGTTGCTTCCACAGTTAACCTAGCTGTTCCTGATTATGTTAGCGTTTCATTCTTAATTAGGCTTAAGAGGCAAATTCGGAACTCTTTACAGATTAACACATACGTGCCTAAGCTAGCTAGATATGCTTTGGCCACACAACTTGTCCGAGGTGATCTTTTGATGAAAAAATTGGCAAAGTCCGGTTGCAAAACCTTGCTACCGAGTATAGCCCAAAACATAAAATAATCATGCAATCACAGAAAAGACAAGAAAATAAAATGTAGAGGTGGGATTCGGCTTGCGGCCGAGAGCTGAAGGGGATCAGGAGAGGTGCTGCCAAAATTTTTAATTTGTGGTCCAATTACTCAAATCGCAAGTTAAGCAAGGTTAGCAACTTCGTTGGTCTACATTTGGTGTTATATGGTGCAATTTTGCTTGAAACATGGATAAAGTTTGATTTGTTTCCTATTTATGATCCATGAAGATTATCAATCTAGATCGATGTATAGCTCTTTCTTTTGTAGCTTTAGCTTAGAACTTGTTTGATTTATGATGTAGATCGCATTGAAGGTGTGGATCTACCTCAATTTTAGGTCAATTTTGGTTTAATGATTGATGAATAATTTTGGATCTAGGCATCGATCGATCAATTGATCTTTTGTGTGCCTCATTAGGTGGCAAGAACTTGTCGTGTGTGAATTTAATTTGCATAACTTTTGAATCTAGATTTTGAATAACTTGTCGAGCAAATAATCATTATATTATAAGCAATGTAAAATTATGCATTGCAATATAGTTGTTTTACAAATTTAGTTGTATTAATAATAGATAGATTTTTCTAGAAATTAACTATTATTTTAATTTGGATTTTGGGAATTGTTCAATAATTCATTATCTTTGTGTAACATAATGTAGATGGATCGGCGATAGATGTACACGGATCGACGCTGCCCGGAGTTTTTGCAGGGTTTCGACAGTTTCCTTTGTGCGGCAACTGTGCGCACAACGTCGGGCTACATATGTTATCCATACGTGGACTGCAAGAATGAGAAGGAGTGGCAAGGATCCGGCCACATTCACTTCCATTTGCTTACAAGAGGGTTCATGCCAAACTATACCTGTTGGACCAAGCACGGTGAAGAAGAGATTATAAGGGAAGACAACGAAGAAGAAGAAGAAGAAGAAGAAGAAGAAGAAGAAGAAGAAGAGGACAATACCCCGGACGCTGGCCAACACTATTCTTTCGAAGATACATTGTGGGAGTTTGGCGATGATGACCTAGAACAGATGCTGCTAGATGGAGAAATAGAATACGAAAATGGAAGACAGTACGAAAAGTTTAA
Source organism: Raddia distichophylla (assembly GCA_005191435.1). Classification (NCBI taxonomy): domain Eukaryota; kingdom Viridiplantae; phylum Streptophyta; class Magnoliopsida; order Poales; family Poaceae; genus Raddia; species Raddia distichophylla. Next base: position 22,359 of record SPJY01021566.1, read on the forward strand.
GCGCATGTGGGAGGACTACAGTACGCTGTTGTACCCAGGCTGCCAACACAAAAAGTTGTGTACTATACTCGAACTATTGCAATGGAAGGCTATCCATGGATTGTCTCAGAAAGGATTCAACGAGTTGTTATGCCTAATAATGAAGTTGCTTTCAGAGGATAACACGCTGCCTAAAAGTACATATGACGCCCAGCAAATCATTTCCCCTTTGGGGTTGGATGTACAAAAGTTACATGCATGTCGTAACGATTGTATCCTTTATCGGAATGAGTACGAGGAATTGGAAGCTTGTCCAGTGTGCAAAACTTCGCGGTATAAGACCAGGTGTGATGACCCAGGGGAGGTAGAGGGGGGTCGTAAGAAGAACGGACCCCCCACTAAGGTGGTGTGGTATTTCCATATAATCCCCCGCCCGAAGCGTTTATTTGCAACCAGAAGGCATGCAAAGATGATGCGCTGGCACAAAGAATATCGTAAGGACGATGGAAGGCTAAGGCACCCGGCTGATGGCTCCCATTGGAGGAAAATCAATAGGAAATACCCGGACTTTGCTGAGGATGCGAGGAACATAAGGTTTGGGTTGAGTATGGATGGGATGAACCCATTAGGCGAGATGAGCAGCAATCACAGCACTTGGCCCGTGACCCTATGTATTTACAACCTTCCTCATTGGCTCTGTATGAAGCGGAAGTATATTATAATGTCATTGCTTATCCAAGGGACAAAGCAACCTGGAAACGACATCGACGTATACCTGAAACTATTGGTTGAAGATATGCCAACGCTCTGGATTGATGGTGCATGTGTCTGGGACGAGTTAAGAGAGATAACTTCACCCTACGTGCATTGCTTTTTGTGACCATCAATGACTGGGTTGCACTAGGTAACCTGTTAGGCCTATCTATCAAAGGATATAAATCCTGCATCCAGTACTTAGAGGATACGGACAGCCGGCACATGAAAAACTCTCGGAAGGTTGTGTACATGGGGTGCCGTAGATTCCTCCATCCGTGGCACGAATTACGAAGGTAGGGTGAGAATTTCGATGGGACAGAAGAAAAACGGAAGAAGCCGCAACATCGGAGTGGGGCACTTGTATTTTCTATGGTAAAGGATTTGAAAGTAGTATTTGGAAAGGGTCTTGGTAGCAAGTCTATCCTGACTGAACAAGGTCATGAGAAGCCCATTTGGAAGAAAAAGTTCATATTTTGGGACTTACCTTATTGGATAGAATTAGATGTCCGCCACTCACTGGACTTCATGCATATCACGAAGAATGTCTATTTGAACCTGCTAGGCTACGTAGATATGTATGGCAAATCAAAAGATAAACTTCAAGCGCGAAACGACCTGTAGCTACTGGGAGTCAAGAACGACCTACATCTGGAAAAAAGAGCAAAAGGACAACATTCATTCCACCCTGCGAGCTACACTTTGAACAAGGAAGAGAAAAAAGCATTATAAAGTTCTTGAACAGCGTGAAGGTCCCCTCTGGGTGCTCCTTCAACATCAAAAGACTGATAAACACAAAAGAGAATAAGATTGTACACCTAAAATCACATGATTGTCACGTGATGATGCCACAGTTACTCGTAGTAGCGGTGAGAGGTATTCTGCCGGACAGGGTTCGACGGACAATCATAAAGTTGTGTTTGTTCTTCAACGCGGTGATACAGAAGGTCCTCGAACCTAATAAGCTATCTAATCTGAAGGATGACGCGGTAGATAGTCTGGTCAGCCTTGAGATGATCTTCCCTCCGTCTTTCTTTGATATTATGGTCCATCTCCTGGTCCACATTGTCAAGGAGATAGAAATTCTCGGACCTGTGTTTCTGCACAATATGTATCACTTCGAGAGGTACATGGTCATACTAAAGAAGTATGTTTATAACCGGTCTCATCCAGAAGGTTGCATTGCCCAAGGTGTTGGCATAGATGAGGTGACCGATTTCTGTGTCGATTACATTAACGATCTGAATCCGATTGGTATCCCGGTATCACGCCATGTGGGCAGCTTACGAGGAAAAGGGACTCTAGGGAGCATAGAATGCTTCTGCGACGATCTATGTTCATTTAAACAAGCACATTTCAACGTATTGAAGCAAGCAGCTATGGTGTCTCCCTGTATCCATGATCACAAGATGGTTCTATGCGAACAATATCCGAATAAGTCAGATGATTGGATCACAGTAGAACAAATGGATCGTTTCAGCGGATGGTTACAAAATCAAGTGATGGCCAAGGAAACAGACGATGATGTATTGAAACTTTTGGCTGGGGGAATCGTATCGTTCCAAGGATATGAAATAAATGGCTACACATTTTACACAACTGCCCAGGATAGAAAGAGCACCAATCAAAATAGTAGCATTCGTATAGATGCCTTGGACAACAATGGAAACATGGGCACCTACTATGGTTTCATAGAGGAGATATGGGAGCTGAACTATGGAGCTTTGAAAGTCCCTTTGTTTCGGTGCCAGTGGGTGAAATTGCGAGCAGTGAAGATCGACGAATACGGTATGACAACCGTGGACCTCAAGCAAATGGCCTATAGGGATGAACCATTCGTGCTATCCAATGATGTCACACAGGTATTTTATGTGTTGGACATGACCAGCAAATCGAAAAGAAGCAAGAAACAGAAGGATAAGACTAGCAGCTCTGATCTACCAAAGCTCCATGTGGTACTTCCAAGTAAAAGAAGGATCGTCGGAGTTGAATGCGTGACAGACAAAGAAGAGTATAACCAGTTCGACGAGTTGCCCCCTCTCACGGTGGCTGTAGACATCAGTGTCCTAGATGATGCTGACGAATCACCCTATGTACGCCATGATCATAATGAAGGATCACTTGTAAAAACAAAGTATTTTAGCAAATAAGTCCACCTATCTTATACAGTTTTGTAATGCATATGTTAGCAAATATTTTTCTGTAATTTATACTCCTTCCGTTGATTTTTATTTGATGCTTTTAACTTTTGGACACGCCTTTCACTATTTATTTTATCATTAAATGTACTTTAAGCATGACTTACATTTTTTCATGTTTGCACTAAATTTTTTAATAAATTGAATGTTCAAAGGCGTATTAAAAAGTCAAAGGCGTCAAATAAAAAAAAGCCTGGGCCATGTGTTTGTACAATTTTGATGAAGGTATGTATAAATATTTTTGCGCCCTTGCCTGTTGACAACTAACTTTCGGTCACATTGGCTAGCAGCGCGCAGCGCGGCGAGAGCTCACCCGCAGGTCATGGGTTCGAGTCTCGGCCACGCCCCCTGCACGCAAACTTTTTTTTTCCTGCAACTTATCGTTTTCCCCTAAATTTTGGTGCGCGTGGGGTCTTTAATCCCGGTTGGTAACAAGAACTGGTACTGTTTTCTGAAATAATCCTGTTGATGTTACCAACCAGGACTGTTGCACAAAATAATCCCGGTTGATGTTACCAACCAGTACTGAAGCCATTTTCATCAAACACATATTTTTGGATTTTGTACATACAATTTTTGCACATAGTTTTAGTTACATAGCACACTTCATTGTGAAGACTACGAGCTATATTAGGATCATATTCATTACTTATACACAATTATAAACATGACTTATATTAATATTAAAGGAACTACATTAGGGGCAAAGTTCCTTAAATTTCTGTTACATAATATAAAGGAACTGTACAATCGGGGCAAAGTTCTTTAATTTGCATTACATAATATAATTACTAATAAATATATTTGGTCGGCGGTGGCGGTGGTGGCGGCGCCGGCAGACTAATCCTCGTCTGAGGCGTAGTCTTCCCACCGATGATCCTCCTAGCAAGGGCACCGCCAGTCCTAGCCGTCGGAGTCGAATCCGGAGGCGGGCACCTCCGCTGTGGTCCGGTCGCCGCTGTGGTCCTCCACTGCCGGGCACGGCGGTAGCAACTCGTCCAGCTCCGCCCAGGTGCTTGGCGCCCGTCGAGGTGCTGGTGGGAAGGCAGGGAGGTGGCCATCAGGCGGGACCAGCTCCAGAAACTCCTCCCACCTGGCTTGCCGACCGACGCGCACCAGCAGCGCAGCGATGCGCTATGGCGGCGGTGTCGGCGGTAGAGGCGGTGGTGCTGGCGGAGACGGTGGCAGCGGTAGTGGCGATGTTGGTGTTTACCCCATCCGGCAGGTCTTGTAGCGGCGCGGCATCTCGCAGTGGCGGAGGCGAGAATGTGAGAGACGGGGAGGAGAGAAGTCGAGAATGGGGGAGGAATTCTGGCGAGAATGGCTGTGGAGCAGTGAAGTGGGGAGAAGATATAGCGCTAGAGCTCGGGAATACAGAAGGGCACCATTAAACACACACCTGATTCCATTGTGAATTGCATATATCCGATGAACTGCAAATTCCAATGACCTGCAAAATTCCAATGAGAATTCAATAAATCAGAATCCAATGAGAAGATAAAACGGTGGAGGGTAAGATACTGATGGAAAATCAAAAACAAGAAATCAAATAACTAAATATATGAATAAATCTCGATGAACTAAGCAGCCTAAAGTTTATAAGAAATCTGGATGCAGGGTCAGGGCCGGGGGAAGAGGGAGGAGGCCCGTCGGGAGCAGCTGGAGGAAGACAACATGTGGCCACCTCCGGGTCCCACATGGCAGCGACATTTTCCGCTTATGTGTCAAAAACAATTTTGGGCCAAATGTGTAGACAACAAAATTAGGTCACACTGGCTAGCAGCGCGTGGCGTGTTGGGCGCACACCCGCAGGTTTCGGGTTCGAGTCCCCCTACGCCCCGGCACACAAACATTTTTTTTCCCGGCGACTACTTAAAGTTTTCCTCAAAATTTTGGCGCGCGTGGGGTCTTTAGTCCCGGTTGGTAACATGAACTGGTGTTGTTTCACGAAATAATCCCGGTTGATGTTACCAACTGGGACTGAAGCCCTCCCACTTATATTGAGTTTTCATCAAAATTTTGACACGCGTGGGGTCTTTAATCCCAGTTGGTAACATGAACCAGTACTGTTTCCCGAAATAATCCCAGTTGATCACTTTCACATCGTTTACTGATGCTGCATTTGTTTTGTAACATATGTATTGCCTCCCAAATTCTATTTCCTCCAAGTGATATTTTGTTGTGTGCTTAAGTTGCTGCTGGAACTTGTAAAAAATTTTCCTGTTGTAAAACTTTGTTGCTTGTTTCTCAATTGAGTAGTCTGACCAGTATGCATTTGGTCCTGTGTTTCTTGAGATTGAGTCTTGTTGCAGTTGATTTTCATGCAACAAATCTAATATTCGTTCTGACTCTTCTATGAAACTGGTTATCCCAAATGTGTACTCAACATTGTCTTTGAACGGTGCATTTGTTCCTTCACTTCTGGAAGTGGTTTGAATAAATGGGCAAAATTCTTGCTTGAAATACACTGGAACCCATCTCCTTCTTGTCTCCCACATTTCATTAAATAATTTGATGTGCTCTACTCCATATTTATGCATGATATCAACCCAAGACAATTCAAACTCCTGTTCTATTAGTGAGTTGTTGATAGTGTCAAACATTTCATTGTGCAGTCCAGGTTTATCATGCAATGTGGTGCCTGTCTTTTCTGTTACTTTTTTCAAAACATGGAACAAGCAGTTCCTGTGTGTTGATCCTACAAACACTTTAGCTATTGCAGCTTTCATTGCTGCATCTTGGTCTGTGATTATAGTTTTCGATGACTTTTGATTCATGCACTGCAGGAACGTTTCGAACAGCCAGGTGAACGAGCCAATTGTCTCATCCATGAGGAACGCAAATCGGAAAAAGCAGTTATCCCCGTGACCATTTATTCCAACGAAAGGTGCGAAAGCTTTGTCATACCTGTTGGTTTTGTATGTTGTATCAAAACTTATACATTCTCTCCACATTTCATAATTCCATCTGTGCCTGCTCTCGCACCAGAATATGTTTTGTACTCTGTTTGACTTGTCAGCTTGGAAAGAATAGTAGAACATGGGGTCTTGTGCTTGCTTTTTTGCAAAGTACTGTGCCATCTGCATCATATCGCCAATGCATTGCTCTGTATTGACTTTTGCTTTATAATTGCTCACATCTTTTTTTGTGTAGGGCACTGCTGACAACTTTCCCCTGATGTAGGACATTAGGGCCATTATTTTTCTGTTTGGTATTTTAACTGCTTTCATGCTCTTAATCAATTTCTTCTCTTCCTCTGTGATGTTGCGGTGGGAGCTTAGGAACTTTGTTTCTTCCTCAAGGCTCAAATCATGGTTATGTTTGAGCTCTATTCTTGTGACTGTCCATGAACCCTTTATTTTTTGTAATTACCAAGGTTGTTGGGCAACCGGTTGTGGTGTTTAAATTTCTTCTCCTTTTACCCCTTGTAGCCATAGGAGTGTTTGAGTTTTCATCCTGTACTGCTTGCCCATTGAAATCATTATGCTCAGCGC
>SPJY01021566.1:31297-71181 GCA_005191435.1 Raddia distichophylla
GGGAGAGAAGGGGTAGTGGTGAGAGACGATCTCCAATCTAGTGCTCTTGGTACTTCGCCGCCGGAGAGATCGTCGTCACGCCACGAGCTTCATCAACCGAACGACTACATCAACCGTGCCGCAAACCCACCATCCGTTGGTGGTCACCGCCTTGTGTAGGGGTGCATCCTCTCCATCCGTTGGAGCCACAAGTCCGCCGTGTGTCGGCGGCCACCTCCGTGTGTCGGTGGTGCCAAGGTGTCCGTGTGTCGGAGCCAAATCCTCCATGTGTTGGAGGTGCCTCATGTGTTGAGGTGAAATCCACCGTGTGTCGGTGGTCGGTGCCGTGTGTCGGTGCCGGTGGGGGTGTGAGAACTCTCGCGTGTGAGAGAACTCGCTTCCGTGTGAAGGTTTGGAGCTCGCCTACCATGTGTTGGTGAAGAGCTACCACGAGTGGATTGAGGGCTAGGGACGAGAGAGTCCCGACTTCTCTGTGTGAGAGGTTTCCTCAACGGAGACATAGGTGTTCATGTGTTGAGCACCGAACTTCGGTAAACAACTCGGTTTGCGTCTCCTCATCTCACTCATTTATTTCCGCATATTGATTTGATCGTTTGCGTGTGAGCGCTATCGAGCCTCCTAGTAGTCGCTTGTGCCTCATTGTGATCGCTTCCGCAACTAAACTCTAAATCCATCGATAGCTTATGTTCTTAATTTGACTAACTAAGCAAGCGAATTGAGAGAAGTAAAATTTGAAAAGAGCCGATTCACCCCCCCCTCTCGGCCTAGGATCCTTACACACTCCGGCAAGCAAAAGCTAAGTGCCACCAAGCCACCAAGGCAAGGTCACCGCCACCATCTCTCTCGGTCACCACGACATTATCTTCACTACGGAGCTTTACCACCAAAAAGGGGCCTCCTCGTCCCTGTACACTTGTCGCCACCGCTCCACACCAAGCTCGGAGGGTCGCCGACTTGCCGGGTGAGCCATCAAGGCTCCAAGTATTGCCGGCACACCAATTACAAGTGCTTGACCGCAGCCAAGTCTCTCTCACACTAGCTATTGCAAGAACTAGCATAATACAAGCACTAAGCACTCTCGCAAGTGTGCTAATTACCTTAGATGTGGTCAATTATGCACTAAATGGCTTGGAGATGATCTTTAAGTGTTCTTCAATTGCTCTTCAGCTCAAAGGACTCCAGCAACCCCAAATGTTCCAATGGATGGGGTATAAATAGCCTAAGCCACTCAACTAGCCGTTGGAAACTAGGCTGACTGGGTTTGTACTGACATGACTGTCTGATCCCCAGTTCAACCCCCGGCTAGGACCGTCCGGCGGTTGGTTCATTTCCAAATCTAGCCGTTTGAACTTGACCGTTGGAGGCTGACGTCATTAGTCCAATGTATTGTCCGAAGTTGACATCAGACTATCCGGTTGGTACAAGCCTCGGTCACCTTCAAATTCTACACCTTCTGCCAGAATGGTCCGAGGATAGTCCAGTTGGTTCATTGCCTCCCACGTGCGGACTACCCGGTTGGTTGGGCCCTTGCTCCTTCTGGACGATGCTACAATAGTCTAGTTGGTACATTCTAGGTACCTTCGGACTGTCCAGTTTGTTAAATCAACCCTGGATAGAGCTGCACCAAGTCCTCTATTGATCGGACCAATACAAAGGTCCGCTTGGTTCAACTTCAGCATTCGGACTGTCCGGTTGGTATTGAGTCTGCCTATTTGCAACAAATCACTTGGTTTTTCTTCGTGTTTTCTTCTAATTTTGCATCATCATCCCTTAGACCTAAATAACTGCAAATATCCTTCTAGAACAAGTTCATTAGTCCAAGTGGTTGTTTGTCATTCAATCACCAAAACAAATACTAAAATCTTGCATGAGAGGCCATTTTTGCTACAATCTCCCACTTTTTGGTGATTGATGACAACACAACCAAAGCAAGCAAATAATATGCAATAATTGAAAGAATTGAACCACTTGTGAGTTTTAGAGATAATTAGCTTGCTTGGATGACATACTAATGCCCAATTTTATTTGGCACTGGCATAAGATACCAATTGGATGGAATACTCCTGGCTTGATACCACTTGAAGGGTTATTCCTCAAAGGGCATTGAGTTTGGTACTTGGGTTCATAGGATCATTGATTTGCACTTCTCCCCCAACATGAACCAAGTGCCTCCCCCCTATCACCATGCCTTCCCTTTCCCTTGCTTTCACTATCTCCTCCTTTCTAGTGGCCTCCATTTCTCTTGCTTTAGGTAGGATCACTCCTCCATAAGGTTGAGCTTGCTTGCAAATCTCTCCCCCTAGGTGTTAACTTGGGATATCTCTCCCCATGGAAGATTTTCTTGTGTAGGATCACCGGGGCATCCGACCCAAGAGGGGGAGGGGTGAATTGGGTCGCTAATCGCTTTTCTAAAACCTAGGGCTCAACTCTAGTGCATAAGATAAACCTAGAACGTCCTACACATGCTAGTTACCACTAAGGTTTATCTATGCGATCCTCTACTTACCCAAAGAACTTGCAACCTATAGCCAAACCTACTCAACTAACTAGGAAAGGTAAAGGCACACAAGACAAGTAAATGCGGAAACATAAATGCGGTGAGTAAAGGAGTAAGGTCAAGACGATGCAAACTCCCGAGAAGACATGAGGATTTATCCCATGGTATCGGTGGGCCAAACGGCCACCCCTTGTCCACATTGGCTCACCAGCCACCAAGGCAAGATCACCGCCACCGTCTCTCTCCGTCACCACGGCACCGTCTTTACTACGGAGCTTTATCACCAAGAAGGGGTCTCCTCGTCCCCGCACACTTGTCGCCGCTGTTGGCGCAAGATAAGAACGACTTTTATGCCCTAAAAGGATGATTTATCATATGATTCTTGCACCAATGTCATTAATCACTAACCAATTCCTCAGAAAATCATGGATTTTGCACTCCCGTCTTGGATTTTGTGTATGTTCAATTTTCGCAGGTTTTTGGATCAAAATCAAGCCTGTAGAAATACAAGAATTGGCTAGAGGATCAAGCCCGAGAAAGATGAAGTCCACTTGAGCCAAAAAGGCCCAAGTCGGCCCACTTGGGTCGACCGACTTGGAACTTTCTGGAAGCTTCTCGTGCTCAACTTTGGCAAGTGACTTCACCGACATATGTTTATCAAGTCTACGGAAGGTTTCGAGGAAGATAAGCTCAGGAAGACTCCGGAAGATCAAGTTTATGTCGACCTCATCAAAAAACCGACTTATTCTGAAGATTCTGGAAGGACATGGCCCACATGCAGCCCCTACACATGATGAATGTTCCAACACTGACCCTGCAAAAGATGACGACGAGACGACGCAAAAACGGGCAAGGTCAGCCGACCCAAGTAGGCCGACTTGGGGGCTAAGTTTGCCCATTTCGCTTACCCTTTTTACACCATGTCCCCTGGGTATAAATAGATGGGTGTGCGGCCTCATCTCGATCATCCAATCCATCCAATTCATCCAAGGAGCCCGAAGGACAAGAAGGGAGGGACATGTAGATAGGAGAGGTGAGGGTCGAGATTCTAGTCTAGAATTAGGGGTCTAATTGTCTAGATCCTCTAATTCTAGTTGTGATTAGAGCCCTGCGTGGTTATCTAATTGCAAAGCTTCAGAGGTGCCATCTCATAATCTGAGGTAATCATGGTTATGATATGTGTGATGAGAGCATTGATAATATAGATCTAGTTCTTGTCAAGTTCATCGTGTTCTTGTCTAGTTCATCATGTTCTTGATCTATTTCTTGTTCATGAGATGATTAGCGATCTTCTATCTCTAATTATGCTTTCTTCTAGTTATGATTGTGCTAATTCTCAATCTAATATCGATTTAGATTGCTTGCTTGATCTGGTAATCATGGTGATTAGAAGTTCGTAGCTGATCGAATCATGCTAGTAGACATATTCTTGTATGCCCTTAGAACGCTTGTGCTGAACGGGAGGATAGTGACAGTATCTGGCCATAGTAAGGGGGTTATTATTCGGGATGCATGTTAAAGAGTTAGATTTAATAATGCTTTAATACTCATGCTAGATTATCATTGTGATCTACCTTTATGCTGCTAGAAGTTCTTGAGCTTTGTTATGTATGATCGTTCGTCTACACATTATGATGGATGGATCCGATTAGTGCTTGATTAGACGCTATTTAGAACCCTCAAATTAGATGCTCTAATTACTCCCTCCGTTCCAAATTATATAGGTCGTTTGACTTTTTTAACACGTACTTTGACCATTCGTTTTATTCAAAAAAATTTATAATTATAATTTATTTTTGTTATGATTTAGTCTATCATGAAAGGTACTTTAATAATGACTTGAGTTTTTTTCATATTTTCACTAATTATTTGAATAAGACGAGTGGTCAAAGTACGTGTCAAAAAAGTCAAACGACCTATAATTTGGAACGGAGGGAGTACGTTCTAATTGCCTTGTATCTAGTTATCCTTGACCAAGATTAGAATAGCTCTAACTAATAGATCTAGAGTAGATTAGTTCCTTCACATGACTTGTTATGCTTGAACTTTAGTTAGCTTATTCTTTATTCTTGATTTCCACGGATTCGATAAACCTTGGGTGGAATATGCGGCGGAACAGCCCGAATTAATCCGACTTAAGTGCTAATACCTCCATTTATTAATTTAGGCAGCCAAGCACTTAAGGCGGACTAACACCGGTAGTCCGTCAGGCATCCCGTAGGACCCTGATTCGACCGCGTTTCCACAACTCGATCGAAACTTACACAGGTAACCCACATGAAAGTGGCTGGATAACACAAGCACCGACAAACCATAGCGGAAGCGTAAAATAGTTTTACATCACAAGCCATCCCGATGGAGGCTTTATTCATTACATGAGTTTTTAGAGTACTGCAGCAGAAGTTTGATAAAACATTTGAGTTCGCAACATAGTCTTGCACAAGAAATAAAAATAGACATATATTGTCCATCTCATAACTATGTACGGTAAGTCGAAGATCGTGCTCCGCCCGTGAGCAATCCTTCGTCGCCAACACATCATCACTGAGGAGGGGGTGGTGGAACTCCGGACATGAACCTCCAGAATCCAACACCTATCTGGGACTCATTACCTGTAATATTAAGGGTTGCAACCAAAACCCTGAGAACAGGAACATTCTCGCAAGACTTACCCGACTATGGGTAAATAGCCCGACTCGAAGGATATGCAAAGCTTTATGTAGCTGGTCAACTCTCTAGCACTACTGCTTACTATTCTCGGTCCTTAACTTTCAAGTTTTAGCCAAGTTCAGTTCTTTTAACTGCAACCCTTACGTTTGCTTAATAGCACACATGCTGAATATTTAACCAAACAAGTATTTCAGAGTCACCATTGTCACCATTTCCACCCAATCCATTCCATCCATTCCATTCTATCCATCCATACCATCCACATTCCAGTTATCTACGATTGCGGTACAAAGATCCAGCCACGTGGTACCTGACCACGTTCAGCGATTCGAATCGTTTTTAACTCTCGAGACTAATCATAATCACACGTGATATACAGGTACAAAGACCCGTACATTACAACCAAGTTTCCCAAGCGCATTTCCGGTTGTTTCCCCACTGTAACGATACCCCAGGGTCTGCCCCCTAGCAAGCAGAGAGCGACTCGCGCACTACCAGAGTTTTCCAAGCCAGCCCCCACGGCGTAAAGCTTACAGCAGTTACATATCTCCGAACCATTCCACCATTTCACCATTATACCATTCCCAATTTATCATAATCATCGGGTAGGATTCCCTACCCTCGCGCGAGCAAAGAGCATTTTGCTCGACTTCTACCGAAATCTCTAGCACCTGAACGACACCGATCCTATCATACTAGTATAGGTTCAGGTATCAACGGGGTCCTACCATCATGCAATTCTAGGTTCCAATACAACTCCTCAAACGTAAATGCACAATACTTATATAAACGTGCATATTTACTTAAGTAAAACATGGGAAAAGGCTAGTTTTTGCGACTATCATTGGCTCCAATGGTCATCACGAAGGCACATTGCCCTCACAATATTTAAGCTGATCAAACCTAATAGAAGGACAAAGACGGTGGAACGGGAGCTGTTCAATAATCACTGGGTGTCACATTTCACCAGGGGGCGATCAATAGTGTGCAACAACTTGCCTAGTTTATCACACTCTGGAGCAGGATCCAATAGGTCAATTTCAATACGGACACTCCTAACACTCTACTTTGGAATGGATTCCCAATAACTTGTGCAAAGCCAAATCCGCCTATGAGGCCTAGTTTATTGGATCAGCACTGAACTACAATTTTAACATCATCTATAAAGTGAATAACGAGAACAAGTGCTACTTCTTCGCGTGGTTGGTGACCTAGGGTATAATCCTGACCGCCTGATCGTCTGTCAACGCTTGGATGGCCTCACAATCCAGTCTGTGTCATATGTGGCAGCCTCGGTGAAACAACCTCTCATCTTCTGGTGACTCGCCCTTTTGCACTAGTGGTGTGGCACAAGGTCTCATTTTAAAAGAAAATTGCCAGTCCATCTGCACGATTCGTGGAATTTCGTTAAGGGGCTTTCAGGCCAGAGCTCAGGAAGTAGGCAGATGGCTTGGCCATCTATATGATTTGGAATGTTTGGAAAAAGGAATGGGCGAGTTTTCAAAGGGGTGATTAGATCGGTGCATGAAGTTTTCAACTCCATGGTGCATGATGTGGAAACTAGGGCCTTAGCATTCGCCCCCTAGCATTTAGGGTGGTGTTCACCCTGATTCCCAACAACGTTGAAAGGTACACATGAGCATATCATCTTTAGACTATAATTTCCGATTCTTGATTAATTCTCGATATATACCTTTTTGAGCAAGACATGACTATATCCACGATGGTGTCTATATATAGTCTGATGAACTTGAAATTTGTGATGATGAAGGTGTATATATATATATAGAGAAATGCTAGCGTGCACCCCAGAGCACGGATCTCTCCGTGCTCCCAACGCGTTTTCGAAATCCGAGATGCCTAACAACTGATCCGAACCGGCTACATTTCGAAAACGCGTTGGGAGCATGGAGAGATCCGTGCTCTGGGGGCTAACCAGCTCACCCCAAACCGACCCATGTGTAGTATAGGGTAGTATAGGATATGTATATCTATTATCTATATATATAGAGAGAGAAAGGCTAGTGTCCTCCGCGCTCCCAACAAGTTTTTGAAATTTGAGATACCTAACAACTGATCCGGATCGTTGATCTTGTTCGTCTCACTGAAACGTAGCCAATGACCAAGTTTCCATTTTTTAAAAAATTTATTTACTATTTGTTTCCTATGCCAAAAAAAACTAATTTTCAAAATTAGAAAACAAATAGTAAATAAATTAAAAAATCTCAACGGTCCAGATCAATTGCTAGGCATCTAGAATTTTGAAAACTCGTCGGAAGTGCAGACAGATCCATACTCCTGAAAGTACGCTAGCCTTCCAGAGAGAGAGAGAGGAAGGCTAGCGTACTCTCGCAAGTACGGACCCCTCCGTACTCCCAACGAGTTTCAAAAATTGGAAACAAATAGTAAAAAAATTTAAAAAATTATGAAACTTCATCAACAGCTACGTTTTAGTGAGACGAACAAGATCAATGGTCCGGATCAGTTGTTTGGCATCTCGGATTTTGAAAACTTGCCGAGAGTACTGATCCCGAGAGTACACTAGCTTTCACTCTCTCTATATATACTGTCACGCTATGCTACTCCTAGGTGTAGCTACACCACCCAAAATAACTATAAAATACAGCACATGTAATTATAATTCTCACATGAATTAACCATCGAGCACTACAGCAGATAATGGTAACGGTCGATAGTTACTTGCTGCAAAAATTATAGTTAATTATTTATATTGTAATATATAGTTATTTTGGATGGTGTAGCTACTCTTTTGAGTAGTATAATATAACTACACACACAGGGCTCCATGGAGCCTAGGCTTCTATCTCATCTACCGTTGATTAGTTTCTGATCGGATTTGGAATATTGCATTTGCTTAGTGGTATTGTTAACGGTATACCCATTTAGCTAATTCAAATATCTACCATCAAAGCGATTAATTGTACCAATAGTAACTTTCTTTCGAACAAATACCCCATCCTTCCCAGCATACTCGGCATCGCTTGCCACCGTCGCCTCCTTCGCCGAGACCCCGGCACCCGCCTCTGCTCCGATCTCCGGCGTGGTGGCAGTGAGCGCGGTCGCCACTGTCCCCATTGTCAAGACCCCGACACCCGCCTTTTCTCCGATCTCCTATAGAGTAGTTTAAGCTAAGCTACACCTGAACCAGGTTTGTGCTACCTGGTTCGACCAGACCAATTCATTTAAATCCCATTGGTTTTGCATATAGTTTGTGATTGTAAATGTTTGTTTGTGGTTTGTGAATGTTGCGCGGATTATTGATTTTTGTCATTACAGATGTATGTCTATGTTGATTACATTGCTGTCATTTTGTTGGAATAGTCCCACATTGGAAGTTTCGCGACACCGACTTCACCAGGATCCACTCATGATCGATTGCTAGTCCTAGATATCAATGCTAGCAACTCATGAGCGACAATTGTCGAACATCATCACACAATCACATTTAACTATAAAAATAACATATTAAATCAAAAGTAATTGTAGCACAACCACTTATTACAATAGTTTAAATAAGACCATAATATAGTTCAGAGTACGAATATTCAAATAAATTAAGAGGAATAAAGGATGACGATGCTATAATCAAACCCTTGAGCGATAGCTAATCTTGGTCGAAATCCAGCACAGAATCCTCCTGATCCTGTAGGCAAACTGGACCCGAGTTTTCTCCTTAATACAAATATATCCGTGGTTTGTATAGTGAGTACACGACTACCTAACAAGAATCCTTGCAAGGGTATAAACAAGAACAGGATGGCTAATTTGCGTAAACACCTATTCTAGTCAAATTAATTAAAGTGTTGTAAAAACATTTGTTGAACAATTAATAATGAATGGATTCCCAAAGTAACACACAGAGCTCGACTTCGGAAGCCCCTCTACAGAACTGCACAAGTCTCGAACAACTCAAACAAAACCAACCCATCAGGTTATTAGTTAACTCAAGAGACTACCATGTACAACTTCCTCCCATCCCATGACCGTGGGAACGACTATCATGATAGTTTTAACCTCTGCAGAGTGTAGCACAGTTTACCCATAAGACTAGTAGTTCTTTTATGTCTTAGCACTTTTTTTTTAGCTCAGACTAAGTAACGATACAAGGCGATTCATTAGTTCCTTCTGTTAACACCGATACCCCCTCTAAGGTTTGATATCTCGGGTAAAAAATAGTTGACTGGTAAAGAAGAAAAATAGTTAAATGGCAGCCACTTGGCCGCCATTTAGAAAGTTATGTGCAAACCGAAACATCAAAAACTGAAGGTGCCCCCGCGTCGTCCCGCTGGGCGACATGGGCAGCGACCCAACCTCCCCTCGCCGGAAACCTAGCCGGCCGCCGCCGCCGCCGCCGCCGGTGGCTGGTCTAGGCGGCGGCGGCCCCGCCCTCCCCCTTCTCCTTCTTCCCCCCCCTCCTCCCTTTCTCCCCCTCCCTTCATCCCGTTCATGCCTGGGCAGCGGCTTGATGGCGGCTGCTCCAGTCGGAGTTTGCAGCGCGGTGGCCAGATCCGACGGCGTGGAGGCCGGATCCGGTGGCTGCGGGCCCGCGTGGCTCCTGGGGAGCCTTGCCGAGGTGGCTCACGGTGGCGGTCCGAGAGGCTGCCCATGGCGGTGGCTGCGAGCTCCTGCGGGGCGCCACCGCGGTCCACAGCGGGGCCGCCACCTACGCCGCCGTCGCTGAGCTCCCCCGCATCTCCAAGGCCGTCCTGGTGATCCGCGCGCTGCTCGCGGGCGCGGGCGTTGTGCCCTTCCTCGCCGTGCGGCTCAAGGGCAGCTCCGCGCGGGAGCAGCTCATGTCCACCCCCGGCCTCCTCGACGCCCTCGCCGCGGCGCTCCGAGCGGAGGACTACTCCGCCGCACACCACGCCGCAGCCACCGTCCATAGCCTCCTCTGCATCGATGCCTACCACCCCTTCGTCGACGCCAAGCGCCCCATCCTTTGTTCCCCCGGGTGCTCCCTTTCTCTTCAGGGTTTTGGGTGGCGGCCGGCCAGATACGGTAGTGTTGTGGCGGTGGCCGTCTCCTGCGGCGTGGTGGCAGTGGCAGTGCGCTGGCCATCTCCGGCTCCAGCGTCCGTCGCGGGCTAATCTCAGCCAGACGCGTGGTGGCGCGCCTCGGCTGCGGTGGAGGCAGCCGGCGTTGCCTCCTCCCTTCTTTCTCTCCGTCGTGGTTGCCGTGGTGGAGGCGACCCGCCTCGCTGTGGGCAGCGCCGCAGCCGATGCTCTTTCCCCTCCGCATTCTCCAACCTCTCAGTCCTGGGTGCTTCGGCCGGGACCCTGGCCCTGCCATGCCGCCGGCTTCGGGCCTTCCTCTGCCTGCTTGTCTCCTCTAGGTTGTCACCTTGTCCTCCCAGCGGCCTCGGCTCCGCCCCCGTGCCACTGGCTCTCCCCTCTTCTGGAGACTGGTGGCTCGGGCCGTGTGCCCCCGACCCTCTCTCGGTCCCTTCCTTCGTCGTCTGGGGGTGGTTCAACAGTCCGGTTGGGGAGCGCCCGTTATGTCCTCGCCCTACCGGAGTGGTGGCGTCCGGCCTCGTCTCCCCCCTTTCCTCCCTCCCTCTCTTGGGAGGCGTTAGTTTGGGTAGCCTCGGCAGCCGATGGGTTTTTTCGGCTTGCTCGTGGGAGGCGATCCCATGGCATTGGTGGCTTGTTCGATTTGCGAGACTGTGGCGCGGGTTGGTGGTGGTTCCTGCATCACTGCGGAGGTCTTCGACGATGAAAGCTCGGTGCTCCTTCCTGGCACATCGGGCGCCCTATGGGCTTTTTTGGGCTAGCTTGGAGGTGAATGGCGCCGGTGTCTCCTCTGGCTCCACTCGGAGGTCGCTAGCGACGTTGGCCCCTGGGCTAGGGTTCGGCTCCCTTGGCGATCCCGAGCCTGGATATCCTGCAGTTTGGCTTCCGGAGTTGATGTGTCAGGCAAAAGCCTTGCCTTGGCTCCTTGTTAGGGCCGACGATGGCGATGTTTTGGCGTCGTTCCCCTTCCTAGGGGCATCGTTGTGATGGCCATCCTGCTTCTGAAGCTCACTGAGTGAAATCTCCATTGTGACGGCAGCGTGTTAGCGTCGCTACCTTGTTGAAGGCGTCGCCTCTGCAGATTGTTGGTCCTAGGCTTGGTGTTTCCTTTGGTTAGCCACGTTGTCGTCACTGGTGGTCTCGGCCCATGTCGTTGTCGCCTTCGTGCGAGGTGGCTTGTTGTGACTTGCGTTGTTCTTCTTCCTCCCACTGTATTTCTCTTCTCCCTTTCCTGTCAGGTCTTCGGCCTATGTGGCAACGGCAGCGCTGTGTTCCCTCTCTAGACGTGTTTTTAGTCCCAGCGGTGGCCAGTGGTGTCCTGGCTTTTGCTAGGGTCGCAACGTTGCGCTGTGGTTGTACCCCGCGCTTGCGGGCTTTTTCTTTTATTTTCTCCTGTTTAAATGGAAAAGGTTGACAATCCTCCTGCCCCTTCTTCAAAAAAAAGTGGCTGTCATTTAACAAATCTAAATAAGTAAGGGGGACTGACTTATCATCAGGTGCCTGAGAGTTATTTATCTCTCAGTCGATTTTCTAGATCGTTGATCGAATGTCTTTATAGGACATATAAAAGATCTAATGGTAGAATCTAGCTATGTGAAAATCGACTGAGACTTGTTTAAAAATCACTCACCTGAGAAGCAGCAAAACCGATTATTAAACCCAAATTTCACTATCCAACAAATGGAGGAATCCAAATCTATAGCAAGAGTGGGTATACCTTCCGTGCACAAGCTCGTCGCGCTTGCGCAGTCCGGTCTTGGAAGTCATCGAGCATGTCGGAGATGTCGCCGGGGTCCTTGAGGCGCTTCAGCCACAACTGAACCGGTTCCTCCCTGATGGACTGCCTCTCAGCATCGCTCAGCACCGCCCCCAAACACTGTAGCGTCGTCTTCACTCTCCTCCAGGTCCTCATTGAACCCCCGCTGCAGCTTGATCTCGCTGCCGATGGCGGAACCGATCTCGCCAGCCACCAGCTTGAGGGCGGCAGAGTTAAGCATGCCCCCTACTTCCGCCATGGCCGCGTGCTCCTGTTCCTAGTCCTGCCCCCTACCTCCTGCTCCTACCACCGGCCGCCCTCGGCTCCAGCGCCCAAGCACCAACCTCTCTCCCTGCCTCCTCCTCTGTCACTGAAACCCTTTAGCTCCAGATCTTCACCTCTGCCCCCACGCACAAAATGACAGCCATACTTCAATGTTCCAGCTACATATCTTAGTATGCGCTTCACTGCTCCCAAGTGATCCTCTCGTGGCTTCTACATGAACCTGCTGACATACCCCACTGAGAAAGAAAGGTCTGGCCTTGTGTGTAACAAATACCTGAGGCTTCCTACTAGACTTCTGTAAAGAGTCACATCCACCTCTGGAAATTCACTCTCCTTCTTCAGTTTGCATCTAAGTTCCATGGGAATTTGACAAGAATTGCAGTCAGAGAGACCTGCTTTTCTCAACAGTTTCTTGACATAATGTGGTGCCATGACTGATTTGTGAGACCTCAATGCCAAGATAATATGTGAGTAGTCCCAAATCACTCATACGGAATAAATCCATCATCTCAGATTTAAACTTCCTTATCTCACACAGATCTGCACCAGTAATGATCAGGTCATCAACATATACCCCCACCACTATCTGTGTCCCATTGTTATCTCTTCTGTACACTGCATGTTCAGAGGGAGTCCTCTTGAAATCAATTGACACAAGGCTAGCATCCAACTTGGCATTCCACGCTCGAGGAGCCTGACGAAGGCCATACAAAGCCTTCTTAAGTCGATACACCTTGTTTAGTGCTTGTGGTTTCTCAAACCCAGGAGGATGTGATACATACACTTCCTCCTCGAGCTCACCATTGAGAAATGCTGACTTGACATCCATGTGGTGCACCTCCCATCCAAAATGGGCTGCAACTACTACCAGAACTCACACGGTGCCCAACCGAGCCATAGGGGCATAGACTAACATAATCAACACCATGCCTTTGCACATATCCCTTTGCAACTAGCCGTGTTTTGTACTTGACTATGTCCCCTTTCTCATTTTGTTTCAGCTTGAATACCCATTTCAATCCAATAGCTCGATGTCCAGCTGGTAGTTGCACCAACTCCCACGTTTCATTCTCCTCAATGGACCGAATCTCTTATTCCATTGCAACACACCATGCCTTCTCCTTTTCTGCTTCAGCAAAGGTTATAGGCTCCTGAAATTCAGTCAACATTACCTCCACCTCCTCCTCTGCTTCATCAATC
This sequence comes from Raddia distichophylla, assembly GCA_005191435.1. NCBI lineage: Eukaryota > Viridiplantae > Streptophyta > Magnoliopsida > Poales > Poaceae > Raddia > Raddia distichophylla. The sequence continues at coordinate 44,736 of SPJY01021566.1, forward strand.
TCATCTTGCAGACTTCTACAGTCAAGAGTTCCCAAGATGTTACTGACTTTTCTGAATCGACAAGGCACTTTGTCTTGAGCTGCATCAAAATGGCTCGATCTCAAATCTAGAGGGGTCACAAACTGCACTTTTTCCTTTGGTGTTTCTGAACTTCTGGATGCTGAACAATCGTCACTAGCATCACCCTGTGTTACAATGGGAGTTTGACCATTTTGCTCAGGTGTGCATGCCCCAGCTCATGTCACCGGACACACTAAATTCTCCACTGTGAAGCCACTGTCTTCTTTGTGTGTTACAGTATCTTGCTCCACCAGCCATGACCATCTTGTCTACTCATCAAACACAACACCCCGGGTGATTGACATTCTCTTGTCTATGGGCTTTTTCGGGCTAGCTTGGAGGTGGGTGGCTCCGGTGTCTCCTCCGGCTCCACTCGGAGGTCGCTAGCGACGTTGGCCCCTGGGCTAGGGTTCGGCTCCCTTGGCGATCCCGAGCCTGGATATCCTGCAGTTTGGCTTCCGGAGTTGATGTGTCAGGCAAAAGCCTTGCCTTGGCTCCTTGTTAGGGCCGACGATGGCGATGTTTTGGCGTCGTTCCCCTTCCTAGGGGCATCGTTGTGATGGCCATCCTGCTTCTGAAGCTCACTGAGTGAAATCTCCATTGTGACGGCGGCGTGTTAGCGTCGCTACCTTGTTGAAGGCGTTGCCTCTGCAGATTGTTGGTCCTAGGCTTGGTGTTTCTTTGGTTAGCCACGTTGTCGTCACTGGTGGTCTCGGCCCATGTCGTTATCGCCTTCGTGCGAGGTGTCTTGTTGTGACTTGCGTTGTTCTTCTTCCTCCCACTGTATTTCTCTTTTCCCTTTCCTGTCAGGCCTTCGGCCTAGGCGGCAGCGGCAGCGCTGCGTTCCCTCTCTAGACGTGTTTTCAGTCCCAGCGGTCGCCAGTGGTGTCCTGGCTTTTGCTAGGGTCGCAACATTGCGCTATGCTTGTACCCCGCGCTTGCGGGCTTTTCTTTTATTTTCTCCTGCTTAAATGGAAAAAGTTGACAATCCTCCTGCCCCTTCTTAAAAAAAAAAGTGGCTGTCATTTAACAAATCTAAATAAGTAAGGGGACTGACTTATCATCAGGTGCCTGAGAGTTATTTATCTCTCAGTCGATTTTCTAGACCGTTGATCAAATGTCTCTATAGAACATATAAAAGATCTAATGGTAGAATCTAGCTATGTGAAAATCGACTGAGACTTGTTTAAAAATCACTCACCTGAGAAGCAGCAAAACCGATTATTAAACCCAAATTTCACTATCCAACAAATGGAGGAATCCAAATATATAGCAAGAGTGGGTATACCTTCCGTGCACAAGCTCGTCGCGCTTGCGCAGTCCGGTCTTGGAAGTCATCGAGCATGTCGGAGATGTCGCCGGGGTCCTTGAGGCGCTTCAGCCACAACTGAACCGGTTCCTCCCTGATGGACTGCCTCTCAGCATCGCTCAGCACCGCCCCCAAACACTGTAGCGTCGTCTTCACTCTCCTCCAGGTCCTCATTGAACCCCCGCTGCAGCTTGATCTCGCTGCCGATGGCGGAACCGATCTCGCCAGCCACCAGCTTGAGGGCGGCAGAGTTAAGCATGCCCCCTACTTCCGCCATGGCCGCGTGCTCCTGTTCCTAGTCCTGCCCCCTACCTCCTGCTCCTACCACCGGCCGCCCTCGGCTCCAGCGCCCAAGCACCAACCTCTCTCCCTGCCTCCTCCTCGTTTCGCTTGGCACCCGCAGGCCAGTGGACCCCCTCCCTCGTCCTCGGAACTGGCCCTTTTTAGTCATGTCACCTCTTTCTTCCCGTCGACTGTCTTAATGGTGACCATCCCCCGGCTGAGAGCTACCGCCCCGCTCGCCCTTACTTTGGTAAGCCACCTAGTTTCTCCTCCAAACCCGTCTTTACTCCTTCCAGTCACTTCGCCCTAGCGACCACAACCTACCTCACATTGCCTCAACCGCGTCGCGTCTCGCCAGCATGATGCTACTTCTCAGCAGGAAGCTATCTCCCAAAGGCATCCCCTAGAGTGGAAGGTTGTCATGCGTTGGAATTGCTGGCAACATGACCGTGACGTGCCACACTAGCGCCAGCGTCCGTGGCGCCCATCTTTTACCCGGGTCGGCTCCCCCTTCTTTGGATAGGTGCTTCCGTTGCCTGCCTCGTGACCATCGAGCGAGCTCTTGTAATGACCCGGTATGTTGCTTGCGGTGCCATCGGAACGGGCATCGCACTCAGGATTGCTCAGCGTGCTTTGTTCCGGCCACCCCGGCTCTGGCACCGCCACCTGCCCCTCTCCTGTCCATCTCGCACGCCTCTTCCCTGCGTACTCGCCCTGCCCTCTCATTTTCGATGCCCTCCCCGCCCATAGACAACCTCGACACCAGACTAGATGAGGACTCCAGTGTACTCCGTGCGTCCTTGGGCCAACGATTGTTTCTAAGGTGATAGCGCAACCACTAGTGCTCTCCCCACCATCGCTCATCCAACTTGTTTCTACGGTGATAACCGCTTCGCCGCATCCTGCTTGTGGGCCAGAGCAGGAGCTCCAAGCCGCTCGCTCCGTCGGGTTTGTCACGACAAGCATCATGACCTTGGAAAGCTGATGCTTAGCCTTTTGTAGGGGATCACCAGACTCTCCAACTCCTCCCCCCGCACCTCTAATGGAAGCCAACTTAGGTGTGGTGACTGTTAGCACTAACTTGTGCATGAGGAACTTTTGTCACACTTCATAAATAGGACCATGGTTTCCCTCAAACCGCCTCTTCTTTGTCAATACGAGTGAAGGATGGCCAAGGCCTGCAAATTGGCCACTTCAGTCAAGCTAACCCCTTTGTCGCAGTGCTCGTGCACCTTGCTTCCAAGGCAAGCTCCATGACAATCGCGTTCCGTGCGCGCCAGCTCATTCAAAGAAGCTTAACCCCACTGTGTATGAGGAGCTTGGAGACCTCTGACGGTGCAGTCAAGGAAGATAAATTCGGCCATGAAGGCTTCGCTCGACTGTTCAATGACCCGCTCAACGATTCAGTGATAGTCTCTTGTCGCGTTGGTTGGCCACTGCCACCCATGATAGTACTGTTGCCTGAGCCACTGCGCCTTGCCCACAATTCAGAATTGACCCTGCCTTGCCCCCTTAATATGGTGGTTGCCATGCACCAGTTTGCCCGTAGTATGGGCATGCACCTTTTAGTAACACTCCTTTCGACAACTTGTGACCATGCACTACCACCTCCCCATGTACCTACTGTATCGCTTCTGTATTGTTGTCTCAACTACCGAATTGTACCTTGAAGCGCGCCTACCTATCTCCCGCTTGAAGGAGCTGATGAGCCTATCATGCATCATTTTCCATGTTATGTTGGGAAGTTCATGGCCAGAATTCGTCGTCTTCTTGGGTGGTCATTCACGACCTCATCAACTCTACCAAAAGCAACATCGTTTGTCTCCAAGAAACCAAGTTAGCCACCATCGACCCTCGCACTGTTGCGGACTGCCTCGGCCCATGCTTCTCTAACTCCTTCGGCTTCCTCTCAACGATCGGGACCAGGGGGGTCTTGCTCGCTGTCTTAGGCGACCACTTCGACCTCTCTAAAACCTTCGTAGCTTAGTTCTCCGTCTCCTCCAAGATTATAGCCAAGTTCGACGAAACCTCGTGGTCCCTACAGGAGTGAATGGTCCTCAGAAGATTCTTTTTCTCCACAAACTACACGACATCGCCCCCACTGACCTAAACCCCAAGCGGGTGATTCTGGTGAACTTTAACCTCATCTACCAATTGACTAGGAGCAACAATCATGTCAATCGTGGTCTCATGACGGCTTTCCAACAGACTCCAGACCACCTTTACCTCAAAGAGCTCAAAATGGCCGGCCACAAATTCACTTGGAGTAATGAGTGAGCTAATCCCACTTTCTCTAGAATTGATCAGGTTACCACTGACTGGGAGCTCCTCTTCCCAATGACCTTCCTTCAAGCTTTGTCGACTCCTTCCTTGGATTATGCGCCTCTACTGGTCCAAGACATGCTTGGCGTATCCCGTCAATGCGGCTTCCACTTCAAAAGATTACTAGCCCAAGCTTGATGGGTTCGTCGATGTGGTCCAAGGTTCTTGGTCCAATGCAGTAGCCACCTCTCACCCAGCCAGGCAACTGCACATCAACCTTGCAAGAACAGCCAACGCCCTTGTTGTACCGCTTCAGAAATAGGAGATGATCGAAGATGGATGTACGATGGCTGGAGACATGCATATATGACTCGAATCTATGCTAACTAGCTTATTTGTTGGTTTTAATTTCCTCGCATGCATCAGATGGCCTTTCATTCATGTTCACCACTCTGTTTGGACCAAATGTCTAAATTTCTGAATTTCAGCCACCTCTTCCTCCTCTTGGCTTCTTCTACCTTGTTACACAATCGTACTACAATTGCTTAATCATATGCATGCTATTATGTTCTTTCTGCACACAAATTGTTACAAAATGTCCACTTCTATTGATTTAAGGTTTTGCGACACCGCCTCCACCTGCCTCGCTCAGCCGAAGGCAATGTCACAAGCTTTTCCGGGACGCCTTCGGAGCGCCTTTGGGGACGACTCCTACATGGACGCCTTCGAGAGGTGATGCGACATGTAGCAGTCACGGTTCTCACTCTCGGCCTATCTATAATCTACAAATTCTTTTTGCTAAATTTGTAAAGTTGTGTATCACCTATGTGAACTTTGCGTATGTGCGGTGGGTATTATAACTTGTACTCGTGGCTATGTGAACTCATGCGACTATGTGATGTAGAACTTGTGTACAATATTGTGATGGCAACGTGAAGTTGTTATTGAGCTATGTGGTTATATGCAGCTTCTATTATATTGTTTTTTTTAATGATTTTTTGAAATTTCTAGATTTTTTTGGCAATTATTTGTGCATTATGGAGTTTTCGTTGTTTTGCTGTAAAATAAGTAAATAAATATAATTTCTTCCACCTTGGTCGACGAAATTACTAGAGCTACAGTCAGTACGGGAATCTCCCTCAATACCGAGGGCTCAAAACCCTCGCGATAAAGGCAGAAGCCCTCGCAATTTAGTATTCACGAGGGCCGGCCCTCGTGGATAGGTGCTCGCGACCGCTCCCCCGCAAATAATGACATAACACGAGGACATGGCCCCCGCGAATAGTTAATCGCGAGGGTTTTATTTTGCCCTCGCGATTGACTGGCCTGGCAGCTTTATCGCGAGGGTCTCCCAGCCCTGGTGAAAAGTATGTGGGGCCCATGTTCCCTGACGCGCGTAGGAGCGAGCCCACAGCTATTCGCGAGGGCCACACAGCCCTAGCGAATAGCCTCCCTGCCCACTGCTAATCACGAGGGTCATGTGGCCCTCACGAATAGCCTTCTAATCACGAGGGCTGTGTGGCCCTAGCGAATAGCTGTGTCCTGTGGTTTTTTACGAGGGCTATATGGCCCTAGCGAATAGGTGTCCTGTGGTTTTTTACGAGGGCCCTTTAGCCCTCGCGAATAAGCATATTCAGCAAAAAAAGCTTTCAAATATGAATTTGAAACAAATTTCAATAGCAGCAAACACGGCATATATATATCAATCAACATCCACATCCTCGACACATCGACATCCACACATCCTCGACATCCACACATCGACAAAGCACAAAGCATCAACATCCACACATCCACATCCTCGACACATCGACATACACATCGACACATCGACAAAGTACAAAGCATATATCTGCATACACAACATTTCTAGCTACCATTATACATAGCATATACATATAAGAGCACCATACGCATAGTGTCGACGGTTGGGATATTGACCCAAGTCAACTAAGGTTCTTCAAGAGGGAGATAGGAGACACCCCGAACAAGACGAACAACAGCGAACAGGGAGCAGCAGGGGTTTTATCCTGGTTCAGGCCTCTCGGGAGAGATAATAGCCCTACGTCCAGCCTTTCTTTATATCAAAGAGGATTACAAGTGGACTCTCGACGAGACGAACAAGTCTCGGCGAGGTTGCGGGTGTACAAGAAGTGGTATGCAAAGATCTCATGGCCAGGGTCTTCTAAACGCCGTAGGGGCCTTGTTTATATAGTGTTGAACAACCGACCTACCGGAGGATAATCGGGCCGGGCTAACTACGAATACGTAACGAACTCGTACCATGCCAAATAAATCTCACGGTAGATAAGGTATTCTCCGATTCTTGAGGATCACGACTCCTAGTCCAATCCGGGAAACCAACGTCCGGGTCTTCACGTAGCCGTGCAGAACTCTGTTCGAGACGGACTCAAACAGGAATCCTAGGCCGTTACACACCATGCCAGCTAGGAAGCTGTTCGGCAGTACGCGCATGGGCCTGATAGAACCTTCCAGGGAGCTGAGCCCTGGTAGGCTGTTCGACTAGGCCGTCAGGGAGTGGGCCATGGCAATGGGCCGTAATTCTATCCCCGACAGCTAGCCCCCGAGAATCAGATGGAAGGACTCACTAGAGTGGGGTCTTCCTCTTGAGACTCCAAGTCACGAAGAGGGAAATTTTGCTGCTACAAAGACGTGTAACAGGCGACCGAACAGGTTACGGTTCAACCGAACAAGACTTGCTCGGGACCGAACACACTCGGTCAATACCGAGCAACTCTGTTGCGTCGAACAGGGAATCATATCTGCCCGAGCAGAGCACTCAGCCTTCAGCGCGGACACTGGGAAAAATAGCCGTTGGCAGATTCCAACGGTAACTTCTGTCGCTGCGCAGTGAAAACAGGCGACCGTTTTACCTAGCCGTTGCGGTAAAAACTAGCCGTTTTGTGACAAAACCGTTGCAGGGCTGCTCATAAGGGACTATAAAAAGCACCCAAGCCGCCCGCGGCGAGCCACTTCTGCTCTCACGCCTTTCCTTCCCAAACCCTAATTCCAACCGCGCTCAGCACCAAGCACCCGAACTCCACCACCAAACCTGCTCCTCCAACCCTGGGAACCGCTATGGCTAAGTTCTCTGCCACTAGCTTAACCGAGGAGGACCTGAAGGTCTGGGAAGAGGAGGGACACATCGATACCGGTAGCTGGAGGCTGCCCGGGGAGGAGGAAACTCCGGAGCCGCTCGAGGGAGAGTTTATCAGCTTCGAACAGTTCGCACTGTTCGGGTTGAGGTCTCCCGAAAGCGGCTTCGTCGAGGCCTTCTTGAACATCAGCGGATTGGAGGTGGCGAACCTCAATCCGAATTCGGTCCTCCAGATGGCCGTCTTCGCACACCTGTGCGAGGGCTATCTGGGCATTGATCCGCCGGTGGGGCTATTCCTCCATTACTATACGATAACGAGGAGCAGCTCCGCCGCTTCGGCGCTCGGGTGCTACTACCTCAAGCTCCGGGCCACCGCCGATGACGCGCCGTACCCCCGTCCGCCGCTGCTCGACTCAATGGGCGCGTGGTGGACGAGGTGGTTCTACACCAAACGGAGCGACGACAGCAAGCTCGTGACGACATGCACCATTGCAGTATTGTGACATATATGAGTATACATATAGCTTCCTTAATCTGATGGCACTCACATCACAATGCTAGGTGAATAGAGAGAAACCAGACATATTGAAATGCATACCATGATGTGAAGGAGCGCTGGGATAGCCACTAGGTGGGTAAGCACCATGTTGCTGTGGTGTATATCCGAACGACGGATAACCACCATACTGGCATGGTAGATATCCAAACGGTGCATACCCATGCCCATCTGGGGGATACACTAATTGGGGATAGGAGCCTAGAGGTGGCGGGCATCCTGGTCCTGGTAGTTGGTACGGGTAGTGGTATGCAGTTGAAGGACAAGAGGGATGTGCACGTTGAGGAGAGTATGAGTTCCATCCTGGGATACACTAATTGGGGATAGGAGCCTAGAGGTGGCGGGCATCCTGGTCCTGGTAGTTGGTACGGGTAGTGGTATGCAGTTGAAGGACAAGAGGGATGTGCACGTTCAGGAGAGTATGAGTTCCATCCTTTGTTGACATGGTTGTCCTTTCCACCTCCCATTCTTCTTCAATGAGGCTACACACAATCATTTGGTTAAACATCGGAATTGAACAGATGGTGAGACAAAGTAGCATTTATTTCGTCTTATAAAAAAGCTATGTAAATATAATTTATTTTGTTATGATTTGTTTTATCAATAAAGGTATATTAAGCATGACTTTTTTTTACATATTTGCACTAATTTTTTGAATAAGACAAATGGTCAAAGACGTGTCCGAAAATCAAAGGCGTCAAACAAAAGAAAACGGAAGGAGTACTAACTAGAGCAATGCCAACTTATGATACAACACTAGGAGTTCTATTCGTCAACAACATATATATAGCAGAGCAATTAGGTTGAGAAAATCAACCTTTGTTTTTCTAATATTTTACCTAGGAATAGCATAAAAAGGGCTACACATGTTCCTTCTTTGTACATTGTGTTGACATGGTCAACAACCACCCATGCGGCGCTAAGTTCATCAAGTCAACAATTTGTGAGCTTCATTAATCACCACCATCCACTAGCCCTATTTGCTGAGCTGCTCAACCGGTCCAGCCGCATCAGCACCACAGCACCCTTCATTCTATTTCAATGGCAAAATTGGTTCTACAGCATCGAAAGATCCATATTTTTGGTTTATACCACCGAAAAAGTCTGGTTCACTTTAATACCATCCAAAGCTCCTTTTGTTTCATTTTTTTACCACTCCGTCGCCCTCCCCTCAACTCCCGTTACTGCCTCCCGTCATCTCCTCTAGCGGCGACTGTTCAGTATCGATCTCTCCCACGCGATCTCCCCCAGGCGCGATCTCATCGTCCCGGTCGCCCCAGCGCCGGCTCCTCTCCTGGTCGCCTGCTCCTATTCCTCTCGATCACCCTAGCGCTGGTTGGCCGCCTGCTCCTCTTCCTCCCAGGTGCTGTCCCCTCCTGGCCGCCCCTTGCGCAGGGACCTCCCCTCCTAGCGCTCGCCCCTGCATTGGACATCGGCGGCTCCCCTCCTGGATGAAAACTCCTCGGCAAGCCACGACCATTATAGTTGAACCTCAATCCTAACCAGCACTAATTCACTAGGTTTGGTTCATCACCAATAAGATTGTTGTTCTTCACCAAAATTTTGGGCTTGTCAATTGGAAGAATCAACATTAGTATGGACAAAGCCATTATACATGAAGGGTAAATTTCAAGAACTAACTTATCTCTAAATTACTTCATATTTTTTGCATATTGGGAAAAGACCTTTGTCACTGTTAGGTCTAAATTTTATTGCATTTTTCAGAATTGATCCTAAGATGGCATGTAGAGTACATGTCAATGTGAAGTCTTTTATCAGTATGATCGATGGTAGGCGTGTGTACAATAAGGGTAGAACAATTGAATGGGATGTGGATTCAGAAGAGTACTCGATGGTTGAACTGCAAAAAGACATCAAGGAGTATTATGAATGGGCAAGTTCCCAAGAGTGTAATATTTGGTATGCTATGAGAGATGATCAACTTGTCAAGCTTACTAATGACAATGAGCTACTGCAGTTGTTGAGGGATTCTAGGAATGCATCATTTGTCATAACCGTTGACAAAGTTTGAGAGATGGATGATATGGGGCTGCCACCAAATGATGGACATGATGGTGGTATCGATTGGGCACTTGTACCAAATTATGGAGAAACCGTTGCAGGGCCTTCTAGGGTGGAAGAGGAAGAGCATGATCATTTTATGGATTCAGGTGTGCATCCTGAAGGAGATGAACCCACAGGAGTGGAGGTACATCAAAATGGTCGAACAAAAGGATCATGTGGAACAAATGTGTGACATTCCATATTTTGACCCATAGGGTGTCCCAGATGACGAGGCTGTTATTGATGCCGCATTTCTCACACATCATATGACAGAGATAACCCGGTTGTTGAGAACGAGTCAACATTTATGGACAAGAAGTCATTTATCATGGCTATCAAACAATATGCTATCAATAAGGAGTTTGAAACTGTAATCACACACAGTGATCCACAAAGATATAGGGCAAAGTGTGTGAATACAGATTGCCCATGGAATGTGTATGCAAGGAGAGTGCACGGTGGCACAACATTCATGGTATGTTTTCGTATTTTTTTAGACTTGTACATTCATTGGGGCATTGTTGATTTACTTTTTTCTATATGCAGGTGATTAAAATTGGACCTGAGCATACCTGTTCAAGTACTACTAGGTTGAAGGCGAAGGAGGCGAGTAAGGCCTGGATTGTGGAAAAAAGAAAGGAGATCATGGCCAGAGAGCCTATAATCAGTGCAAGGCAGTTGCAAGCACGGTGGCACAACATATCCACAGCAATTATGGAGTACAATAGAGTTTGGGCTGGGAAGCAGGCTGCCATGGCAGATATCCATGGTTCTTGGGAGGGTAGTTTCAAGCAATTATGGAATTTCAAGGCTGTATTGGAGAAGACTTGTCCTAGCAGTATTGTTGAGATTGATTGCCAGAAGGTTGCTGGACAAATGCGTTTCTCCAGGATGTTTGTCGCTATTAGATCATGTGTGGATGGTTTCCTAGTTGGTTGCAGGCCATACCTTGGGGTAGATTCTACCCACCTGACAGGCAGGTATAATGGACAACTTGCAGCAGCGACTGCCATAGATGGCCACAACTGGATGTATCCAGTAGCTTACGGAATCTTTGATAAGGAGACAAATTCTAATTGGGCTTGGTTCATGACTCAGCTGAAGAGGGCAATTGGCACACCCTTAGGACTGACAATTCATACAGATGCTTGTAAGGGTCTTGACTTTGCCGTGGGTCAGGTGTTTGGCGATGCAGCAGAGCATAGGGAGTGTTTTAGATACTTGATGATGAATTTTAGAAAGAAATTCAAGGGAGATGTTCTCAAGTATATGTGGCCAACTGCTTGGTCTTGCAAGCCTGAGAGATATCAAATGCTATTGGAAAAGGTTGCACAAACTTGTCCACAAGCTATCAATTATCTTCAAACACACCTTAAGCACCTGTGGTATTGCGCCCACGGTCCGGAATGTTAAGCTCGGGCGGGTGCTGGTCTGTCTTGTCTTGTCTTGGTCTTATCTTGTCTTGTCGTAGATGTAGCAGGTTTGAGCAGGAACGAAGACTCACGCAAAGAGTATAAGAAAGAAACTATGAAACACAAGAGTCTTAATCTTGAAGTCTCTGTTGTCATTAATTACCAAAATCAAATAAGCCCCTCGGGAGCTTGCTCTTACACATACCTTGGGATAACGGACAACTTGCAGCAGCGACAGTCATAGATGGCCACATCTGGATGTATCCAGTAGCTTACGGAATCTTTGATAAGGAGACAAATTCTAATTGGGCTTGGTTCATGACTCAGCTGAAGAGGGCAATTGGCACACCCTTGGGACTGACAATTCATACAGATGCTTGCAAGGGTCTTGACTTTGCCGTGGGTCAGGTGTTTGGCATACCTGGGCGTGGCTTGCCGAGGAGTTTTCGTCCAGGAGGGGAGCCGCCGATGTCCAATGCAGGGGCGCGCGCCAGGAGGGGAGGTGCCTGCGCAAGGAGCGGTTAGGAAGGGACAGCGCCCGGGAGGAAGAGGAGCAGGCGGCCAAGCAGCGCTGGGGCGATCGGTAGGAAGAGGAGCAGGCGGCCAGGAGAGGAGCCGGCGCTGGGGCGACCGGGACGAAGAGATCGCGCGGGAGAGATCGATATTGAACAGTCGCCGCCCGAGGAGATAACGGGAGGCAGTAACGAGAGTTGAGGGGAGGCCGACGAAGTGGTAAAAAATGAAACAAAAGGAGATTTGGATGGTATTAAAGTGAACCAGACTTTTTCGGTGGTATAAACAAAACTATGGATCTTTCGATGCTATAGAACCAATTTTGCCTTTTAATAAAGACATGAAAAGGCTAAAAATTATTTTTAACGAAAATATGTTTGAGATCTTTTAAAAAAATTCTCACAAAGTCTCATAAAAATCATCACAAAATGTTACAATTAATGGTCTGTAAATATAATAAATTTTGGTCAACAAAACAAAACTAAAATAAACAGTGAATCAAAAGAGGACCTTTAAATCGTTCCTTTCATCCACTCAATTTTTGATCCCGTGCTCACACTACAAATTAGAATATCAAGGACTAATAGGAACCTCCAAGGTAGTAGAATAGATGATAGATGCTTCAAAGACGCACACTACAAATGCAGCAGAACCAAATTCCTGAAATACACATCGTTCAAAAGGAAAAAGGAAGTGGAGAAGAAACGCAGAGCTAAGCATATCAAGGATTAGGAACGAGCCGTAGTAGTTCTTAGTCGTTTAGTGTGCAGCGCTTACCTTAAAGATGATGAATCAACTTGGATTTTATTACTTCATCCCCGTCTTCTTTCTTTGAGGATTCTTCTTGGAAACTTGCAAGAGGAAGATGTGTTGCGTAGGACAGAGTTGTCAATCACATCGCATGTCTCCTTTTTGGCCTTTTCTGAAGATAAGGTAAGCATATGCTTTATTTCTATGATTTCCTTTCTTTGAGTGGACGGACAGAACTAATTGCTCATATTGCGGGATTTGATTTTATTCTAGTATATATATATCCAAGGAATATATGCTCTCTCTTTTTTTTTTGGCTTCTTTTCACCAAGTTGAAAGGAGTGGACTAGAGAAGAGAAGAATCTTAAAAAAAAAACTGTAAATAACTACGATGCCTGTGATTGGGTGAAGATGTGAAAGTTAACATTGTTTCACAGCAAGAAACTTGCATTATTGCAACAACTCATGTCCTTCTGAATTCGTCCCCCGGTTTCTTTTTTTATTTTCAAGTGTGGCACAAGAAAAAGAACTTGAATAGGCTGCCTTTTGTTTAATACGAAATATGCTCGAAGACAAATGGTCTTACTTAAACATAGATATCTGATATGGTAGTAAGGTCTCTAGATATGGACAAAGATCACTTTAAACCTAAGGCATAAATGAGGATATTTTGGGATCAAAAGTTCCCTGCCTTGGTGCTATTGGAATACTAATGTATCTTGCAAATTAATTACTAGACCTAGCATTGCTTTCACGGTGAATGTTTTGGCTCAATACAGCTCGACGCCTACCAGGAGGCAGTCGACCAGAGTTAAACGGTCTTTAGGTACTTGCAAGGAGTGCAGGATATTGGGTTGTTCTATATAGGGATGGCAATCAGGGGTGTTGGGTTGTTCCATATAGGGATGGCAATCAGGTGGATATCTCCGGGTACAACCTTGTCTAACGCGAATCCGAAACCGGAATGGTTGGTCCAAACCCGAACCCAAAACTTGTCTTGGGCACAAACACACACCCATACCCGAACCCGATGGGTACCCGAAACCCAAAATGAATATGTGAGTGGGAGGTGTGCATTACCATCTGCAGATCTGCTGGAGGCGATGGAGGTTGAGGGGGCCGAGGAAAGGGGTGGCGGCGGCGAGGTGTCGAGGGGAGGCAGCGACGTCCTGGAGATGAGAGGAGGTGGTCGCCTCAAGGCGAGGCTACGACTGCGTCCATTGGGGTTGGGGAGAAATTTGAAGCTAGGGTTTTTGTTATTCCGTATATATATTTAGAAAGATGGACCCACTGAATTCGGGTAACCCATGGGTACTCATGGGTATAAAATTAAACCCAAACCCGAACCAGATAATTTCGGATACCCGAACCCGATTACCCATAAGCACAATCCGTGACCCAATACTAACACGATGGGTTTTTCTGTCATCCCTAGTTCTATAGGAGGGATACTGATGCAGGATTCATGTATGATCTGCACATGGCTAAATCTCGAACGGGGTTTGTTTACCTGTATGGCGGTATAACAATTTCTTGGAAATCTAGTAAACAATGGTTTGTGCCTACATCCACTAATCATTCTAAGATTATTGCATTGTATGAAGCAGCCCGTGAATGTGTTTGGTTGAGGCAGATAGTTAATTACATCCAGAAATCATGTGGTATGAATACCATCGATACCCACACAATTATCAATGATGATAATGCTGCTTGTATTGCACAGATGTAAATGGGGTACGTAAAGAGCAACATAACGAACCATATTTGCTGCCAAGCTGTTCTATCCCTTTGAACTCCAGAAGAGTGGCAAGACAAAAGTAGTTGAAATGAAATTGTGTGACAATTTGGCAAACATTATCACAAAGGCTTTGCCTACCTCAACGTTGGGAATTGTGTTCGTGGAATAGCGATAAGGTGATTTCAAGAGGTGTAAGGCTCAGGGGAGCATGAACCTAAGAGGTCGCTTATAGTGATCACGAAAATCATATATTGTACTCTTTTTTCTGTTGACTGATGTTTCCCATAGTTTGGTTTTTAATGAGGCAATAAAAAAAGTTAGCTTGCATGTACAATGCTCTCTTTTCTCCAATCTTTTTTCCACTAGGTTTTTGGATGGAGTTTTCAACGAGACGTGTATATCACGGTTTTCCTAAGGAGTGTTGAAACCTACATGACATGTCGTATATGTAGGGGTATTATGGGTAAAACCTAATTGGGCCATAAGTCCTTATCCTAGAGGTTTCTTAGTTGTTAAGAAACCCTCCGCTAGAATTATATAAGACACCCTTGTGTAATTGGCTGCTAGCATATTGAGATTAATAAAGATATCCATCGTGGATGTTCTCCCTACATCTATGTTCATATACTATGCGATTGAATCTTGTGATTGGTAGTCCACGATGTGTTGCGATTCGCTATTTCATATATAACAGAAATCACCTCTAGCTCTAGTATAAATTTCTTCTTTTGAATTTATTATAAATATCCGTAATTATGTAGCTTAAGTTAAGGAAAATGCATCTAATATCATGCTAGTTTTAATGTCTATTTAAAAATGGATTTAAAATTTATGAAATGTTTGAATAGAATAAAAACAACGTGTATCCATTTAACATATAATCATTAGTTTATTTTCTTTGTATTTTCTATACAAAATAAAATGTTTATACCATGTGTTCATGTTAAAATAAAATTTCTAAAATAAAAGAAACTATAAATAATATTTGTCTATTTTCTATATACCTGTATTTATAAGTCTGTTTCCTATTCAGTAGTAAATAAATTATCCATTTACTTTTAATGGCTAGCCATTTTGAACTAATATCAACTTTGCAAAATTTCACAAATCCAATGCATATGTTATTTTATCATGTTAGTGCATGCAAGCTCATATATTTGTTTTTGCATCTCTTCTGGTGTATGCTGCATTGTTGGTTGTTTTTGTGTGGAATAGATCGGTTGGGCAATGAGGATGGGTAACTTGATGCCGTCGATGTTTCCAGGGGTGAACTGCTCCAAGATCGAGGCAATTTTTTTTTGAAATTTCAGTTCTGTTTTTTTTTTTGTGCCAAAACTGCTACAATTTGATTAAACTGTCGTATATGGGCTAAATAATTCCATCGCATGTTTCGACTTCCGGAATGTGAACTCTCTGTGACTCTGCCACGAACATACAAGGGTGTAATTATATTGGAAAAATTGATTAAATAATATACATGTAATTTCGAATTGCAAAAGTATACGGTATATTTCTGTTTTTACGAAAATGAGCTCGTTTTAGCCACTTGGCATGGTGGAAACGGAGCTTCTGCCACCCTGCATGGAGAAAAGACGGCTTTGGCCGCCCCAGGTGTACGCAAGGTGGCTTCCACAACCACGGCTGGCCACGCGGCGGCCCCTGCGCATGCGTCGGCTCCGCTTGCGCCTCAAATTCCCCAGCCTCGGATACACCCTTTGCTTTGGAGTGCGTGCCTAAATAAATGAACGGTGCAGCAGCTGCATGCGGAAAAAGACGAAAGTGCTAGTGGGTTGTCACTATGTGTCTGCCATGAAATAACTGCCACTAATATGTTAAGCCTGTGTTTAATTACTAAATAAGTAATTATTGATTAATAAATTGCATGCTTATGATAATTTAATCCACACACGTTCGGCTATATAACGAGGATCCTTAGTCCTCCACACAACATTTCTGCTGCCCGGTGCTCAGCTACGCTCGTGTTGCTTGCGTTTTTCATTGTCTTCATCAAGGTGCTCTTTTTTTTTTGCTTTGAACCGGTCTGAAGGTAATATAATATGTAGATGATATTTGAGTTTTAAAACTTTCATTCACTATTTAATGTGTTTCAATGAGCAGGTGTTGGTACCTCGGGAGCAGACTGTTTATTCGACATATTATTACTAGGTATGCATTTTAATAAACCATCGTGCGTAGACTTGTATAGTACAGTAGAATAAATAGAGATTAATGTTGATTTATATAGTACTGAAATGTAGCATTAATGTTGGACATCTTATGACTACCGTACTGACTAATTCGTTGCAGTGCTAAGAAAATATTAACGCAGACTGTTCATGTAATATTTGAAGTTAAATAAAAAAACTAAAACGAAGTGCGGTACATGAATACGAGCACAAACGTTTCATTAACTCGTATCATAGATATTAATTAAGTTGTTATATTAATAAAGGTCATAGTTTAATAAAGTTCCAAAACGGTGTCCACCAAGTGTGTTTAGTATTTCATATAAAAAAAGTAGGTTGTTGTTGCACAAGCATGCACAACATTAAGAGTCGGTTAGGTAAATAGTTTTTTTTATACTGTAGGCGTGCACATGAGTAAAAAAATATGTGTGATGTGTCGGTGCTTATCATTTTGATGTAAAAACTAAGTTAAATGATAATCTCGTCATGACCAGGCATGTAAAATATACATAGAATAATAACTAATTAAACAATAATTTGTAATAGTGGTAATAAACTATGAAGGACAAAATCTGCACATCTGATATTAACTCGTATTTTAGGAGATTTTACAAGAATAAACATTATTATAGAGGGGATTTTTTAGGAAATAAAATGAAGAAAAATGTTGTATTGAATTAAAATTTTGAAAATAATCTCCGAAAAATAAATATAATATTCTTAAATATATGAGCACATGTATCTTTTTACAATTTATATAAAATGTTACATTATTAACTAAATTAATTTTAATGCAAATAATTTTTGAGTGACAATATGGCATACTTTCGCAATAATTGAGAATTCATATATAGATAAGTAACAATTTTTTTAAATGACAGATGAACAGATCTTTATGGGTACAACACTGCATATTTTCTATGGAGATGCTCCAACAGAAGTGCAGGTTACTTTTGTTAGCATGCACAGTTGCCGGCACACACAAGCCGTAATAGATCTTCCTATAAGACCTAAAGACTTAATTGTGGGGTGGTAGATAGAACACTTGGTATAGATCGGTGAAAGTTCAAAGTGCGCCTACAGATGGTTCGGCCCCGTTACGTCCCGAACACTTCACATGTAGAATACATATTTTTTATCTAGAATACGTCCCGAACACGTCCCGTTACATATTTTTTTTATCTAGAATAGCTCTCCGTTTTTCTACTTTTATTGAAATTGAAATTAGTACAACATTTGAGGTGAACTTGGTACTTATATATTTCCCATGGTCACAAAAACATGTAAATTTAGAATATCAGCGGTCAAACAATTAGATCTATAGAGAAGAACAAGATGTTTAAAATGGCATGTAGATTCTTCCCATAAAATATTTTAATAACACTAAGTAATTGCAATTAAGTTATGTCTTATGTATATTTGTAAGGTATTTTAGAGACAACACACATTACAGACGTGAATTAGTTGCAAACCATGGATCGGACATGCTTGCATGGTTGTGAGAGTGGGATCCAAACGTTTGTTCATCGATCGCCATGTTGCTCCAATTAAACTGAAACCAGATTCATGCGACCACGCTCTTCTTTGATCACCGACATTTACACCACACGTACGAGATTGCACGCTTATCGCGTTGACTTTTTTTTGGTTCTTGACAAATATCTTGCATGCATGTTGACCGATACTGAACCGACGTTTGCACACCACATATATTTTCTGAGAAATGTTAGGGAACGGACGTCCGTCGAAACTGACGAACCGCGCTCCCCTTCGTCCCGCGCGCGCTCGCTGTGCAGAGAAGGAGGAGGAGGAAGGATACCTCGATGCCGTCGCCGCCGTCGCCCTCGCCCTCGCCGTCGCCGTCGCCGCCGCCGGGTTAGGGAATATGTGGGGTTCCTCCGGGTGTAGAGGGAGGTTGGGGCGGCGGCGGTCCGGCGGTGGGGGGCGGCTCGTCGGGGGCGGCGGCTTGCACGCATGATGAAAGATCATCTCCTACCATTTCTAATTTAGAATAGACTTAGCATGAATCTCCTACCATTTCTAATTTAGAATAGACTTAGTATGATTCAATATTATTCATCAACATTTTTATCTTTTCTATTTTATTTGCTACAGTACTATGTTCGTCATATGTTGAGTACCATTGGAGATGAACTAAGCCCCAAACAAGATAGAGCAATCGATTTCAATAGGAATTGAATATTTTCCCGGCATCCGCAAACATGGTGTGTATAGCCTCTAGTATCTACGATGGATGATTTTTTTCGATTCTTATGAATTTCCCATATTTTCTTCTTCTTCTTCTTCTTCTTCTTCTTCTTTACGCGTCCGGGGGCCGGGCTGCTTTGTGCGTTGAATTTTCGGCAGAACGAAGCACTAAAAACCGCGCATACATGCCCCAGCCATGCAGAGGTAAATAAAGCTGCCGACGAAGACGTGTGTGTGGTCGATCAGCGATTCGGCGGCTCGAGAGTCAATTGCATGCATGCACAATACCTCTCTGCTTGTAATATGAGAAATCCATCTCATATCTAACAGTACAGCTGCCACCCGTCCGTCTTTTACGTATGATAAAAGATCATCTCCTACCATTTCTAATTTAGAATAGACTTAGCATGAATCCCCTACCATTTCTAATTTAGAATAGACTTAGCATGATTCAATATTATTCATCAATATTTTTATCTTTTCTATTTTATTAGCTACAGTACTAAGTTCGCAATATGTTGAGTACCATTGGAGATGAACTAAGCCCCAAACAAGATAGAGCAATCGATTTCAATAGGAATTGAATATTTTCCCGGCATCCGCAAACATGGTGTGTATAGCCTCTAGTATCTACGATGGATGATTTTTTTCGATTCTTATGAATTTAATTTTTTTTGGGGAGGGGATCATATTGGTGTGCCATGCACATGAGAATTAATATATCTTTTACATGCTTCATCTATGCAGTATGCATGTTCACCGAAGACCTTCCTACGTTTAATTTGATAGGATGCATAAGAAACGTATTCATGAAAGACTCCTATTTTTGGTTGGCTGCTTCACTAATGTCATATTAGTCCTCTCCACTTTGTCGATGTAATTCCTCACCATGCTTTAGGTTCTCAAGTGACCCATTAAAAATGGATGGAACGATGCTCTTTTATCCTTTTATTTAGTGTGGGGGAGGAACCCTCCAATGGAAGCCATTGCTTAGTGAACTAGGACATATTTGCTGACCAAAACACATGAGTCGGGCATGGATTAGTATCCGCCCTTCAACGGTTTGGTCGGGCACTCGACCTAAGGTGGTATTGAAACAAACAAAAATCCCCATAAGTTATGAGTGGGTCCCTCCTACCTTGCATAGACAACAACACCAACTTAGCCTGTAGTATCTACGATGGATGATTTTTTTTTATTCTTATGAATTTAATTTTTTTGGGGGAGGGGATCATATTGGTGTGCCATGCACATTGGAATTATAATATCTTGTACATGCTTCATCTATGTGGTATGCATGTTCACCAAAGACCTTCCTACCTTTAATTTGACAGGATGCATAAGAAATGTATTCATGAAAGACTCCTATTTTTGGTTCGCTGCTTCACTAATGTTGTCGACGATTGGGATATTGACCCAAGTCAACCAAGATTCTTCAAGGGGGAGATAGGAGACACGCCGAACAACCACGAACAGCAACGAACAGGGAGACAGGGTTTTTATCCTGGTTCAGGCATCTCGGGAGAGATAATAGCCCTACGTCCAGCCTTTCTTATATATCAGAGATGATTACAAGAGGATCCTCGACGAGACGAACAGATCTCGGCGAGATTATGGGTGTACAGTGGAGCTTAATCAGGGTGTCTAAGCGTACCAAAGAACTCGTCCTGGATTGGCCCCTCAACACATCGTTGGGACCCTGTTTATATAGTGCAGAGCAAACCGACCTACCGAGGAATATCGGGCCGGGCTAACTACAAGATCGTAACGAACTTATACATGCCAAATATAACCTACGGTAGATAAGGTAATCTCCTAAACTTGGGGATCACGACTTCCAATCCAATCCGGGAAACCAACGTCCGGGTCTTCACGTAGCCGTGCAGAACTCTTGTTCGAGTAGGACTCAAACAGGAATCCTAGGCCGTTACGCACCGTGCCAGCCAAGAGGCTGTTCGGCAGGACGCGTATGGGCCAGATAGAACCTTCCAGGGAACTGGGCCCTGGTAGGCTGTTCAATTGGGCCGTCAGGGAGTGGGCCATGGCAATGGGCCGTATTTTTATCCCCGACAACTGTCATATTAGTCCTCTCCACTTTGTCGATCTAATTCCTCACCATGCTTTAGGTTCTCAAGTGACCCATTAAAAATGGATGGAACGATGCTCTTTTATCCTTTTATTTAGTGTGGGGAGGAACCCTCCAATGGAAGCCATTGCTTAGTGAACTAGGACATATTTGCTGACCAAAACACATGAGTCGGGCATGGATTAGTATCCGCCCTTCAACGGTTTGGTCGGGCACTCGACCTAAGGTGGTATTGAAACAAACAAAAATCCCCATAAGTTATGAGTGGGTCCCTCCTACCTTGCACAGACGACAACATCAACCGCACTCTCTTTCGAGCTTCCCTCCATGCCATTAAGGATGGAACTCCGCCAACTTCTAGCACGCCTGCTGGCTACAAGGAGGAGCTCTAGCATCCCTTGTTCCATATCTCCATATCATATCATTGCAAAAGAAACAGTCAACGGCGGATACATTACTTTACAACAATTGGACACATGACTTTCGTGAATTGTGATACCTTCATGCCTCAACTTCTCCTTGAGTTCGTTACACATTGGTCTAAAATACAATCATACAGACCAATGTATATGCCTAAGAATAATAGATGGAATCTATTCCTCCAAATTGGTCTACCCCTCGTAGTTCGTAGTCCCTCGGTAGCATATCTTGGTCGACCACCAAGTAGTTGATTTGGAACACACACGTTGAACAAAAAAATGTAGGTTTGCCATTGTTGGATTAATACCACAGGTATCTTGGTGTGGAAGGTTCAGCTTCAAACCACTATCTATGTTCTGCACAACGCAAGTTCTAAGACCGTAGATCATGTTTGCATTGAGTGCACCTTCTTGGGTAGGTTTGGGGGTCATGCGGGCTTGACGACCATATACCTCGTCTTTCTCTTCTCTTGTGGGTGGGTGGGCCTTTAGCTTTCAGAGTGCCAACAAGTCTCACAATAGGAACTTCAATAGCCTCATGATTAGTATCATATGAAATTATGGGAAAAAGAGGAGTTTTTTTTTTCATGGTGTCATCTCCCATGCTACTTAGGGTTTAGCACTCATCAGGGGAGACCGGACGATGTCAAGCCAAGTGTTGACATGCATATACCATCATTTTTCTGTTATTAAAAGACGGGTTTGACCGGTTAAGTTAGGGACCAGAGTGGCATGATATTGTAAGGTTAGGGACGTATCAGGAGCGGCATTATACCTTAATGACGAATTTCACTTAAACAAGAGAGTTGAGAGACCAAATCGACATTTTTCTTGACAAAATGACAGAGCTTCTATCGATTTGTTAAAAAAAACATATGTCATCTATCTAGTATTGCAATCATGCAGTCATACAATGACATATTTGGAATTAACACGTGAGTTTCACAGTACTCCCTCCGGTCATAAAAACAAGTCGTTGATGACTTTTGGACACATTTTTGACCATTCGTCTTATTAAAAAAACTATGCAAGTTATTATTTATTTTGTTGTGATTTGTTTTAGCATTAAAGGTACTTTAAGCATGATTTATATTTACGCATGTTTACACTAAATTTTTCAATAAGATTAAAGGTCAAACGTTTGTTCAAATGTCAACGGCAACCTGTTTTTATGACCGGAGGTAGTATTTTACGAGGCAACATTAATTCCAACTGCCCTACAGATAAATAGAATCCGTCTTTCAATCAGGCCATACGTATATATGACGGAAAGCACCATGGCAAGTGAATGTACCGTTGAAACCTCGATGTACCAGATACCGTTGAGAAAGTGAGAAGCTAGTCTTACTCTCTGCCCACACCTATGGCCAAAGTTCCAGATGAAAACGAGAAGTTGGAACTTGGAAGCATCACATGCATGCTCGGAGACGTTGACCACGACACAATGCCATCGTACGTAGCCACAGAAGATCACCCAAAAAAAAATATTCGCATTATTTTAGTCGACTAATCGTCGAGGTAAAAGCTTTAATTATATATCTTGCTGGTAGAGTCAGGCAGGGAGACTCGTGATGGGACTAATGGTGGACGGCTTTGGACCGGACTACTTCGCTCGCAGCTGCAGGCCGACCTGCGAGCTTGCTTTCCGGGGAAATGATGGCGGAGACGACGACGAACGACGATGCGCGACGCAGCTTTCACTCCCAAAGCAGCAGCGCTTTACTCTTGTGGTTTTAGTTTTGTTC
This sequence comes from Raddia distichophylla, assembly GCA_005191435.1. Taxonomy (NCBI): domain Eukaryota; kingdom Viridiplantae; phylum Streptophyta; class Magnoliopsida; order Poales; family Poaceae; genus Raddia; species Raddia distichophylla. The sequence continues at coordinate 67,444 of SPJY01021566.1, forward strand.
GTCTTGTCGCGGGATCTTGCTTTCTCCATGCGAGATTAGCAGCAGCATCCGCATGCCGACACTTTTGTGATACAAAATCACAGTCATAAGTAAGTATATTTTGCAACATCTGAATCTAATACCATCATTTTTATTAAAAGGTCATATATTAATAAAGAATTTTCTAGCTAATAAGGGCTTGTCCTATCTAGAAATCAAATACAGTACGCACACTGTTTCCAAACTCAGCCTACGTCATGCCATGTTACGTCGGACACATGGCGTTTGCACATAGGTGGATGGGATCTGAAACAAACTTACTGGACTACTGGTAGTATATATCTATGGGTGGATGGGATGGGTTATGAGCAGGAAGCAGCGAGCAGACTAGCAGCCGGAGGCAGAGGGCAAGTGCGTGTGACTAATCGATCAACAAGACAAGATCAGGAGGCTCAGGTTTGTAGTAATGATCAGTCCAAGCATGTTGATTGTTTTTATTGTATTACTAATTTTTAATCGCGTGAATTGATCGCGTCTTCACTGTCGTCTGTCCGTCCGTTATGAATGAAATGAAAGCAGCATCAGGGATGAGTTTGGGTGTGACAGCTCACTATAACCACGCTGTGCCGCTTGCGCTTCACATGGAGAAGATAATGGTGGAGATCACCGGACCTTCCACCGAGAAGGGCAAGACTGCAAGCCTGGACCTGGTGGTTGTCCTGGACACCAGCGGGAGCATGCGGGGGCAGAAGCTCGATGACATGAAGCAAGCCGCGGAGTTCGTCATCAGAAAGATGGGCGCGCTGGACACGCTCACGCTCGTCCCCTTCTCCTTCAAGGCCTGGAAGCCGAGCGCCGTGCCGCCGCTGTACATGAGCTCCAGGGTGAAGCATTACGCGAGCCATTTCGTCAGGGCCCTCACGGCGCAAGGCAACACCAACATCAAGGACGGCCTCCATACTGCCGTCCGAATCCTCCATGGCCGTAGGGACAAAACTGGCCGCGCCGCCGGTGTCTTTCTCATGTCCGATGGGATGCAGCACATCGGTGACGCCAGGGACGTCGATGTCCACGATTTCCCCGTCTTCACCTTTGGTTTTGGCCACAACCACGACCACCATGTATGTATAAGTATATATAGTCTGGGCTCATACATTACATATCGCTTGCAGCTTGCTCTTGCTTGATGTTATTATTATTTCGCTTTTGCTCCCCCGCGGGCGCCTGCGCTCGCGAGTTCGCGTAGGCGCCGAGTTCTATCGCGAGCGCAGGCGCTCGCTCACGCGGGCGTAGCGCGCCGACGCCGCTGCTCCAGGCCGCCGTGCTGCGTTCCGTCGTGAGCGCAGGCGCCAGGGATTACATAACCGAGCCGAGAGCAAAAACCGAGGGAGGCCCGGCTCGGCTAACCGACCGGTTTTCGCGGTTAACCGAAATTTTCGTTGGAAAACCAGCCAGATTCAAATTCATATTCAAAAAATGGTTCAGTCGGTTAACCCACCGGTTATCCCGGCTAGCCGACCTGTTAGCTCGGCTAACCGGTCTGTTTTAGCTGAAAATAGAAAAATTAGAGAAAAAATAGAAAAATTAATCTAAAAATAGGAAAAATTAAAGAGACATATAAATGTCAATTTTTCTATAATTTGGAACTAATTTTACTGTCGGAAAAATTACAGGGACATACAAATGTCAATTTAGCACTAATTTGACACTAGGGACATACAAAAAATATAGAAAAAATAGAAAAATTGCTACTAAGTGTAGGTCTGGGACTATGGGGAAAGTGTCGGTCACGGGTAGGGGAAGGACTGAATGAGGCACGCAGGAAAGGGCATATATATGGCATATTCGCATATTCTTTCTTTCTTTATTTATTTTTATTCATATCAAACAAAAAATACATAAAACTTTCGAATTTTTAAATTCTGTTTCAGCCAATAGTCATATAATAATGTTTACTATTTTATGGAATTTTTTTAGATTTTTTCACGAATTTTCAAATTTAAACCAAATTTGGATTTAATTCAAACCTAGCCGGCCGGTTTTTCAAAAACCGGCCCGCACTGGTTCACCGGTTAACCGTGGTTTTCAATCGGTTAACCGCGGTTTCGTAATCCCTGGCAGGCGCTCGCTCGCGCCAGTGTCCGTGTGCCGACGCCGCTGCTCGAGGCCGCCGTGCTCGCGAACGCCGGGCCGCCGTGCTCGAGGCTGCCGTCGTCTCCTGCTCCGACGGCCCGTCGATCTACTCTTCTCTACCTCTCTAATTTGCTCAATTGGTAGCTTACAGAGTTTTTTTTCACTTTTTTTATATTTTTTTCAGTACTTCTGTACGGTGAAATTTCTGTACAATTGTACTGAAAAAAGGATCGCATGCACTAAACGCAAAACGCAGAGTCGGTCTCTTATTTTCTATGAATTATCGATTTCTTTTGATGACTATACACAATTGAATTCACATACTGTGTATATATACATACAGTTGCTCTACGACATCTCACGCAGGAGCCATGGAGGCACATACCATAACACTCCACACTCGGCTGTCAGAAACAGTCTTCTCTGGTATTTCGCCAGGGTGCTCGGTATCCTCCGCGACGTCTCAGTTCTGAACCTGGCGGTGACCCTGAAACCGTATGCTGGGGCAACGATACTGGCGGTGTATCCTGGTAACTACCGGGTCACAACTGGCCATGGATCTTTCACCATCCATTTCGGTGAACTCGCACGCAAGGAGCATCGGAGAATCATCGCCGTCATACAACTCCCCGCCGTCCTCAACAATGAGAAAGCAAAGACTGTCATGGCCGTCGAATGTTCATACCGGTACGTACTAGTATATATATAATTGTATGTGCCAGAACAATTTAAATCCTTCATTTGATTTGGTTCATTGTATTAATTGATGTTGTGCGTGTTCTTCAGCCTCCCCAAAGAGAGGGGAAGCACCAGGAGCCTTTACATTTACATGGCCCGTGACCGGAGCGCGGGCCCGCGTGCCCCTCGGGGACATTTCCAGGCGGAGCTGGGCCGTCGCGACCAGGCACACCGCATCGGGGAGATGAAGAGGCTGGCGGATGCCAAGAGATTCGACATGGCCCTGGACGAGCTGGCGGAAGCCAAGAACGCCTTGAGGATCATCGAGAGCACCCAGCACACCATGTACCTGCTCGAAGCCCTCGCCCTCGAGCTGGAGCACCTCGAAGAGCTGTTGGAGTCGCATGAGGTCTACAACAAGCGCGGCAGCGCCTACATGGTGGCGGCCATCTTGTCGCACGATCGCCAGCGCTTCGCCGCGCGGGGCGGCGCCGGCGACGTCATGCTCTATGCGCTTCCGCGCATGCTCAAGTACGCAAGGCAAGCCGACGAGTTCCACAGGAACCCAAGCGCCGCCCGCATCTGATCTCGATGCATCGCCGTCGTGTCGTCCCGGCCGGCGCGCTAGCCTAGCATGATGATCAAGCTGCACTGTACCGCGAGCAAACCAATAATTCCGATCCTGTCCCTAGCTCGATCGGCTCGCCCGTCTAATAAAAAGCCAAGTCGTGGTTATTGCTTTTCATTGAAATATGTACCTAGGCTCTTATACTCTAGGGAAATTCTTTAGGACGGTGACGGGATACCTCCTAGCCGTCGGATCGGGGGGGGGGGCGCTGATCGGGACGAGGAAGAAGGGAGGAGGAAGGAGCTGACCTCGCCGTCGCCGTCGCCGTCGCCGCCATTGAGCTCGCCGCCGCCGGGTTAGGGTTCGGGTTAGGGAACATT
>SPJY01021566.1:94131-161710 GCA_005191435.1 Raddia distichophylla
TCTTGCTCCCTTGCTCGCCGCCGCGCCCACCAATGGTTCTTCTGCCACATGTGATGCGCTCCCCTATGCGAGGCCAGAGGCCAGATCTGGTGTAGTTGCTCTCCACGCTGTGGCCTCCGATGGTCGCCGTCACTTCTGGCGCTCTCGCCGTCGCCGCTTCTCCCGCGGCCGCGATTGCAGCCTCCGCCATCAGCTAACTCTCGCGATCCTCGTTCCTAGACTGCGCCGCCGCTTCCCATTTATCATATTCATCTTAGTACATCTCACCGCTGCCACTGCGACTCTGGTTCTTGCTCAGATTGATGGGGATGGATCGATTCATCGATCTGTTATGTTCAACAGGTAGGTGAGTTCTTTGGATTCCTTCGCAAGTAATTTTGGTCGGGGCATAAGATTAGAGGCTGCATCTTGAATTCTTGATGCACTTTAGCCCATGTGATTTATCTTTTTTTTTCCAATATGATTGGTTTGCGACATTCCATTCGAATATTTTGTTTATCTTTTCTGAGTTGACCTCGAACTGCTTTTGATCATCAAATCATTGAGGTTCGGGCCGGCCCTTGGAACTGGAATTCTCTCTATGGGCCGTGTCACGGGCCGACCCGAATCGCTCCTCCCTGTGCGTCCCTCTGATTCTCCGCCGCGGGTGGGCACGATTAATTCCATGGTTATTACGGCGGAGGCGGCGCATGCCATATTAGTCCCACCTCGCCCGATCGGGGTTGGATCCAGCAGGTTAAATAGGGGGTGGCGCCATGGTTGGTGGCCGAGCCAGGTCGCGGTGGCTTGTAACCCGAGCAGGGGCATGAAGGTGGTGCGGATGGATGCGGCGCGGCTGATCCATTACGTGAACTAAGAGAGGTGCCCCTTCGTCGGTATCAAGCCCGACTCGGTAGGCCTCTGTTTTTTAATTTCCGCATGCAACGGACAATGTTCATCCGCGTGTCCTGTTTTTCTGCAGATCATCTCTCTTTTTGGAAAGGAGAATAAGTGTTTTTGCACCTAGCCAAAGCCTGAATCTTGTTAGTTTCGGATTGGTGGAGAGGTGGTGAAGATAATTAGCGCCAGTATGATATTATACAGCCCTTAGTAGTTTCAGGGCTGTAGCTGTTTTGCTGCCTGAATTTTGTTCTCTCTGTGTTCAGCTACTACCTTGAACTCTTAATGGTAACACCTTGAATTAGGTGCAACATTGCACCTATGGCTCTTCTCCAATTCCCTAGTACATTTGTAATGTGGTATGCATTTGTAGTTCACCTTTCTTCCTCCCATGCCAGTGTCGTCGCTTGGTCCTCCACCTCCGCTATGGTGGTAGAGGCCGCAACAGATGTGAGGCATCGCTCCCACCTCCACCTCCGCTGTGGTAGCGGCGGCTCTATGGTAGAGGCAAAAATGTGTCGGCTGCTCTCATCGCTGGAGATGGTGTGGCGCCATGGCCATGGGGCAGAGGCAGATGTTACTGGCGGATGAATCTGTGGGGAGAGGTCAGGGTTTGCACGTGATCCACACCCGTCGGTTGGGATGGAAACGAGCCGAGTTCAAGTGAGCCAAAGGATGGCTCGGCTCGGCTCAGTTAAGTCAACGAGCTGAAAACTGGGCTCGGTTCGTGCTCATTTGTAAACAAACCGAGTCCGAGCAACTCGCGAGCTTCGAGCTCAAGTTCCAGCCCTACCCGTTGGAGTTTGGGAGGTCAGGGACGGAGCTAGAAAAAATGTTAAGAGGACCAATTCGTATAACTTCGTATAATGTATGCTATACGAAGTTATTACGAGTATATGTGTTAGCGTTGCTTGCAGCAGAGCTGGGGTTTCTTGAGAAGCTCACCTTCCTACAGGCTGCTGGCCTTGGCAGGTACAGCTGGGAGGCGCTGCTAGTAAACTTCACCGCCATTGTTGTCCTGTTATTTGGTGCATCTGTTGTGTTGTATGTCACTGCTCCAGTACAAAATGAGCATACTCACGGATATTCAGCAGTTCACAAGCCCTGAACTAGATGTACTGATTCAGTGTCATAAGCTCTCCTTTTCTTGTGCCTATGAAATCTGTACAATTTCTCCTCTCCTTTCCCCAAGGGAAAATTGGTCGAATGACACTCGGTTGATGTGTCTCGCGGAAACTAACATTCAGTTGATGTATCTTTTGATAAATAACACCGGGCACACCTATTACTTTTATATATGACATTTTGAGCATTTTGCTGGCTTTTTCCGACTTTCCTTTTTCTTTTCCACCAATTTGAGACATGAAAAGACCGAAATGTCCCTGCCTTATTTAGTTTAGATGCAGTATTACAAAATGTAATTGTATTTACAGAAATCCAGCGTTTTCCTAAGCTACTGCCGCACGGTGCTCCGTCTGGAAGGAATTGGAGGGCATAGCAAAAGCTAAAAAAAAAAAACAAAATGCCAGCCCCACCTATGTTGTGTTGTTTTTTCTCTCGCACCGACCTAGGCGACCCTAGCGAAGCCTTCTATCCCTATAGGATTCATGAAGCCAAGACATGGCAATGCTGCGTTTTATTCGTTTTACAAACGCCATTTTTTAATACATGCCCGCCCCATATTGAAACAGAGTAGTATACTAGCAGATATCCTTGCAAAACTAGGCATAGCCTCATATTAAAACAGAGGAGTATTATACTAGCAGATATCCTCAATTATCACCTGTCGACGATTGGGATATCGATCTCAAGTCAACCAAGGTTCTTCAAGAGTGAGATAGGAGACACGCCGAACAATGCGAACAGCAACGAACAGGAGACAAGGATTTTTATCCTGGTTCAGGCCTCTCGGGAGAGATAATAGCCCTACGTCCAGCCTTTCTTATATATCAGAGAAGAATACAAGAGATGGCTCGACGAGACGAACAAGTCTCGGCGAGATTATGGTGTATGCGAAGTGCTAAAGCTCTAAGTCAGGTCTCAGGTCCCCTCTACACGCCGTAGGGGCCCTGTTTATATAGTACGGAGCAAACCGTCCTACCAAGGAATATCGGGCCGGGCTAACTACGGGATCGTAATGAACTCATACATGCCAAATACAACCTACGGTAGATAAGGTAATCTCCTAATCTTGGGGATCACGACCTCCGATCCAATCCGGGTAACCAACGTCCGGGTCTTCACGCAGCCGCGCAGAGATCATATTCGAGACGGACTCAAACACGATCCTTTGGCCATTAGGCATCGTCCCGACCCAAAGGCTGTTCGGCAGGATGCATATGGGCCAGATAGAACCTTCCAGGGAGCTGGGCCCTGGTAGGCTGTTCGACTGGGCCGTCAGGGAGTGGGCCATGACAATGGGCCGTATTTTAATCCCCGACACCTTCGTCTCCACGGCCACCCTTTGGGACTGGTGGGAATGCTTGCGGTCCGGGCTCACTCCTCCATCTCATAAGGAGCTAAATGGCAAGATGATCTACACCCTCTGGAACATCTAGAAGGAGCGTAACCGCCGAATCTTCAACCAAACCTCTCAACTGCCGACGCTCACGGCAAGAGATGCGGCCACCGACTATCAGCTATGGCTTTCAACACCGGCTGATCCTGGCTAGTTTAGGGCCAGGACTGTGGTTTTTCCCTTTTTCTTGTAAATATGACTCGGTCTTTTCCTCTTCCTAATAATGGAGTGGTGGAACTCCCGCCTTTTTCCTCAAAAAAAAAAAAGAGAAAGAATTCATCAAGCATTGAAGATCCGGGGGCGGATGTGGCCTATACACACTACTATTGGGAATTTGGAAAAGGGAGATCTACCAGCTTACTGTTATACCCCGTTCAGGTGAAACCTAAATCTAGTAAAAGAAACTCTGCCTGACTGTACATATTTTATAATATTTTTTAAATCTTTACGGTTTTTCTCAGAAACCTCAAAATATTTTTAAATAAATTTTAACCTTTTGAGTCTTTTATAAAGACATAACTTTTTTAACTAAAATCAAAACCCAACCCAGGGGCAGAGCCAGGATTTAAGCATGAGGGGGGCCAATTGGACACAAAAAAAATTTCATATCGATGACATAAAAAATATCAGAACTATGATAAGTTCCTCTGAAGTGATCTTTGCAGCTAATTCCTTTTCAATATAAACTATCATGCGGTATCGAAGAAAATCGTTTCCCATTTTATTTCGAAGGCGTGTCTTGACAAGTTTCATGGCCAAAAATGCTCATTCGGTGGTTGCAGTTGACACTGGAAGAGTGATGACTAACCATAGCAACTTGTCAACCATTGAATAAATCGAAGCTTTGCCTGTTTTAGCTAGTGCATGTGTCAAATCAGCAAGAGATGGCAAGTGCTGCAGCCATAGGTCTGGATGGTTGCATGCATTAAGTTGAAAGTGTGGCGGTTGGAATTCCAACTGAGCTCTTTCTTGGCTAGAAAAATCTTTGGGGTAGAACTTGTCCACCAAAGTGCATATCAAAACATCGAACCGGATAGTTATGAGCTGAATTGGGGTCTTGGCCCATATGAATTGGGAAAGCACAATCTTTTCCATCGGTAACCTTCTTCCAATTTTGAAATCCCTTGACTGTAAATGCATCTGAACCAGACTTTCCAATTGGCTTTTTAGAAAAAAGAAAACAAGGCAAACAATAAACACGGTTCGTCTCAGGTGAATACTCCAACCAAGGGAAATTTGTGAACCATTTACTTTGAAATCGACGACGATGATTTGTCGATTCATTAAATGGGTACTGTCATAAATGGTTGGTATGGACCCTCAGATATATAAAACCGTCGAGCTTCATCTTGCTTACGAGGATGGAGTTCCCAGATTTGACATCTTTTCCCTGGGTCCCTCTCATATGCCGTTGTTACGATTCTAGCCGGAGTTTCCACAGTAGGAGTTACCTCAACAATTGAACTAGGATTATTAAGTCCAGAAGCTTGCACCTCATCTGGATTGGAAGAATTATCTACAGTAGGCTGCGAGCTTGATTCAGCTTTCTTATAGAAAGTATCCATTGTTCTTTGCCTCTTCATACTAGATTATCGGCTGTATGGTTAATCGATAAACTAAGGCACAATGAAATTGAGAAATTAATAAATTATCTATTTGATGCCTTCTATTATACTAATTATATATAACTAGATCTTCTATTTTCATACTGTAATACAACATATGCTTATGTATCAATGTATAGCAATATCACAAATTCACAAAACAATTGGACAATAGCTAATTTGTGATGCCGTGATGGAGAATTAATTAAGATATTAGTCATTAGAGATTAGTAGATTACCTTCAAGTCTGCACTCTGCGCTTTGTACGTACGGCGCGATCGGCGATCGGCGTCGAAACTGGACCGCGCACGCACGCAACAGCGGCTAGCTGCAGCGGCGCCTCCGCGCATGCACACGCAAGCACGCGGTCCCAACCACAAACCAAAGACCCAAGATTCCTACTCGTATGTCACTGCTATGGACAAACTCAACCCAGGGGAACTCATAGAATTTTAGAATATACTAGTATATTACACGTATGGCGTATGCTAGAAAAAATGGGAATGAGTTCGTGCACACCTCTCAATTATCTCTCTAAGCCACAAACGGATTTTTTAACATTTCCATCCATCATTTTTTATGCCGTGGGCAAGAACCCGTGATTAACTCAGCGTGCACCGACAGCTCAGGCGGCGCCGCCGCCGCGGTCGCCGGCGTAGAGCGCGCTGGCCTTGGCGCGGCCAGGGCGGCGCGGGAGCGGCGGCCGGGCCTTCCTGGGGCCGAGCATCCTGATGGCCTCCGGCATGGCGGGGCGGCGCTCCGGCGTCTCCTGGATGCAGAGCAGCGCCGCCAGGACGCAGCGCTTGATGGCCCTCTGCTGCGAGAGCGCGCGCCGCCTCGCCGGGAAGGAGAGGCAGCGCGGGAGAGCCCGGCTGCGGAACGCCACGCCGTGGAGCGCCGGGTCCACCACCTTCCTCAGCCTCCGCGCCATGTAGCGCCGGTTGGTGTCCGCCCACGTCTGACGCACACAAGAATCAAATATTTTTAACGCTTTTGCTAATCATCGGGGGCATCAGCGTCAGGCGATAACTTATTTAACTTTCGGTCGACTTTTTTAATGTATCTAAATATTTTCGTTGGATCTTCTAAAAGTGCGTCGTGTAAAGGTGTCTGATTTACCGGCTCGGAAAATCGACGAAGAGTTAAAATAAGTCTTAGTAGTCGTCTGATGTCAAGTTGATCCTTATTTTTTACTTTCTCTGGACACAATTTTCCATATGGCAAAAAGTTGCTGTTTTGGATGTTGGGGCGGTTCGAAAATACTATTGCAATGTATTTATGGCACTCGATAAACTTATAATGTGATAGAGGTGCCTTTCAAAGCATCTTATGACCCAATCCAAATACTTAAAAAATTATCTATAGTCCAAATGATAACTTTTTATTGACAGTCGGCAGTTTTTCTGTACTGATTAGATAACAGTGTTGGTGGAAGTATAATAAATCAGATTCCAACTGCAATATAATCAAACATGGTTATGGCTTGAAAATGATTGCAAACTTCAGAGTTTGCATCACTGTGCATATATGGGCTTACTACTGTGCAGGCATGAAAATACATAACAAGACACCTCCGAGTGGAGGTGCATGCTTAGTTTTAGTTTTAAGTACGTACCCACTTCAATAGATCCAGGTAGAAACGCTCTTGAATTGGCTGCGTCCATCTTTTTCCACTAATGATCTCAAGAACCATGACACCAAAGCTGTACACATCGGTCTTGACCGAGAAGACGCCTTTGGACATATATTCAGGAGCGATGAATCCACTGAAAGATGACAGAACAATATAAACTCAAAATCAATTGTTCTTAGGCGATGGGGCATCGATCTTACATTGAGCCAATCACAAGGTCGGTTTTCTGTTCATCCACCCCCGGAGCCAGCACTTCAGCCACCTCAAAATTTGATATCTTGGGGTTCATATCTGAATCCAGCAGGATGTTGCTTGGCTTCAGATCCCTGTGGATGATGCGTAGCCTTGAGTAGTTGTGCAGATAAGCTGCACCCTGCGCTACTCCTTGGATTATCCGAAGGCGGGATGGCCAGTCAAGTGGCAATCCTGCTTTTGCACGCCCTGCAAGATCAGATGTTCACTCCCATCAGAAACCTGAACATGCTCAGAGTTAAATGGACCATAGACCAATCAGTGACTGCATCAGAAATCTGAACATGTTCAGAGCTAAATGGACCAGAGAGCAATCAGATCAGCAGAGTTTGAGAGAAAGACATGCCAAAGAGGACATCCTCCAAGCTCCCATTTTCAGTGTATTCGTAGACAGAAACCCTCTCTCTTCGTTCGGCGCAGTACCCAACAAGCTTGATTATATTTGAATGCTGGAGCTCCGGGAGGATCTTGATCTCATTCTTCAGTAGCTCGTATTCATTTATGCGTCCGGGAAGCTGCTGCCCTGAGCTCGAGACCGATATCCTTTTGATGGTAACATCAACCCCTTGTAGTTGGCCCTGGAAATGAACTAATTAAGGTTTACTAAAAAAAACTTGAGATGATGGTACTAAAATTTGGGAGTGCAGTGAAACTTGACTAAAAACTAATAAAATTAAAAAAAAAGTATTAGTAAAACTTGCACAATGCATTGATGAAACTTAATAAAATAACCGATGAAACTTGATAATGATCAAGTTTTATCCCGTGCAACCAAAAAGTTTCTCGGAGCAAAATCAAGTTTCAACAAGCAAAAGACCAAGTTTCGCACGTATATTGCAGAGGGTTCCATGCGAGAATGACGATAGACATCCCAAAGTAAATAAGAAAGGTTCATGAGGACAAACACAAAGTTTTGACAAGCAAAAATCAAAAGTTCATGCGTAAGTTCCCAGAACTTCATGAGAAAAATAAAGGATGAACCTCCCGATACAAACAAGAAAAGTTCCACAAGAATAAAACAAAGTCCTCTAGGTAAAAAAGAAGTTTTGCAAATATATTGTCGAGGTTCCATGCGATCCTAGCCCTCTTTTCTCTAGATCCAGCGAGTCCTCACACCATGTTCACTTGATCTGATTGACAAAGCTTGATGATTCCCACGCTCCGTGTTAGATCATCCCCTACAACCCCTCTATCTCATTACTTAAAACACTATTCATGAAGTTTCGTCGGTCGGCGTTCGTGGTTTTATTCCCTTCGATTTGGAAGGTTTTTTCCATGTTAAATCATGTGTCTCTATCTGCGTGTGTGTTTTCGATCTACTTCATTTTATCGTGCGGATTTGCAAACATATCTAATTATTGCTATTTTCATTCTTTACTAAATTATTCATGTTGATATCTGGTAACTCTAATAGTATATAAAGAGAATATATATAATAAGAATGCATGCTATACCTTATATAAAGTGGACAATGCGCTTTGTTCCATTTGCTGCTCAATCGAGAAGCCATCGGTAGCATGCATCAACTGAGAAAAACTGAACTGATGATACCTAGCATGAGGATCGGCAAGAGACGTTGGCGCCACATTATTTTCATTCCCCCTAGCATGAGGATCGACAAGAGACGTTGGCGCGACATTATTTTCATTCCCCTGGATTCACAAAATTCAGCAAGATTTTCATTAAGGAGAAAACATACATCTTAATGATAAAAAAATTAAACAAATTGAATGCAAACATGCAATCGACTACTGCACATATCCAAGCCATCATCATTCAACATATCGACCGTGAAAAAATTGCGGTATACAAAAAATAAATATTAGTCCATTCATTCCTCTCGATGTAAGAGCATGGACATCATGCCCCGTTTCAGGCCCCGCATCAGCGCATTGATGGCCGCGCATGCCCGCCTGCCCACCCGCGTTGCCGTAGTCTGCTCGGTTTGAAATTTTTGCGTGTGTACTGTAGCTACAGTAAAATGCCGAGCCTGCTGTGGATGCTCTAAGAACTTAGGTATACTTTAGTCTTTTTAATACTATCACGGACTAACAACAGTACGTAAGCAGTGCTAACTATAATGATAGTAAACTTTTACCAAACATGTTTGCTAATGCATACAGTAAAAGAAATTAAGGAGGTACCTCGGAGTTCGGGGCACGCATGGCGCCGCCGTCGGCCATGACCCGCACGAGGAGGCGCGCGCTGTCGATGTGGCTGATGATGGGGAAGAGCTGGAGGTAGACGCCGATCTTGCTCTGCACGTCCCGGAGGCGGCGGGCGCGGCCCTGGCCGGCGAAGAGCCCGCCGCCCTGGCACGACCGGACGAGCGCGCACGCTCGCCGGAGCGTCTCCTCCAGCTCCCGGAGAGGCGCGCTCGTCTCCGGCCGCTGCATCACCGTCACCCCGGGCTGCGCCTCCAGCGCCCGGAGCAGGTCGCCGACCTGCTCCACCAGCCGCGCCAGCTCCAGGCAGGTGCTCCTGTTCTTGCGAGCCGCCTTCGCCGCCTCCACCGTCATGGCGATCAGCCCGGACGCGCTCACGCCGGCGAGCCCCGCAACGCTCGTAGCCAGCCCTATCGCGTCCATCTATGCGTGTACCGCCGGCGAGAAGCACGGTGGACGGAGTGCAGAAGGGCGAAGGCGGCCGGCCGGAGGTGGAGAAGAGGCGGCGCGGTGAGCTTGATGGTTGCTACTTGCCGCGACGTGCAGAGCACTGTAACCCCTCTTCTCAAGTCAGTGAAGCATATTTTCTCTCTACTGGTTAAACCTCTAGGCTCCCACTCTATATATCTATGTGATTTTTTTCTGCTTCTATTAAAAAAGGTTAATCAATATGTTAGATCCAGTCACTTTCCGTGGACCGAATGATCAAAATATCCTCACGCGTTTCCCATCTTCTCCCCCAATCCTCCCAATCCTCTCCACCTCAATCTGCCGCCTCCTGCGTTTCCCATCTTCTTCCCCAATTAATCCTCTCAACCTCAATCTTTTTCAATCGATAATATCTCCTGCTTCTTTTTCAGCTTACAGCGTAGTATGCATGGTCTTCAAACCAAGTGCAAGGTATTAAACTTAACCTAAAGCTGTGGTCATTGTGCCCTCTGCCCACCATCTGGATACCTTAATCTATTACTTTATTATGACATCAGGTGCTCCTTTGTTTCAAAACCATATTGTGTCTCTATGACATGGTTAACTATTTAGTTTTGGATTCATAAGCCATTACCTATTTCAAGATTTTTTTCTTAATTTATCACCACTGCAATTTAATTTGTCAGCTTCAGGTAATGCTTTTTGCCTACCATACTCTCACACCTTCACCTAAATAGTTGTTGAGTAGCATATATCTTGGCATGTTATGAAACTGACCAATGTAATTAATGGACATTATATAAATTGTATGTGTATGTGCTACAAAACCTATTCGTGAACAGGATATAATGCTTTGCACTTTGTAGATTTGGATTTCCATGGAAGAAGTAACAAAGTCTTGCATTGTAACAGTTAATCTTGCTATAACAACTTTATTGTTTGTTGAAGATGGCTTGGCCTATCCGGTGTATTCCTATGAAAGTCATACTGCTAAATTTTGCAGAGAAACCTTCTGCTCCTAATCTAGCAAAGATAGATAAGTTTGGTCCTCTTTGATGGCCTTTCATCGATGGATAGTTGGATGTTTTTTTTTTTTGCAAGGGAAACCACCCCACTTCCATTTCCATTACCAGAAAATGAAAGCAACATAAAGTTCAAGATCATCCAACAAACTCAGCAAAGGAGGAGGTGATCAGCACCAGGCTCCTTGCTAACAAAAAACCAAATGCCCAAAACATGGAGCGCCACTCCACCAACCAAGTTTTTACAGAACTACATTAAGCCCACACAAGCAGCAACAGGGGGTACCACCAAAATGCCTCTATTAGCGACAAAAGAAAAACGAAGCCCAGCTAATCATCCTGACAAATATTTGCAAATCTCTGCTTATCTTCATGGTTGAGTAATAAAGATGGGGAGGATATAAAGCTCAGATGTATGGTTGAAGCTTTGCATGTTGTGGCAGCAATATGATGACCTCAACTACATGACCAGTAACGGTTTCTTTTCTTGCCTAGTATGTGCAATTCAATACTATATTTTACTATGGTCATGTACTGCCGACAGATAACTAATATATACATTTTGTTATCAGTTGGTGAATCATGTTATTGCTGAAAACAGAGAAAATGTGGAATGGATTGTCTTTCTAGGAAATCTCAAACTCCCTGTACTATCGATTCTCCGTATAGAGTTTATACATTCTTAAATAATAAATCTGTTACATGCTGAAATAGTTGTAATTTACCTCATAGTGCAGTGACATTCATTTTGATTTTTGATATAGCAAAGGAGCTACTGAAATTTTGCATTTTCGTATGGTTCGAATATGGCAATAGGAAAACAGAAATATTTCAGTTATTTTGTCAGGCTCCGTACCTTTTGGATACATACCTAGCTAATTTTTGAACAAAGATACATACCTAGCTAATGATTTTCCTGATTTTGTGTGGAGGTATACCATATTTAATGCCCACTTTAATCTACGTGCTTTATATGATGTGTTTTTGGAAAACAGATGCATGAAGAAACAACTTTCAAAAGAATAGTTGCATGAAGATTTCTGAAAGAAAAAGTTGCATGAAGAAGCTGGGATTGCTGATCGCATAGGTCTGTCATTGGTTTGAAGGAGGCAGAGTTGTTACTTGAAGAAATGGCCGATATAGTTCATTGAATTTTTTATTACTTCTTTTGTAAATTATTCATATATCCAATACAATATTAATTCCATGCGTCATGTACGGTGTCATGTGTAATGTGACCATTTCGATTTATTTTATATATATGAGGATTTGAACTTAATTATATCCATTTATGTTGTTCAAAATATTGTGAAACAAATAAATTGCTAAAATATTATTATTCGTCCATTTATGAATAATAATAATGGTTGCCACAATAATTAAAACATCTATGTAATGTAAGTGCCAACGCATAAATGTGTAGTCTCATCTGTAATATAAGCGTTGTTAGCTTTCAACGCATTATTCTCCTGTTACCAACGCATTGATAAGCATGGCGACAGACCCTTGCAACGGCTCCAGTGGCAACGCATCTTAAATGCGTTGGAAAAGACCCTCACAACGCCTATATGAGCTTTTAACAACGCATGGATGCGTTGGCAAAAGGGGGTCCTCCTTGTAGTGTCGGTCCAAATGAGGTAGGAAGAAAAAAGTCAAAATAATCGCCTTAAACACCAATGATATGTGTCTCAGAAGATTATGACTAACTAAGATGACAATCATTTTGTGTGTGTGTGTGTCAGATGAAACATGTGGACTTCCTCGTCCTTCAACCCTCTTCTTCTTCCTTCCTAGCTACTACGCTTTTCTGGTGAGATCGGCCGATCGCCAGTGATCACTACTTAATTTGCTTACTCATACCGCCAACCACCTCCTCTGTTAGTATTTTACGCCGATGCAAGATCACGAACGACACCAACAGACACGATGTTTGGTAACGCAGTTCAACTTTCGCTTACATCTGCGGGGCTCTGATTATGAGCGCTCCTCCCTAAATCATAATAGCACAGCACAACGGTTGCCTAGGTCACAGCCACATGCCGATTGCTGACCTCTCAGGCCTATGCTATACTATGTGGTCGTTGTCCTTGGGTTACACAAGTGCTGCCCCCTTTATATAGTGGAGGCACGACTAGAGTCCGACTCCAATTCTAAACCAGCCCGGCCTATTACAATACAGAGTCCAATATATTGTAACCCTCCTTATACACATATTCGACACAAAACCTAACAAACTCCACCTTAGAGAATATGACCTTCTCCACCTTGAAGTTGTCCCAGCGCCTTGCGTGAACCCGAGTACCTGGCCTCTAGTTGCTTTCTTCTCAGTTCACGTTGAACCGCCAGACGAGTTCACCTCCTTGGACCCACCGCCTTCTGAAACAAACGCCGACTTGACAGCATCCGGCTCAGCAACTACACCTACAACGGTACTCCTTGCACTTGGAATTCACAACTTCATTTGCATCATGTACACACACACGATGTTGTCCTCTCCTCGATCATCACAACCTTGCCACCTTTTTATGATCTCGGCGGTTTTCTTATCATCAACTTAAAACACCATCCCATCATGTAAGGTTTTGAGCCAAATTAAATTCCTCTTTAGTGTCAACACATGCTTTGATCAACTCCGCCTTGCACCTTTATTTTGAAAGCTCCTACTTCATGTAGACCAATAAAAAATTATGAACAACTTATGCAGAGAAGTACTTATTATTTCACATGAAGAAGGCCAACTAAATCCAATCATCCATGCTCGATTGCATATTTGATCCTTTAGATATCATCACCATTGCCTTTCGAGCCACTTTCAGCCATTCAATTCTTTAGTGATTCAAAAAAATTTAGTTGCATGTTATTAGAGCTTGGAAAAGTTATTTTCCATTTGTTTGTTAAATTTTAACTTGGTTCGTTATTGTTCAGTGTCGACTAAAATTAATGTTTGGATGGTATCTTAATTACACTTAAAGGTATCAAGATGATTTTGTTTAAATTGGTGTGATGGCTTATTGTTGTGAAATTATGAATTCTCTGTGTAAAATTGACCGGTTTACAGGGGATATGATGTCGAAGTTTTATATGTGGTATTGTTTTTGTATGCTGTGTTCGTAGCACTTAGCACTTGAGACTTGTTGGGTTGGGATGTTACACAAATAAATCCTCAAAATATTCAACTGGGACTGGAATCAGGATACTTAGTGACAGAAAAAAACTAATAACAGAAATTAGAAAATTTTACGAGCACAGAATTTTACGAGCACAGTTTATGTTTACACAAACTGCAGATACATACAACATCACGGTGGCAACAAAAAGGAGTCAATGGCAAGAGGCCAAGGCAGGCTTCTATTGGTCATCTCCGGCGATGGTGAATCTTCACCGAGTCATCTTCTCATCAGTAGTGACTAGTGAGCGCCTCACTCACTGGCAATTCTTTCATGGCCAGTATCGAGGCAGCGAATGTCAGGACTCAGGATCAGTGCCCACAGAAGATTCAGTTGCTGGTAGCACGCCTCCAGCAGGTCCAGGCCCATCATCGTTCACCTGAATACTGCTTAATTGGCCAAACAAAACATGGCATTTGATCAATCAAATCAATGCACGTATACAACCTGAATGTTAGACCATAAAAAGGAAACCAGCATACCTGACATCGGGTGGGCAATGATATGGTTGCGTGGTCATGAGAGATGCATTCATGGCGATGATCATGAGAGATGTATTCATGCCGCGGAGCTTGATGGCCATGCTCCTTCCCGAACATAGACGGGACCAAACCGTGCTCTTATTGTATAAATCTACGAGGGCATCGGCCTCCTGGATTGCCTTGGTGACCAATTCTTTCACCTCCGATTGCTGAATCGCAGTCGTCGGCAGCAGCTGCAGCAACTCATGGAGCATCTGCACACGCCCTTGAAGCTTTAAGCATTGATTGTAGTTGTGAGGAACCTGCAGCCAAGTAAGCATCGCAACGATGATGGTGATCACCTCCAGGCCCGAGAGCTGCGCGAGATTTGCTGTCTTCCCCAGGATGTCCCATGCTGCTGCCGCCATTTGGTTTGATCACTACTCTTTCGCTGCTCACGAATCAATCAGTATGTGGGTGGATGTAACATAAGCTACAAATCCACACTCAATATGCAAAGTGCAAAATGGTATTCATATCGAAACCAATGAAGCAAATGACAAATAATATTTAAGCATTGTGCAGCATGACGGATATGAGAAAAGAATTCTAGAAAATTTTCCTTTATATGCATCTAGGCTATACCACACAAGCATTAAAGCACTTGACAATTTGTTGTCCTAAAGATCACCTTTAGGAATGTTGAACTCTTCTCTTTTTGGCATAGCAGACTAGGTCATCCTAGTTTAAGAAAAATGAGATACATAATTAACAATTCTCAGGGTCATAACATTAGTGTCGACGGTTGAGATATCGATCTCAAGTCGCTAAGGTTCTTGAAGATTGAGATAGGAGACACGCCAAACAATGCGAACAGCAACGAACAGGAGACAGGGGTTTTTATCCTGGTTCAGGCCTCTCGGGAGAGATAATAGCCCTACGTCCAGCCTTTCTTATATATCAAAGATGAGATCTCATTTAGATATGAACCCTTTTTATAATGTCGTATTTGATTTGAACTCCTTTTCTTATATTGTATTTAACATGCGCTCCTTTTACTTGCTTTTACTTTTATCATAGTAGTTAATATGAACTATTCTTTTAATTTAAACTGTTACAATTCTGACCCAAAACAATTGACGACGTAGATTTTTCTCTCTAATTAATGTAGGATATTTTAGTATTTTAGGATTAATGTGGTGGCTCCGTTGGACCCTATTTTTTTGTTATGGAAAGTACATGCTGATGCATTCATTGCTAGGGATGGCAGAAATACCCATGGGTTCGGATACCCGTGTACCCGGCCCAATGGGTCTTGGTCTGGGTCTAATTGTAATGCCTCAGTTCCTTGAGAACCCAGAATGCTACTAACTCTTCAAAATCTATAAAATTTCGACAGCATCTCCTTTATTTATATGGACATCCACGACAGGCAATTTTTAACCAAAGAATAAATAACCATTTTCCAACAGCCACTAACCATAAAAGGAGCTACAACAAAAAAAACTATAACTTCCAAATATACAAGACGATCAACTACTAAGTAAATTTCATAATTTCACTAATTATGTTGTGAGAGGTAGTGAGTGCTCAAGTCCAGGTTCTATTTTCCCATCCCCATGCATGATTGACGTAACCTGTACTTAAAAACCAAATAAAAACAAGAGTGAGTATTCAACAATACTAAGCAAAATATATGTATAAACGACTAGGGAATACAAATACGAGAACCAGAAGATCACTTCCATAAGTTCATTCCCTTCACACTAGAAACAAAAACAATTATCAATTCAAATACTCCAAACAAACCACTTCTCGTCTATTCAATGCAATGCAATGCACATGTGTATGTCTCCTCCAGAGCACTCCAGACTAGTCACTTTTGACTTTCTCACCGACCGAAACGGACTAGTCAAAAGTGACTTTCTCACCGACCCGACTCATATGCAGTATGATGCAATAATGCAATGGCCCCTTTGTCATACACACTCACACATCTCCGACATATAGCAATAAATATCACAATCACTCAAGTTTGGAGCACATAGCTAATAAGAACACCCACAAGCCAATCACATCAATACGCTATAAGTTTAACATATACTTGCCATTAGCCATGAGAATTGAGATGCGTAGATGACATCGATCCCACACCAACACCTACATCACAAAATAATGATTCTCAATACATCATCTTACGACGGCAACACATATAAACTACACCATATCGACGATCCCTCTCCTCCAAACTAACGCTTCTAGGATCACCACAACCTTGAAAATTGGAAAAGTAAAGATCTAGACAGCAACACTAAAATCGACGCATCTCCAAAACCGCTTGTCCGTTCTCTGCGTTCTTATACTCGAAACGAAGCTAAGACATAGGCGCACATTTTCTATAATGTCCGATTCCTGCATTCTTGTACTCGAAATGAAGCCAAGACATAGGTGCACATTTTCCGTAATACGGCCATAATCAGAATCAAGCCATAAATAAGTCAAAACGTCGTCTGAACCTGCTGCACGTACCACCAATCTACTAAACTTCATCTCTAAACTCTAACCTCGACTAATCTACGAAAATTACCTACCAAATACAGGGAAAAACCAGCGAGGACGCATCTAATTCTACCTTTCATGGAAAAATCAATATAAACCAACCCTAGTTCCTCCCCCATCTCTACCCATCGAAGCCATGCTACCCATGTCTCATCTCTCCCTCCTCTGCCCTTCGATCTAACCCCTCTCTCCTTCACTCTCCTTCAATCCATCCCACAGCCCCATACCCTCTATCGCAACAAGGCACCGGGGATTTACCTCGATAGCCGACAGTACTATGGCGATGGCGACGTGAACGACGGATTAACGGCGGCACGGCGCTGGATGGCGGCGGCGCGATGCTGGGCGGCGGTGGCATGGCGCCGGGGACGATGTTGGCGGTGCGGCCACGGGGCGGCGCAGCCCCTGGACGGCGGCTGGGATGACGACGGTGCGGAGGCGCGGGCACAGGGCGGCGACGAGGCGACGGCGCGGGGGCGGCGCGATGGCGGCGGCTCGGCGGCGGCAAGGAGGATGGGGCGGCGGCTAGGTCTCCCTTGGAGGAAACCGTCGGTGCCCTCCCACCCCTGCCACTTATGTCCCTTAGATGGGCTGGGCCAGGACCAAGGCCCACGGGCTATTACATCACACTAGCAAATCTCTCTCTCTCTCTCTCTCTCTCTCTCTCTCTCTCTCCAGGCGCAGCCCCTGGACGGAGCCCCTAATATACCCATGGGTGTAGCACACCCTTGCCCGTCCTCTCAAGGCCGGGGACCAATTACTCCACTCCCGTGGAGTGTCTACCAAGTAGGACTTCAGAGCACTCCAGACTAGTCACTTTTGACTTTCTCACCGACCTCACCGGACTAGTCAAAAGTGACTTTCTCACCGACCTGGCTCATATGCACATGATGCAAAAATACCACTGTCACCCTGTCTTCTCTGTCATCTAGATATCACATATTTCTTTCTTTTAAAAGTAAAGAAATATTTAAATCAAATCAACATAAACTCTTTATTCAACCATACAATAAGAACAATCACACTGCAATTAAACTCCTTAAGATAGCACATATACCATCAAACAAACATTAGTTTAACATATACTTGCCTCTTTTACTAAACAAGACGGAGGGATGGAACGACAACGCCGACACGAAAAGAAAGCCGTCTGCAAGAGACATACCAATCAACCAAACTAGCACCGATATCCAACATCATGAGAAAACTAATACAAATAGCTTAGCTTTTCATTCTCTATACCAAAGAGTCTACTTTACCAACCATCTATTATTATCCATATAAAATTTCATTATCTAGTCCAACATGTCAAAGGCTTAATACGAAACCTCGTCACAGCCTACATTGGACAGCATCACGAAAACGGTCATATCTCCCAAACCGCCAGGCCAAATCATGCGTTCTTGGATGCGTTGGAAAGCTAAGAATATAGCCTACAATTCTTTCCATAAGGCCGTGATCAGATTCTGGACATAAATACCACGAATTTAACTCGCAAGCTGCTGCAATGGTATCACACGGCTAACTTTCATCCATCCACCATTAGCCTTCGCTAATACCCACATCCAACATCTACTGGACATAATTTTACACGAGCAATCTCCTAATCACCACCTATGCAGCAATACACAAGGAAATCCATGGGGAGAAACAAAACCCTAACCTTTTCTTTACCTTCTTCCTTCTCTACCTCTTCTTCCCCTTTGCCTCCTCCCGTTGGTCTCCACTAGAAGCAACAGGACGACGAGATGGTGGCGGCTCGGCCATGGCACGGCGTGGCGCTGGGCGGCGGCGGCGCACGGCGCAGGGTAGTGGCGCGGCCCCGGACGGCGGCGGCTGCGGCCCTAGACGGAGCACGGCGGCGGCGGCGGCTCGACGGCGGCACCGGCGGCTGGGCAACGGGGACGGGAGAGGAAGGACTGGGGCAGCGGCGGCGGTTTGCCCTGGAGTGAACCGACGGGTTCACTCTCCTGCCTATTAGTCCCATTAGGTGGGCTGGCGTGGGCCCTTGGCCCACGGGCTATCGCAGTCAGCAAATAACATTCATTCACCAATGCAACTAGCGCAAGGCATACCGGCTAAAATTTTCCATTTAAGAAAATTTGGATGCATGATGTATGTACCAATTTGGATGAGGCCGTTAAGGAAGTCTGGGATATATGTTGGTTATGAGGCTGTGTGCATAATCCGATATTTAGAACACATAACATGCAATTTGCATACTGCCCGGTTCGTTGATTTCATCATTGACGAGGATAATTTTTCATCATTAGGGGTAGGGGGAGATAAGCATCCATTAGTTGAAGAATACCGTGAAATAATTTCGCAAGCAACAAGAATTCCCGCGCATGATCCCCGAACTACAAAAGCAAATGAGGAGGTTCAAAAGATTCTCGATCTGCATGCATTGGTAAAAGGACTGCCGATCATTTTTGTGATTTTAGAAACATGTACTAGCACGTAATGCGCTAGAGAGGGTAGCAGTGCCAAAACAAATAGAAGGCACCCCTCAACCTGTTTAGACGCCTCAAAGAAATAGAATAGGGGAAATGGTTTCTCAAACTCCTAATACCCGGAGACGTTCAAGTAAAAAGGGGAACGAGGGCTTATCACAAGCAGCCACGAAAATGCCCTGGAAAAGCAAAAAGGGGAGCTAGTTGAGACCTGACACATCCGGAAAGGAACCTGCTAGCGTGTTACTCTCAGATTTGAACATAGCAGTGCAAGAAGCAGAAAATGCGGCACCAGCAGCATCAATAGCACAAGCAGCACAAGAAGCACAAGCAGTGCATACAGTACAGTACAAGAAGCAGCGCCTGCAGCAGCGCAAGAAGCAGCAGTAGCCGAGTCTATCACGAGCGCACCGACTATAAACAAATAAACAGTGGCGTATCCAGGATCTAACTTCAGGGGGTGCACGGGTATTAAGTGGGTTGTATTGTTCACGGCCTTTTGAAAAACGCAAAAAAAATAATTAGTTTAAAAATAAAATTTTGATTGCATAAGTACCGTATAGAGGCAATCAAAAAGAAGGGAAAACCTATCAAAATAATCTGAGCTTCTGAAAACTCTCAAAATTTGTTTTCCATTTAATCGTTTCAACAATTTAGGACTAGCAAAGAATCTTGATGTAGCTACCATATATACCATGGAAAATGGTGAAAGAAGATATTAACTAAAAGAAATTAAGTTTAGAGATGATGCATTCTATATAAATACTTCCTGTTGGACTGAAACTAAGGATACTTGCAAGATAGTTCAAGAAAACGAGAAAAAATAGAAGAAAACGAAACAAACTAGGTCAAAAAAGAAGAAAAAACAAGATACCTGAATGGAGCCAACGTGAAAAAACAAGGGAAAAAACAGAAACAAACTAGGTCAAAAAAGAAGAAAACGAGAAAAGCAAGACACAAAACGGACTGGCAAAAAAAAAAAGAAAAACGAGAAAACAACGAAGCAAGTCACAAAATGAACTGGCCAAAGAAAAGATAAAAGCAAGACACAAAACGACACAAAAAGAACTGGCAAAAAAAAGAGAAAACGACGAAGTTAGCCACAAAATGAACTGGCCAAAGAAAAAAAAATGAAGAAAACAGAATAAGCAATCCGTAGAAAGAATCGATCCTCCAACCTCACAAACATATAGTGCCCATCCTCCACCGAGCTAGCAATACATATGTGACACTTCATTCCAGGATATATGAAATATAGATATTTGTCTTCATAGATATATGGCCGGTACTAGGCTACTAGTAGGTCCTCAAAAATTGAGGGGGTGCACAGGTATACCTGGCACCCCCCTGGATACGCCCCTGCAAATAAAGGACATTGCTCCCGTGATGGGAAATAGCGGGATAGAGCAAGGATATACCGATAATATATGTCATGACGAAATGGACATAAGTTATGAAATCATGGGAAAAATCATGCATACAACAACCACCAATGTCAGCTTACATTTTGTAAATTCGATTGCCAAACAAATAGATACTGATTGGGAGCTAGCATCACTCGCCGAGTGTAAGCTGCGAGCAGATTGGGAAAATTCTTTCACCTCCGATTGCTGAATCGTAGTCGTCGGCAGCAGCTGCAGCAACTCACGGAGCATCTGCACACGCCCTTGAAGCTTTAAGCATTGATTGTAGTTGTGAGGAACCTGCAGCCAAGTAAGCATCGCAGCGATGATGGTGATCACCTCTAGGCCCGAGAGCTGCGCGAGATTTGCTGCCATCCCCAGCATGTCCCATGCTGCTGCCGCCATTTGGCTTGATCACTACTCTTTCGCTGCTCACGAATCAATCAGTATGTGGGTGGATGTAACATAAGCTACAAATCCACACTCAACATGCAAAGTGGAAGATCAATCTCCTGTTGGAGATGCCAAGATGGGGCAGTGATGTGACGAAGGATTACAAATTACTTATATATTAGCATAGCATTTGTGGAGGTCGTGAGCCGTTTGAACTAATTAATGTGGAAAGGTTTTGTAATTTTCATCCTTGTGCATAATTCCAAGGCCCTGACCATCATTCTGCTAATGTGCATACTTGTAAGTTGTAAGACTGTTCTAGTTGGTAGATGGGAGTTGCTAAAAAGCGCCGGTCAAGTCCCATGCAGCCCCAGAATTAGTTCTAAGGAACATGGCAGTAAGCTAAAACCATCTCAGAAGTCAAAACCAGGACAACACTATGATGCAAAGCAATCAATCCAGAGAAGAAGAAGAAGAAGAAGTAGAACAAGAAGAAGAAGAAAAAAAAATCACAAGTCAACTATGCTGCATGGACGTGTATATGTAAGGAAGAAACGGCCAGAGCCAAGAACTTACCAAGAGAACGGAGAGGGAAGCTTTGTGATGCTCCTGGATTCTTCAAAATTTCTCCTTTTAGCTGTGTCCTAGAAGAGACTTAGGCGTGTTTGGATCTCAGCCTTCGCCTGCCTTGCCAACGAAAGGCGCGCTGTAAAAATCGGGGTTCGTTTGGTTGCTAGCCGACGAATGGCGCGCCTTCGTCATTTGCCTGCGCTCGCCGCCATCGCCCGTGTAAAAAACGCGCCATCTCAGGGCGGCCGATTTCTTCGCCCTGAGATGGCGCGCCTTCTTGCCATCGGAATGGCACGGCGATTGAGGGGAGCAATCCAAACACGCCCTTAGAGCCTGAGCTTGGAGCTCAGAACCGAGAGAAGCCAAATGCAGAGAGCTACTGGAGTGAACATGCACACACGGTCGGGTGTATTTATAATGCGGAGCTGGGTAGATGACGGAGCTGGGTAGAAAGCTGTCACTTTCGCTCTACCTACTTGTAAAGAGAATAGGACTTCGTCCGTCACCTTTTTACGGCCGTCCCATCTAAGATCAACGCATCTCCCGTCGTCCGCCCGACGCACCGTCCGATCGCGATCTCTAGGGCTCAGACCGCGCACGCCCGCGCGTGAAACCCTAGCACTCTAGCAGGCCGCGCCATCTCCACCCGCCGCGCGCGTCCCTACTCGCGCACGCGGCCCGCCCGCCCTCCCTCTTTCTCTCCTCCACCGCCGCCCTCTCTCTCCTCCTCCCCTCCACCTTCTCCTCGCCCTGCCCGCCGCCGTCGACTCTCCCCGGCCCAGACGCGCCGTCGCCGACGACTCCCCTCCGCCCTAGACTCCGTCCCCACGCCGCCGTGACTCTCCACTTTTCGTACAACGGTGGACGGATCTGAGCGCGGCGGCGGCGGAGCGAGGCCCCTTCACGGCGGCAACGACTGTGTCGTCTTCGTCCGTCGGACCAAAGCGTCGCCTCCTCTAGCCGATGCCGCCGTTGCTGCCCCGGCCGCTGCGACCCTCCGCCATCTTCCTCTTTGGCCGCCGCCGCTGACGGACTCCATGCCGCCCTGCGGATGCACGGTAAGATTAATCGGTCACTCATCTTCTAATAGCGAGTATTCCTTTCTACCTCCGTTAAACACCGCATATTAATGTTGTCTTGCTATTGTTGCTTACAACTCAGCAATTGGAAGTTATTTAAGTTTTGGAGATTATGAGAAAGCTTTGGAGCTGTACACTTCGATGAGGATGAGTAATGTGAAGCCTGATGCTGTAACTTACAATATACTCATCAGTGGATCATGTAAATTGGGAAAATATGCAGAATCACTGGAATTTTTTGAGGACATGATGCACTTGAGAATTGCTTTTAACCAAGGATGTATACTCGTCCTTGATTTGTTCATATGTCAAACAGGCAAGTGTTTCTTTCATCATCTGTCTTCTTTTCTCTGAAGTATTTCTATGCTAATGATGCTTCTCATTCAGGGAAAACTATCGGCAAGACCGCCCCACTTGTCATTTTATCGGTAGCCCGCCGGGGCCGCCAGCGTGGCAACCTCTGCCGCGCCAGATGCGTTGGCGCGGCAGAGGCAATTAGCCGCGCCAGATGCGTTGGCGCGGCCAAAGGGGTCAGATCTGCAAATACTTTTTGGCGAGGGTTAATTTTAAATTATTTATTTAAAAAAGGTTAAAAAAAAATTTCCCAGATTATACTAGACCCAAGAAGCGCGCTTACGCGCGCTGTGCTGTTTTATTGTGCAGTTCTTTAGATTAACGTTTGTCTGCAAAAAAAATGAAACAGTAATGTTCTCATACTGTTTTTTTCGGTTTGGTGTTGCTATTTAGTCTAAAATAGCAAAATTAAGCATAGAACTATAATGCATTGCTCGTACCGGACAAATAACCTTCTGTGTTTGAAAGCTCTGTAACTCCGGATGAGGTCGTATCATAACTAACTTTCTTTGAATAATTAAATTAAAGTAATAAAACTAAATATATAAGTACAATGTATTGCTTGTACTGGACAGATAACATCTTCTGTTTGATAGCCCTATAATTTTGGATAGGATCATACTGTAATCTGCTCTTTTTTGAATAATTAAATTTGCAACAACTATAGAAAGTTCAAGAAAATAGTATTAAAAAGGTTGTTTGTTAAAGAATTTCACAATTCAGACGTGTGGGAAAATATTATTATATGTACGAAGATATCATAGCTGTGTGTCAATCTGTATAGCAAAATGTATAGTTTTATTTGCTGATCAATGTAAGAGATCTCTGCTTGCCGGGAAGCAAAACAGTATGTATCAACTATCAGGTTATGTCTCTTTGATAGTAGAAAGAATGAACAAACAAAGCACTGCCAACATTAAACTGGAGCTAAATATATAGTGAGGAAAGTGTTGCTGTTACTTGTCCAACTGCTGTTCATGGTTGTAGTTTGTAAGCATCAACCTGCTGAAGGTTACAGACTGGGACAATCAAGTTTGGCTAACATAATTACAGCAACCTTTTGATTTTCCCCATCGACTATATCCATGTCATCAATAAAGAGGATGGATGTGAGCGGTTGCTGCAAAACAAAAAAAAACTGATCTATTAACTAATGAAATCTAAGGAAATTGCATGCTCATTCAACCATTTCATCTAGCATGCCTCTATGCTGCACTGATCAAAAGAAGAGGAAGCATGTTTTCCCCCGCTGTTATACCTATGCAAAATCATTAGGTAAATGACCATATCTAATTTATTTCATGAAACTTATCAATTTTAATAAACTTCAAGACACAGCTGCTTTGGAAAAAAAGAGAAGAAAATTTGTTCTCACATGACCAATCTTCGCCAAGATCCTTGGATCCAAAGAGGAAAGTGCTCCAACCCCTCTGTACGGCTGCCATCATCACCTGTCGGTTCTCAGCCCACACCCAAACTATCTTCTTGGACTCTGTTGGCGCGGCCGGAGAAGCACACATCTTGACAGACGGTGGCCATGAGCGAGTTGATGATAATCCTGCATTCGAATCCCCAAACTCAAGAGTCAGTGTTGCAAATGCATTCGAATCCCCAACATTTAAATAATACTGTTGTCTTGAGTTTGGACACTGTAAAACACTCTATTTCCGTGGCGTAATGGCAATAGGGATTGATTGCGAATGCTAACGAAATCAAATTGGATTCATACGATTACTGAATCCATAAGCTGTGATTAGGTACTAACGTAGCAGCGAAATTGATAGCCTGTGCGGCGGTGGACAGGGGGAGGCGGCTGGTGGACGCGGCTGCTGACGAAGGGGAGGCAGCGGTGGACGGGGGGAGGCGGCGGCGGACGAAGGAGAGGCGGCGGTGGAGGGGAGCAAGCGGACGGGAGAAGGGGGGAGAAAGGGGATGGATGAGGGTTTCGGGCTGAGAAATGGGTGTAACCTACGGCATATATTTGGTGGCATAGAAGTGTAATTTTGGCAAACAATGGGTGTACTTAGAAAGGCCAAAAGGGCATCACTGCGAGGACAGATAAAATACAGGGAGGTAAAGGAAAAAGTGACGCGGCCGGGGATAACTGAAGGAGGACGGCTGCGCGAATCCGTAGGGACGAAAACCGAAATTGACATAATGAAGGGGGTTTTCTGCAAAGTGGACAGGACGGGAGGGGGGGCGCGTGTACAGACGGATCTAGGCCAGCGCGGTGCCATCGAACGGCTTAGTTTTTTGGGGGCGACGTGGCTAGGGCGGGAATGAGCCTAATGGAGGTTACGGCTACGCCGTATTAGTGTTTGGAAAATGCATGCAGCTAGCCCCGTAGTTTGCATGACGCGTGAATCCACGCGCAGCCGCTGTGCTTCTCTAGATTAAAACTGTCGATTTCTACGGATATATCGGAAGGCTGTCGCGGCTCATGCCACGCGTCCACGCCCAGTGCCACCGTGAATCAGTAGCGGCGGCAAGGGGAAACACTAACGCGTGAATCCGCCCGAGTGGGCCGACCCGGCGAGAAGCCCCCTTTTGCAGGCCGTCGCCTAGTAGGCCGGCCCCCTTTTGAGCCTTGTTAGGTTGGGTCGTCCCTTGCGCCATATCCCGAGGTGGGTCGCTGGGTAGCAGGCCGAATGGGGCTGGGCTACGGGAAATAAAGAAAGGAAAAGAAGGCCTTCGACTGAATGAAATTAGAGGGATAAAGAATTAAAGAAAAGAAAAATGGATTGAATGGGGCTTGAATTTTGAATTGCATATGTATTTTCTGCTTTGCAAATTTACACTTTGACACCCGAATTTTATGAAAAGAAGGGCGCGGGCTAGGCATGAAATAAATATGAAAAATAGGGACTACTGGACCGGTCTTGAACGGACCAGACCGAAAAAGAAAAGAATGGGCCGTGGCAAACCGAAAAGAATGGGGAAGAAAACATGTTTGTCCTATAATTTTATGAATAAGTCCTTGGGTTTCTTAGAAATATGAGAAATTTTCTAGGCTATTGTTTTTCCAAAAAAATCATTGGCATTTGGAAAATTACATGAAATATTTTCTGAATTTAAGAATATTACAGAAAGCCCCTAGAGAATTATGGAAATTACGCATAGCTTTTCTTTAGCATCGAAAATTCCATAAAGCCCCTTGGAATTAGCAGAAATTGAAGAAAGCATATATTCAGGTATGGAAGCACCTTGGGAGTTGAAATTTTGACCCCAGTTTTGAATTTGAAAGCTTATTTAGCTACTGTTAATTACTTTTGTGCAATTATCTTTTGAATTTGCTTTTGTAATTATCAATTTTTGCATGTTTATTATATGAATTGATAATGGCATATAAGTAGGAATATTGGATATACTTGAGAATTTACAAACTGAAGTCTAACTAACACCACTCTCCCCACTAGATTACTTATTGTGATCTTATGAATGAATTTTGAAATATGAAATTATCGGGTATCATAATTTATGAATTTGAGAAAATGGCCCCTTGTGGCTTGAATTATCTCACTTGGACATAGGACGTGATGATTGTATTCGGTCCCCAGAAACCAAACACTGTCAATCGGTTTAGGCCCCAGCGAGGGAAAGAAACATACCGGTAAGCAGAACAAAAGCACTGCACTTTCTTAGACACCACCTTCTTACCAAATTTTTGCATGCATGGTTGAGGGGGAGCACATTGATGCTATGTGCTGCACTTTAGAAGTGGCTTACGAAGCTCAAGCATGCTATCCTGCCGTAAGCATAACAAGATTTGGTGCATATAAGGTTTGCAGACTATTGAATTATGACCGAGTACAACTCAATATGCATAGAATTTATACGATCCCTCTCCATGTGATGAGATCACAAACGAGGGGATAGTACCTAGCTCTCACTTTTCACCTCAGTGCAATTAGAGCAGCTACTAGTGGTTAAAAGCCCATTTGTCAGAAGAATGGAAAGAAGGGAAGTCAAAGAAACTATTCTAGAAAAGAAAGTCCATTGTCCAAGCGGAACAGAATAAAAGAATAAAGTCACATAATGCAAGCCACATGACCATTAGGTCAAAATGTGCTATAAATGTGGCATTTAGGGGCATTAGCCCAAAATTCGCTACAAACCTATTGATGAAATTGCGACTTATTAAACTGAAAGAAATTCAAAGTAGTAGAGGTGTCTTACTGTGGTTAGAAAAAGAAACCTATTGATAGAATACACCTATGAAGAGACACTTTTGTATCGCCCATTAATCGTATTGAAGCCACAAGAAGTGGATAAGGAAGAGAAGATCCCGACAAATAGCATCGTAGCTAAGAGAAAGTGTATAATTCTAGCATTTATCTATGCAGGAGTTGCACTATTAGCATTTTCCCTATATATTGTGGTCGCTAATAGACATTTATGAATGTTAGCATAAAGAATTTGAAGCTCTCGAATAATACACTGTTTGAAAGAAAGAATTGAAACTCTCGAAGAGCAAACCTTAATTCTCATGTTCATTATGAATTTATCCTATATTCTAATATATTTTGAAGTTGCAATCAATATTTGAATCATATGAATTATGCATATTGCCATTGCCTGATTACAATTATGAATAGAACTAGTGTAGTGCCCTATGGAGGTATGAAGTGTTGGTAGTTTAGCAACACCAATAGAATTTTAAGAGACGACATAAATTCTATGGGTCTTACATCGGCACTTTAAAAAAGCATTGTTTTATCCGGAATCCATTTGAACTTTCTTAAATTTGAAAGACATCTATGTCGACGGTTTCCGCGTTGAGACCATGAAGAACGGCAAAGAATTGTTATGCATCGGGGAGCACGACAGATGTGAACAAAGAATACTAGAATTTCCCCCCTCCATTTGAATTTGGGCTATACAACATTAGAATACATTTAGAAGTTCTAATCTCTTCCATCTGGCATCGTAGAGTTGCTATCTCAATTATATAAAAGATGAGGTGCAATCAACTCGCAAGGACATAATCTTAGCATAATAATTTCCTGAATCATTAACTGGGCACTCTCCTATTAAAGTGCAAGTTGAGATATCTCCTTGCCTAGAATGCATCTTGGAGAGGTTCGCGGCTGTATGCAGCCCTTGCCAATGACACTTAACGACATTCTAGTGCTCATAATTGCTTCCTTGTGGTAAGCCATAAGTTTATTCTCTACACAACCCACATGTTCGTGAAGCTGATCTCGTAGATCATAAAAATTAAAGAATATATTATTTGATCATCAGTATGTAGTCCAGTAAGAAGGACAATGCTAGCTGATTATTGATCATCGAACTGCATTGAATACCAAAGAAGCGCACTATATATCTCATGTCCGAGCGTCATGGACTAGAGATGTCCGGCCGCAATTGCTGAGTTGTTACATATTGAATAAAGAAATAGAAGCCCGACAAGCAGCCCTAATCAATAAATGCAAGGGACACGTAGTCCCGCAACATTCGACTAGCGCAAAGAAAAGAAATTTATCAATTTTTAATGCAAGTTTTTATGTACCTATACTACACTTGCAATGAATTTAACAATAACTGAGGGTCATTTCCCGTCATTAGGGAGAGGAATAGAACCCTAAAAAGAAGAATACCAAAAAATTATGTGGCTAATCTCAGACACCACTAATGCATTCCCGCCCATTAGCCGCACTAGTATGAATTTTAAAGTAATGAAGTGTCGACGATTGGGATATCGACCCAAGTCAACCAAGGTTCTTCAAGAATGAGATAGGAGACACGCCGAACAACGCAAACAGCAGCGAACAGGGAGACAGGGTTTTTATCCTGGTTCAGGCCTCTCGGGAGAGATAATAGCCCTACGTCCAGCCTTTCTTTATGTAAAAGAGAATTACAGGTGGAACTCGACGAGATCAGCAGGTCTCGGCGAGTAGTATGTGAAATCTAATGGCCAGGGTCCCCCTAAACGCCGTAGGTGCCCTGTTTATATAGTACGGAGCAAACCGACCTACCGAGGGAATATCGGGCCGGGCTAACTATAAGATCGCAACGAACTCATACATGCCAAATACATCCCGAGGTAGATAAGGTAAACTCCTAATCTTGGGGATCACGACTTCTTAATCCAATCCGGGAAACCACATCCGGGTCTTCACGTAGCCGCGCAGAACTCTGTTCGAGCCGGACTCAAACAGGATTCCTAGGCCATTACGCACCGTGCCAACCCGGAGGCTGTTCGGCAGGATGCTCATGGGCCTGATAGAACCTTCTAGGGAGCTAGGCCCTAGTAGGCTGTTCGAATGGGCCGTCAGGGAGTGGGCCATGACAATGGGCCGTAATTCAATCCCCGACAGCTAGCCCCCGAGACTCAAGTGGAAGGACTCACTAGAGTGGGGTCTTCCTCTTGAGACTCCAAGTCACGAAGAGGGAAATTTTGCTGCTACAAATACATGTAACGATCAACCGAGCAGGTCAAGGTCCAACCGAACAAGACGTGCTCGGAGGACGAACAAACCCGATCAATACCAAGCAACTCTGTTGCGCCGAACAGGATACTACATCTGCCCGAGCAGAGCACTCAGTCTTCAGTGCAGACACTGGAAAAACTAGCCGTTGGCGGATTCCAACGGTAACTTCCTATTGCTGCGCAGTGAAAACAGGTGACCGTTTTAACCAGCCGTTGCGGTAAAAACTAGCCGTTTGTGACAAAACCGTTGCAGAGCCGCTCAAACGGGACTATAAAAGCACCCAAGCTGCCCGCGGCCAGCCACTTTCTGCTCTCGCGCCTTTCCTTTCTGAGCCCTAGTTCCAACCGCGCCCAACATCTAAGTGCCAATCTTCCACCGCAAGACCTGCTTGTCCAACCCTGGGAACCGCTATGGCCAAACACATAGCCACTAGCCTGACCGAGGAAGACTTGAGAGCTTGGGAGGAAGAGGGCCACCTGGACGTCGGCAGCTGGAGGCTGCCCGGAGAGGAGGAAACTCCGGAGCCGCTTGAAGGAGAATTCATCAGCTTCGAACAGTTCGCACTGTTCGGGCTGAGGTCTCCTGAGAGCGACTTCGTCGAGGCCTTCTTGAACATCAGCGGATTGGAGGTGGCTAACCTCGTAATAACTTCGTATAGCATACATTATACGAAGTTATACGAGCCCATGGCCACCTCCACCTAGGGTTTGGCTTGAGACGGCAGGCGAAGCGGCTGTCTCTGACCGGTGGGTCCACGGCTTGACCGGGCACACACGTCAGCGGCTGGGGCTAGATCTGGCTCGGGTGAGACGAAACGGCACCGGCATTAGCGGCGGGTCCCACAGGGACACGCGGCGCTACCGGATTAGACGACGGCGACGGAACGGTCCGAGGCGCCGACAACGGCGGACCCATGGGACACGTGTCACGGCGCGATTAGCGGGTGGTGGCGGCGCGGTTGGAAACGGCTGCGGTGAGTGGGGCCCACGCCTACACGCGTCGGCGCGTGATTTGCGCCGTCGCCGGCGCGGTCCCGCCGCGACGCGCTTTGCGGACCCCGCGGGGACGCGCGTCGGACGGTGATTGGGGCGGCGCGTGTGTCGCGCGGGGCGCGGCAAGCGGCGGCGCTGGGGCGACGTGGCGGGCGCGGATTGGCTCCGGTGATTCCGCCGGCGGTGCGAACGGCGAGGATCGCCGGCGACCGTGGGATCAGCTAACTTCGGCGAGCTCTACCGAGCGGAATACATCACCGATCTGGGCGATCCGCATATGCATTTAATTTGTTCGTCTCGACGAGATCTATCTACTGGCACCATCTACACGACAAATTACTTACGGGAAAATGGGGTTTACCTCGAAAACGTCCTCGGGAGGGAGTGTCTTGAGCCGTAGGGTTTAGGTGTGGGGGTGGGGAGTGGAGTGGTAGTGGGTTAGGGTCTTATAGGGTGCTGGGCACAGGTTGGGGTCAATGGGCTTCACCTTGTGGGCTTAAAGTGCTAAACCACTCCTTATGGGCCCTTAATCGCATGCACTAACAGCCCATTAGCCCCTAACTCGAAATTAGACTGATGTTAGCAGCAAAAATGAGAAGAATTACCTAGGTTTTTCTTTTGGAAAAATATTGGGACACCTAATAATTTTATTAGGATGTCACAAATATGTAGTCCAATAAGAAGGACAATGCTAGCTGATTATTGATCATCGAATTGCATTGGATACCAAAGAAGAGCACTATATATCTTATGTCCGAGCGTCATGGACTAGAGATGTCCGGCTGCACTTGCTGAGTTGTTATATATTGAATAAAGAAATAGAGCCCGACAAGCAGCCCTTATCAATAAATGCAAGGAACACGTAGTCCCACACATCCGACTACTGCAAAGAAAAGAAATTTTTCAATTTTGAATGCAAGTTTTATGTACCTATACCACACTTGCAATGAATTTAACAATAACTGAGGATTATTTTTCGTCATTAGGGGGATGAATAAAACCCTAAAAAGAAGAATGCCGGAAAATTATATGGCTAATCTCAGACACCACTAATGCATTCCCGTGCATTAGCCACACTAGTATGAATTTTAAAGTAACGAAGCAATTAGCAAATGAACTGTCAAATCATTTTTGTGATTTAAAGGATATGATCAAGTTGCATTACTGACAATAATGCTCCAGAGAGGATCAAAATACCATAGAAGGTATCACTCATTCTGTTCCAAGGCTTCAAAGAAAAGGACATAAAATTTAGTTACTCGAACCCAAGTATCCGGGGACGCCTAGAGAAAAACGGATTAGAGAGCTTGCCACAACGGATCACGAAAATGCCCCAAAGAAAATAGAAGGGGAGCCAGTTGAGACCTGGCGCTGGTGAGCAGCCTGCTAGCGAGGCACTCTCAGTTTTGAATTTACCGGTACAAGAGAAAAGATTAAGAAGCCAAAAGACACGCAAACGAGCGTGCCATAAGGCATGCAAACGAGCATGTGAATACGCACATCGGCAACCATCTAAGGGTCCTTGCTCCCGCGATTGGAAAATAGCGGTGCAGAGCAAGTGATAGTGTAAGAAGCACAAGTGCATGAAGCACCTCATGAAGAAATGGCCATAAATTCTATGCACTCCGGGGAAATATTGAATAGAACCACAGCCAATGTCGACATGTACAATGCAAAGAAGATTGCCAAAACAATTGAACTCGATCCTGAGCCTGCATATCTCATTGAGTGTAAAACACGGCTGGACCGGAAAGAATGGAAGAAGGCAATCACCGCGGAACTATTCTTTGAACAAAGGTGAAGTGTTTAGGCCTCTGTGTCGCACATTCCCTCGTGTATGCCCCGTGGGCCTTTGTTCGAAAGGAGAAGTGAAGAAAAATGAAGTGGTATGGTACAAAGCACGGCTGGTAGCATAATGTTTCACTCAGCGCCTTAGCGTTGATTATGAAGAAACATATTCCCCGATCATGGGTGGTGTAACCTTTAGATACCCTTATCTCAATGGCAGTACTCAACTGAAAGTTGAGAAAGAAAATGATTTGAATGGATGTTGTAACTGGAAAGAGACTTGGATGGACTTATATATAAAGATACATGAGTATCATTGTCCTAAACCAAAATAGAGCAAATAGAAATCTGTATAGTGTAATCCTTTGCATTATCATACAGATTGAATAAAAGAATAATGCACATACTTGAAGTATGAGAAAGGAATGAATGAATTGGCCATTGCAGTTTAGGTTAACACCTTGAGCATATGCCAAATGAAATCTTGTTATACCAATCAACCTACACGTTGATCGTGTTGGAAAGGTTTGATTTTGAGGTGTATCCATAAAACCCCAATGGTTGGTCGGTTATTTCTTACAGGCCTAGACCTATATAGACCTATGGATAAGAGGGAGGATGTCTAGAAACATGAAGTTCCGTATTAGAATTTGAATGGCTCATATACCTCGTGAATAGCATACGGCAGTACAATGTATTTGCTGGCTGTACGTTGCAGTTGCCGTTAATTTCATCAACTTGGTATAATGCGGAGCACAAGAAGGCCATTTGAAAGAATCAAGGACATCTTCTGATACCTCTGAAGAAAAAGAAATCTTGAAATGAAAGTATCAAGATATGAATATGAATATGTTTCTTACGTGGCAAGAATTAAATAGAAGTCGTTAAAGCAGACTTTTATGTCAATATCGACAAAAAACTCGGAAATCATAGCATTGAATAAAGCCTATTATGAATATGCATGTTTTTGAAGAAGGTCATTCCACATTTTCAGTTATGTGAATTGTACGTTAAATGAACCCCTACCATCATTTATGAAAATATGATGACGTCAACGTTGATACGTGTAAGGCAAGCGCAATTTTATTCTCTTTTTCTACCGTATTTTTTTTAAATCTCGGATTGACAAACCGTTTTCACCATTGGATTTCTGACTTTTTTTGAACAATACTAGATTGGTCTCACTTTCAAAAATTTTCTTTACTATAATTATGAGCAGTAGTTTATTATTTTTTACGGGAAACTTTACTACGTTGTATTACGCAGACGGTACATGTAAAGTAGTAAAGCAGTCCAGGCGGAATACTGTATATAGACATGTAGTAAAGTATTACAGATTGAACAGTAAAGTATTGCTCATTATTATAGTAAAGCAAAATTTTAGAAAGTGAGACTAGTCTAGTTTTGTTCGAAAAAATGTCAGGAACACAATGACGCAGACGGTTCATCAATCGGAGCTTTTAATAAAAAAAATTACGGGCAAAATACGAAAGTGGATATATGATGCAGACATGACGTCATCATACATTCATGCAATTTCTGCATAGGGTCTAATCAATGCTATTGCTGGAATAATGCCAATGGCAGAGCACAAAATGTGCGCAAGGCATATATATGCCAATTGGAAGAAGAAGTACAAGGATCAAAAATTCCAAAAGAGATTTTGGAAATGTGCTAAGGCATCATGTAGGCCCTTATTCATGTATTTCAGAGCTAAGTTAGCACAGAGGACACCTAAAGGAGCAAAAGATATGATGAATATAGATCCAAAGCACTAGAGCAGGGCATGTTTCAAAATTGGGTCTAATTGTGATAGTGTTGACAACAATATGTGTGAATGCTTCAATGCTAGGATAGTGGACAGATGGCATCATCTAGTAATCAGCATGCTAGAAGGGATCAGGAGGAAGGTCATGGAGAGAATTCAAATAAATAGAGGCAAAAGTGCTACATGGCATGGGGATATCTGTTATAACATTTTCAAAAAGTTGAAACTAAACATTAGGGCATCTGGTAGGTGCTAGACAATTTGAAATGGAAAGGACCTATATGAAGTTACTGACAAGGGGAAGAGAAGGCATACAGTGGATATGACAAACATGACATGCTCATGGAGGTATTGGAAACTATCAGGTCTGCCCTGTCCTCATGCCAATTTTGCTATATATTTATCTGGACAACTAGATTGTTTTATTGCAAAGTGCTACTTAATTGAAAAGTACAACAAAACATATGACCATTGTCTTATGCCATTACAAGGCATGGACATCTAGCCAACTTCTGACCAACCAAAATCAGCATCACCTTATGTTGTCAAGATGCTTTGTAGACCAAGGAAAGAAAGGAAGAGAGATCCATCAGAGCTAAAGAAAGCAACAAAAATGTCTAAAGTTGGTACAACGATAACTTGTAGTCTTTACAGAAGTGTTGGCCACAATAGAAGGAAATGTCCACAAAATAAAACAGCAAAGGCAGCTAAGGCTTATCAGCCAAAAAAAAAAGGAAAAAGAAAGGTATTGCACTCATCACTTCCCTAATATGATCCTTCACTAACCCCCTATCCCACAAGTCACCATGCGGGAACAAGGTAGAGGTAACTCAAGGTCAATACGATGGTTCAAGGAAGAGAGCAAGGTCTTCTAATCTAGATGTAAGTATATGTCACCATGCAGAAACGAGCTAGATAACCTTTTTACTTTCGTTGGTGGCAACTATTCATGAAACCATTATATTGGCAGTCAATAATGAATACCCAAGGGTGTGCTTCTTCCATCAATGCATCCATCCCTAACTGAAGCCAGGCCTCATGTGCTGCTACAGAAAGATGGTAACAAGATCTAGCCCGCTAAATCATAGGGAAGAGTAGTGTCTATGTAGTGCATTAGGAGTGCTGGTTTTCTTTTGCCTAGAATTTTGTGGAGTTTGGTTCTCTTTTGCTTGAAATGCTCTGAAATGGTGATTTGTCTTTTGCCTGAAATGCTTACTGTGTACAGAGTGCTATAGTGGACTGAATGCCAGAAAAACTAGGTTGCATCTGGTCTGGAATGCTAACAGTGTGCAAAATGCACTGATGCACTGGGTTAAATATGATTTGTTTTACTACGATGCTTGGTTTGTATTGCCTGCGCAAATATCTTATGTTTTATTTGTCCGTGAACATGTTATGATGCTTAAGCTCCAAATACTGTACTGAAATGTTGCAATTAGGCCAGCAAAATGGGTAGGACGGGGGGAGATGCGGTTGTTAGGCCTGGTTCAGGCCCAAGATTACCTATAGGGGAGCTCCTATGCGGGTAAGCGGAGGTGGCACTATGTGTATACGACAGGAATCCGAAAACAGTCTTTAAAACCGCTCAGATGTGTGTTTACACTCGTATTACAAGTTGATAGGGGTAAGTGGACCAAACGGTAGTTCGGAGGGTTATCTGGATCTCAGCGATAGTTGATGTATTAAAAATGGACCTTTTCCAATTAGTTTAGCTTTCTTCTTTTCCTTTTCTGGAATTTCGGTTTGAATGGCCCGACATTTTAAACAAGTTCTCCTGCAGCATGAATGACAGACAAATATTACTTAGATCTTACCGTAGATTATCAAATTTAGGAGATATGAATGTAATGAACAGAACTTAGATCCATATTTAGTAAGAAAATAGGTGGGATTTCTCTTACATAATATCTAAAGCAGAAATATGTTATACAATCAGAACATATGCAATATATGCTACTGTTACATTATATATACAGCAGGAAAAACTAAATATAAATGACAAAAAATATATATTTGTTTCTCACAGAGCATGCTCCATAGTCCATACAGGTGGTCAATTTTACAAAAGTTGGGGAGAGCAATACAGATGCCAAGGAATTTGAATAAAACACATGGCTTGTTGGCATGCACGGCTAATATCACTGAAATATATGTATTGCAAGAAAATGCGGCTAGTCCACAATTACCAATCTCTCATGCCTCACGCCCTCTCGTATTCAATTAGTGCAGACAGGCTTCCACATGCAGTTCCATTCCTCAATTCATAAATTTCTTAGCAAATTTGTTATCATGTTATTGCACTCACGACTTCCTTTCTTCTTTTTTACCACCTTTGCGTGCAGTGTTGGAGCTTGCCGTCGGTCTTCCTTCTTCCTTCTTTTCCTCCCCTGGGCCCGTCCTGGTGGAGACCCCCCGAGGGGGACCGCTTCATGAGAGGCCAGATCCGGGGCGTGAGGCTTGGATCTGGTGGTGGTAGGTCGGAGTGGCCGGAGTTGTGGTACTTAAGGGTTGTGGGTCCGGTGGCCTAGTAGCTCGGTGGAGCTCGGCACCGGCGTCTTCTTTTCTTCCTCCCCCTCCCCCTAAGCTCGTTTCGGTGGACATCGACCACTTGGAGGTCCTCTTCGGTACCCGATCGGAGGGGATGGAGCATGTGGGCTCTAGGGGCATGTGTCTGGCGGCTCCTTGGCTCCTCCCATAGTGGCATGGTGGGTCGTTGCCGCTCCTTCAGTGGAGCGGCGGTCCTTGTCTCTAGCTTGGTCCCTTCCCTGCCTCCTTGCCCTCCCCTTCCTAGGAGATGCTTGGTGGCGTGGCATTTTCCGGGTTAGTGACAGGGTTCAACTTGCGCCGCTACGGTGGCACGACGTCTAGTCTCCTTCGCTTCCCGTGCACAGACCACCAGCGCATGGTGTCCCCTCTCCGGCGGCGTTGGCTGGCGACCTTTCTCCAGCGACATCCTCGTTATCTGCCTCTTGACCTAATCCCGTCCCCGTCACCTTGATCCTCCCTTTCTCCGATGTGTCGGTTGGCGTGGGCAGCGTCTTCCATGTCAAGTTGTGGCGTTCGTGCACGCTCTCCGGCTCTGCGTCTTCGGCTGACGGCTCGATTCTTCTGTTGCTTTCGACCTTCGGCAGGGTCTGCCTTGTGAGCTAGTAGGGCAGATATTGGGCGAAAGCCCTGCCCTTTTGGATTGGTGTTGGCGTCATCTTTGGTGTCGTTTTCTTGTTGGAGGCATCACCTTTCGAACATTTCCCTTCTCTGGGTGAAAACCCTAGCGGTTTTGCGTTGGCGGCGGGTCCTCCCCGTCACTACCTTGTTGGAGGCGTTGCGGGTGCCGTCTTGTGCTATGGGTTTCTGCTGGGTCTGTTGCTTCAGGAGACGTTCGTCGCTGTGTGTGCGTTGGTGGTGTTTCCCCCTTTCTCCCTCTCATGTATTTCTCTCCTATTCGGACTTGGCCTAGGTGGCAGCAGTGGGGCTGCGTTTCTTCTTTCTCCTCTGTAGGTGGTGTTTCTGGCGGTGGCTGGAGGTGTGTCCGGCTCTTGCTAGGGTTGCAGCGTGGCGCTGTGTTTGTGCCCCGTGCTTGCATGGGTTTTTATTTTATTTTATCCTACCGATCAACGGCAGTTATTCTAACCTTTTTTTTTAAAAAAAAGTTACTGGTTGACAACAAAAACCAACATTCAAATTCAGGCCTTATGAAATGTGGACAGTGATAATTTCAGACAAAATAATGCCAATTTATTACAGTACTTGACACATGTAGCCATACAAAAGACATATGCTCTGTTTTGCATTACAGAATACCTGATATTTGGAGGAAGATAAGAAGCTGGAAGAATTCAGCGGTGGAGTCTCAAACTTGATGCATCAAATATGCAGACGGTGGCATCCAGAAAAGAACAATTCAGTTGCTCACTCCTCGCTTTCCCTGGACTTCCCCCGAACTTCCCCTGGACTTCCCCCGAACTTCCCATAGCGCACAGCCCGACGCGTGGCTGGCCGCTTGCTTGCTCCCAGCTCTCGCTCGCTCGCACCTCGCCGTGCGCTCGCGTCGCGCGACGCGTATGCTGCTCGCTGTGCCGCATATCTTCCCAACAAAAACCCACTCGCTGTGACGCTGTTCCAAACAGAGCGCAGGTCTTCTGAGGCTGCCAAACAGGCAGAGGAGGAGAGAAGCCAGTACCAAGTACCAAGCAATGGTGAAAAAAACGGAGCTGCAGAGGGGGAGGGGGCGCGACTCGAGCTCCTCCGGTGCGAGGTGTGTCTTTGCGGGGGATTTGTTCGCTTTCATTGCAAGGATATGATATGCATGTGCCCTTGCCTGATTGGGCTCTTATTTTGCTTCAAATTTCGCCTAATTTGGAGGAGGCCATAACAGGTATAGTGATGAGACGTCGGCAGAGGAAACTCCGCCTACAAGATCTTCAGACATTCGTGTTGTCGTTCAAGCGTTAATAGACACTCAAAGCAAACAGGTATGCATACATGTTCTTAGTTTGCAGGCCGTTTTCTTTTTACATATACTAACATTTTTTTTGTTTGTTTCGAGGAGGTCATAGATCTGTTATTCTTGGTACCAATCAAATAATTGAGTTTGCAAAAGTCCATATTGGTATTGGAACCTGCAATCAACATAGGCCTGGGTCATCTATATAGGGGAACCTCCTTTTGTTTACCCTGCTAATTCAATTACCTGATTAGTTACACGGTTGATTACCTCAGCATAATTTTCGGATCGTAATTTAGCGGTGAGTCCTGTCATTCAGCTTTTCCAAATCTTCATTGTGTATGTATTTGGATCATGTAGAACAAAAAATGAAGTTCCAAGTCCCCTAGATTAAACTTTATTTCAAGTTTACAACCCAGAGGGCAGGACAACCTGGCTAAAGCTAAACCAGCCAATGTTAGAGAACTCGAGGCTGAATGGTTGCTGGGGTTAGTGGTGAAATTTTAGGAAAAAGTTATTCAGATTCCGTTCGCTACTTTTCTTGGGAACATCAGAACATGAGAATAACAAATTCCAATTGTTCAAAATTCAGATATTCAGTGTTATCTATCTTGCATGTTTCACATAAATTATTACCTTTTTTGGTTGGTACTTTCAAAAAGTTTTAACTATTTTTATTGGGACCTACTTTTCTGTACTCAACTTATATACAATATATTCTATAGAGGTAGAAACGTAGAATTAAGATTTGCAACCTATTTAATTTGGAACTTTATCTAATCTCATTCCCTCTCAGGCTAAAGAGATCAAACAGATGCTTGAAGAGCACAGGGAAGACCTCAATGAAATAAAAAAACAGTTGAAGAAGCTTAATGGACACATCGTATTGAACAGACAATTGGAGCGGCCTGATTGCTCAAGGGGTGATGTATCTCCTGCTCCAAGGTGCTCTGTGCTATGATCACTTTTTAAGGTGCCAGGTGTGAGTTATTGATACTATATACTCCCTCCCTTTTTCTTATAGGGCATAAATTTTGATTCAAAAAAGTCAAACTTCGTGAACTTTGACCAACAATTAATCAAATTATATGAATCTTTAGTGTACAAAAAGGCATATCTATAGTTTTGTATTTTAAATTACTTTCGATACAATAATATTTTGTATCAATTGACAACATATAAAAGACAAATTTAATGGTCAAAGTATACATCTAAAGACTTTCTCAAATAAAAATACGCCTATAAAAAAACGAAGGGAGTGTTATCTAACATAGTTTACATGTAAAGGTGGAAGGCAAACATATTTTGTTGGAAAGTCTAATTGACCCCTTAAACTTTGACTGAACAAGCACAAAACTACATTTTTTTGTATGGTGGGCTTCCTAACATTTTAGTTAACACCTGTGTCAATTTCAAGATGTTTTTGCTGATAAGACACACGAATGTGGCCATGATGTAATATCAGTATGTGCAGTATGTGATTTCATGGTTTTTGGACATTACTGAACCCGCATTACAACTATGGTAATCTAAGTCCCCCAAAAAAACCTTACGAACCTAAGGTGTAATTTACTCAATAAATTATTGCTATGCATTATATGGTCCCAAATTATTTGTATAAAATCAGTAAATGAATTCGTAACTGCAATTCAAATTCAAAAATTTGTAAACATGCTAAAAACAATGAAAAATCATTCCATCCTAAAAATACTCATGTTTTTGGGAGTAGG
Organism: Raddia distichophylla; assembly: GCA_005191435.1. Lineage (NCBI taxonomy): Eukaryota > Viridiplantae > Streptophyta > Magnoliopsida > Poales > Poaceae > Raddia > Raddia distichophylla. The sequence goes on from SPJY01021566.1 coordinate 134,229, forward strand.
TTTCTTTTTAAATATTTTTAAATATATTCCTAGAATTATTTTTTTTATAAACTATTGGGGCTAACTAGAAAATATTTGGTAGTAATTTATTTAAATCCAACATATTTTAAGGTGATGAAAAATGTTTAACATTATTAGAATATGTTCTCTGTTCTAATGTTTACATTGTAGATTGTGAAATGATTTTTCCCCCGTGACATTTGCATACTTCTGAGCAAAACTGTTGTGGAACTAATTGTGGGTCCTTTGTCTGGTCTTAAGACTTATGTGGTGGCGAATGTCCAGGTTTTCCTTTTATGGCCAATTTTTAAAATTACGCCAAATTTCTAGGGGCCAAATAGCTTTTTCCCAATTTTTGTTTGGTACAAGCTCAAATGCTCAACACATATTTCACACAATATTGAATGTGTTTAGAATATACTGTAATCAAATAACAATACACAACTCCCTCTAAATGTTGTTCATTTGTTCCATATTGGTGTAGTTTTGAGTTTTCTATACTTTTAATTCTTTTGCAGATCAGAATCAACTGAAAAAAGGTCACCAACATTTCAACTAAGGATCACGAGTAAGGTGAACAAGATTATTGAAACGGGGAAAAGCATACAGACTAACCATGGAGATTACATTGAGGTAGATCTGTGTGATGGTGATAAACAAATTGAACCTAATCATCCCCTTGCTTTTGCAAGGGTTATGCTGGTCGTCCTTAATGGAGAATTTAACAAAGATAATAATCGATATGATTGGTCCAAAGAAGACTTCGAGAAAAGCATAAGGAGACCACATCAAGGGAATTCAGCAGTAGGAGATGGAAATCAAAGAGTAGAATCAATAGTCAGTGACTGCACATTTTATTTGACTGGCGGATCTCACCGTCACGTTGGTGCTACAATTGTGAATAACTCTGGTAACAAGAGTGTTCGACTTGGGGTAACGTTATTGTCGCATCCAGAAGAACGAGTTCTAGAAGGGTTATCAAATCATTTCAAAGTGCAGGATCCACCCAAGAAGTCAAAGAAACAAAGTAACTTCTTATTCTAAATGAAATTTTAGGAATTAATTCTTTTTAAATTTAGAAAATATTGGCAGAAGATTGTTTTTTCCCAAAACATTATAGGAAATAATAGAGAATTCACCAACTCCTATAGCAGTTAATACAACACTATTGTTCTGTTCAACTTGTTTCGGAATAAATATTTCGATGTGTTTGTTTGTTACCTTTCTCTGAGAAGTTTCGGTAACATTTTTACGGAGCAACTCTTTGTTGGCCATGGTCAAGAATCAAATGATCAAATGCCAAACACTCCATACTCATCATGCCCATCTTATACTCACACCATTGGAAACGGTATGGTTAGTCCTTGAAATCCATGTCTTCTACCCTCTCTCTTTCAAATGATGTAAATCATGATGATCCATACTTTGTTTCAGGAATTGATCCAGATCTAGGACAACCTCTTCCATCATACACTGGGAATGACATATTTGGAACATATCCGCAACATTCGGTATAAACACTAACAATTGCAAGTGATCTCTCCGTTTATAAATATCAGTAAACTTTAATTTAGCCATTGTTTTAAAGTCACGCGACTAGTTGGGACTAGTCGACGACTAGCCGACGAGTTGGTATTTGAAACTGAGTCAGTGCCACCGACTCGACTCGCTGGCTAAGTCGCACGACTCAGCGGCTAGCTGCCGACTATTCATGACTAGTCACCCCTAAGTAGTCGCCCGACTTGCACAAAAAGGCCCAATTGGTCTATGTTTTGACCAGACTTGTTTGCCATGGTAGCTCACACAGACACTTCTTGGTCGCTCAAAAGTAGCACACAATAGTAGTTCACATTGATCTGAAATACCCCCTGAATCTACTACTTAGCCACAAAGGAATGTCTAGTACAGTTGCTAGCTGGAATTTGAAGAGTATTCTAGACACTTATTACCACCTGTTATTCTAGCATCTTCTAGCTGCTATTGAGCCATCTACTAGCTGATGCCTAAGAAGTACTATTATCCAAGTCAACATTAATTGTATCTAACAATCTCTCCCTTAATCTTGACTTATTATTCCCTTCATATTTTCTTCATAAGAGTCCAGGATCGTCGTCGCTTGAATCAGCGTGCACTTCACCAAGAAATGCTTTCACTTCTTCCACCTCCTTTCTTACCTCTGAGGAACATTCTTTAGCAAAATTCCCATAGCCACGACAATTGTAACATCGAATTGACTTGCTGTGCTGCTTCCATGGTAGAGGATGCATTTCCCCTTTTACCTTTAGTTAGAAGCAATTGTTCATGACCTTGGCGCGTTGTGTACATGCGAAGTCGCTCCTCGTGAGCCTTCAACGAACTAAAAACTTGCAGCAACTTCTTAGTCTTCAAGGCTCCAAATTCCTCGATGGTTGTAGCTAGTTGTGCATACTTCTCAGGGACGGAACACAACACCTTTACAACATAGGATTCCTTCAGTTTGTCACCTAAGCTCCTGATTTGGTTCACCAAACTTGTCACCTTGCGTTCGTAGCCATTGACGGTGTCGCTCTCCCCCATGCGTAGAGTCTCGAAATCCCGAGTTGAGTTTGACTTCTTGCACACGATCATCACCAAGAAATATCGTGCGCAAGGTATCCCACGTATCTTTCGTGCTTTCCTTGTCGGCAATCTGCATCAAGATATTTTCACTTACAGCACCGAAGATAATCGCCAAGGTAGTTTGATCCTTGTCCTCATCCACCTTTTCATCTTTCTTTGGCTCAACTACGCTCCACACTTTTTGAGCACACATGTTCGCCTTCATGTTCACTACCGACGCAGGACAGGTGCGGCTTCCAAATTCTTGTTGACGATGCTTACACCAGATCTAGGAGTCTTCCATGCCGGGGAAGCCATCTCCTTGAACTGATCAAATACTCACATAGAGTAGAATTGATCTCACACAGAGAGTAGCTAGGCTACCTCACACAGATGGTAACTAATCCCACGCATCAACCTGCCTTCTCACACAAAGAAGCCATCTCACATGGACCAGCTCTAAATACCAAATGATGGCTAAGGAAGCTCACACAGACACTTCTTGGTCACTCAAAAGTAGCACACAGCAGTAGTTAAATTGATCTGAAGCAAACCACTATTTCCTTTGGATGTTATTACATATATAGAGAGAGTTACCACTGACTGCTCCTGCTGGTTAGAGTATACTAGATACCCTCTGAATCTATTTTGACGCAAAGGAATATCTAGTACAGCTACTACCAGAAATTTGAAGAGTATTTTAGACACTTATTACCACCTGTTATGCTAGCATCTTCTAACTGCTATTGAGCCATCTACTAGCTGTTGCCTAAGTATTACTTATTATCCAAGTCAACATTAATTATATCTAACAAGACTAACAGTCTCAACCCTCAATTCCTCACAAACTCACGATGCAAACCCTGGTCCTCAGACTCCTCACGCAGCAGCAGCAGTTTCAGTAGCATGTTGGTGCCTGATATTGGTCTATTTATTCTTGCTATGCATGTGCCAATGTGCCATGTTGGTATATTTGTTTTTGGTATGAAACATGTTGAAGGTGGTACACATTTTTAAGAGTAGACTGTTATCATATTTGTAAAAAGATTATAAAATATAGATATTAACTTGTATTGACTAGTCACGACTAGTCTACAAGTTGGCACCCTAGTGACTCGACTTTGCGACTCCCAAACCTTGAATTTAGCATATCCACTAATACAAACCTTCAAAGGACCATGCTACCGTCATACAAAGTCTTTATTAGGTCAAGTACTGTTCTTGGGATGACGCGGAGAAGAGACAAGAACAAGAGAGAGAATGGTCTAAGAAAATTGGCTCCTGTGTCATGTGATAGTAGACTTTAGCATGATAGACAAATCATTTATTACAAGAAATTAGATTATCTTTGAAGGTATGTTAAAAGATGACACTAACTGTATGACTTGTGTGCCACTGTTGTCTTCACGTGACATTGATGAGTCCTATAGACAGCCGCAATCTACACAAATGTACATGTTCTTTTTTTAGGGAAACAAATTTACATGCCTGACAAGTGGATCGTTGAAGAGGGTGTGGTACATTAGGACAAAAAAAGGGGTCAAATGTGTGGCTAACATGTACTATTCAGGAAAAGATTGAAAGCTAGAATGGCATTTATTTGAATCTTGGCATTGCTATTTAGGGGGACAGAAGAGTACGGAGGCTCCAGGCTCCCTACACAATTGAATCATTTATGGTTTTTATATGTAAGGAAATCATATTGACTACATCAAAACACAAGGTGTACGAGGCTTTGGTATAATATTAATTCCACTAGGTTATTAAAGGCATAAGTTCAAGGCCATAGAAAACAATGGTTTATTCCTCTTCCAACACGTGGTGTAGGTTATACTAACATTCTTTTCTCATCTGTCTCCTATTTTATCCAGCAGCAATTACATATGGTCGTTGAAGGACACCACCATTCTGGTGGAGGTGCATATTTCTCGACCATAAGTGACTTACTTGAGAGCCAACCTTCCAGTAGCCTAAACGGTATGGCACCCTTATTTTCTGGTTAAAGATTATAGTTCAATATGACTAAAAGGAAAAAAAAAAAAGAGGGGGGGGGATGAGGGAGGAACAAAAATGGGAAAGGGATTTAATTATTCAAATACTAAGTTGCACAAAAATCAGAAGCATCAATGTTGGTGCAAGCCACTTAATTACACATATAGTACAAAAAAAAAGGAAATTGAACCTGTCTGTCCATGGTAATACTCCAAGAAAGCAATATTTCTAGCAAAAACAATGATCTGTCTTGAGGAATTTTTTCAGGTGTTCAATGGTCCGACCAAATAACACTTCCAGTGCAGCTCCGATGGGACAGGCCTTATGTGGAGCCAATACAGCATTGGAACCTTCTTGATAAGCTCATGCCATTGTACACAAGACAAACAAAAACCCATAGAATACCAAAGCAAGTCATGCAGACTCATCTGAACAGAGGTGTCCTCGTCCGGCCACTTGAAGCTGATGATTCAGATGATGAGTGTGTACACTAACTTAATCCTACCCCAGTTATACAGAGCCATAAAACTTGTACAAGAAATCAGTCAGCACTTACTTTTATTGGCACATCTTGTAACATCTACTGATTGTCTACCATTTTCAGGCCACCGCCAAAGAGAAAATTTCGCAATAAAAATCGATTGCGATTTGTCAATAAGGTGTGCAAGAATTATTACACATGGCAGCGAATAAAAGCAGATGATGGAAATTTTCTTAAGGTAGCTTTGTATGACGAGAACAATGCGAAGGTCACATCTGGCCCTCTGTCTTCAGCTTCTGTGGAGGTTGTAGTTCTCCATGGAGACTTCAATATTTCTGGTGAAGAATACTGGACTTCAGAAGAGTTCAGTCACTCCATGGTGTGTCCAGAGTCTGAAAAAGAACGACCAACCTTAGGAGGCCATTGCGTCTTAGTTCTAGTTGATGGAGAGGCAAGTCTTAGTGATGTAATTTTCCAGAAAACTTCCCTTTATGCTAGGACTGGAAAGTTCAAGATGGGCATAATGCTGGCCAATAGCACAGACAAAAGAGTTCAACAAGGTGTATCTGAACCATTTTGGGTGAGGAATCGTGGAGCAAAAGGTATTCTTATACTTTTCTGGGTACTTCCTTGCTTTGAAGTCACAAAAGAGCATCGTATCTTACATGTATGTTCAAACTTTTTAAACTTTTAGCTATAAATGTCTTTTCAAGTATTTAGATTGGAATATGGAATGTACATGTAGATTTATCTTAAGAAATATTTTTTATATTATTATCTTTATTGTGTTTTGTGTCCATATTGATGTTCAAAGTGATATTACATTTATGACTGAGCAGAATACGTGTTTACATCGTGTAACATGAAATTTGCTACATCTTCAAGGTATTTACCGCTCAATCCTTTAGCCTGAAATATTCCAGCTTTTCTTATGGTTGTATTAATGGTGTACTGGCATAGTGGCATTGCATATATTCAAACAACAATATGTTAATATTATATTTAGTAAAAAATATTTATACACATACATAAATGATGATACATAAGATTTTGTATGTTGCCAAAATGTACTTTTATATAATACCAAAAAATATATTTCAATATGTATATTAGAATAGTCTGAGGAAAAAATTATTTGCCTGTGAAATTAAGGCTAATTCTGGTTTTCAATTTGCATTGATGTACTAAGATTGGGAAGACATCACAACTGGTCATGCCAGGAGCTATGATCTTGGGGAGGATTTCACTCCAACTGAAGCGGTATAGTTTGACTTGTCATGACATTAGTCTTAATTTCTTCATTGATACATTGGTCTAAAAATTGCATCCATGTAGAGCAAATATCTCTTCATTTAAGTGTAAAAAATGTTTGTTTATAGATTCAATATTTAACTTATGTGGTACTGACCCAAATAGGTGATATGTCCACTCTTAATAGTGCTGTTCAGTCTTCATAGTGATTCGAGTGTTTTCCGATCTTGCGAATCATCTGTTAGCAAGACTAAAAATAAACTCCTTCCATAATAGTATAACGAAACGAGAATTGATTCCAGGACCTTGTGAGGAAATGGAATCTCCTAGCTTACGAGGATAAGGAGAGTATGAAGTGCGATCATATGATGGTTGCAGACAAACCTGTGGCACTCGATGGAATCAATAGCAAATCAGTGTATGTATGCAGTATGCTTTGTATATATCATTTTCTCTTTAGATATGACTATAGTATTTTGACTTCATTGGCATTTGATTACCAGCCCTATTCCAGCACCCACAAATACCATTTCATTTCGACGGGGGCTTCAAGGTTACCTTTCAACTTTATTTTCACCGTTTCATTAATTTTTAAAAATTCTGAAATTCCATGGTCAATAGCTACTCAGACAGTCAGACTTAGTGCACATGATTGTTATTGTTGTTGTTATTAAAGAAAAATGACAATTATTAATTCTGACATTGAAACAACAGAGCAACACTATTATTCGTTCTGGTAGCTTTGCTTACACCGGACCTAAGAGTTGCATGGAAGATGAACACATCCGCATCGATAACCTTTATGTTCATCTTGGCTCGCAAGCGGTGTATCCGTTGCCTAGTGCCTTGTATGCGGTAAGTGCTGTTCTCTGTACACGCTTGCTCCATTTGATCACATTATTATTAACTGAACTGATCGTCTCATGGCCTTCTTGTTGTGTTCTAGGTCTTTGACGGCCATGGAGGTCCGGATGCTGCCGCTTACATGAAGAAGCATGCAACCAAGTTGATGTTTGCGGACTGTGACTTCCCAAGAGCATCCCAAGTAGATGCAGCATTCCTTGAATCCGTCGAGAAGTCTGTTTGCAGAGCTTTCTCTCAGGCAGATCTTGCTTTGCGCGTTGAAGTTAGCCCATCTTCTGGAACCAGGGCAGTCATTGCATTAGTGCTCGGGAGGTAACCATACCTGAATGTGCAGCCCCAACACCTTCGCATGCATCTTGCTTCCATACCTGAATGGATGGCATAGCTGTCTATTTCCTGGCCCTATTTCACTATCCACCCCTGGTTCTGTTTTATTCCATACACTGCTCTGATCCTATTTTACAAACCCTACATCCCTCTCTCTATATATATATTCAATTACTCATGACTCTGTTTCATAATTAAACAAAGCTACCATTAAACATGCCAAGTCACGGTGTTTTCTGACTTCTCAGGCATCTGCTGGTTGCTAGTGCTGGGGAGTGCGGCGCGGTGCTGTGCAGGAAAGGCGTTGCTGTTCAGATGTCTCAAGCTCATTACCTTGGAACTCTGTCTCTGACGAGGCCCCTGGGGGATTGGGACACCAAATTATCCTGCGACCGAGCTTGCAAGCCTGAACTGAAATGGGCCGAGCTCACCGCGGAAGACGAGTTCCTCATCCTGGCCAGCCAAGGGGTGTGGGACGCGAGCGCCATGTCCTGCTCCTCCGCTGTGAGCTTCGCCCGCTGTGAGCTCCGCGTCCACGGTGACCCGGCGAGATGCGCCAGGGCGCTCGTCTCGGCGGCGATGATGCGTGGTGCTACGGATAATCTCACCGCCGTCGTTGTTTGCTTCGGTGAAGAGCTTCGCTCGCTGCCGGCGCCGCGCAAGAGACGGCAGGTTTCCATGAGTGAAAAACCATGCCTTCGGATCAAGCTGCAAAAAAACCATGGATACGCCTCCCGAATGTAGCTCGGACCACTTCTCAAGTCAACAAAATAAAGATATTATGGATATACGAGACGAATGAATACGTACGATTTCCATGTCCGCAATCTAACATATTCGGAAGGTTATTTTTATGAAATGTTGAAACTTTGGTTTCCACCTATCTTAAATGTCATATTTTTAAGAACTCAATAGAGTATTTCATGTGTCCCCCGAATTTGTGTTGGCTAGATTTGTATCGATCTTTAACCTGTTATGCTAGCTATTTTATTATTTTTTGCTCAAATTTATGTTTTTTTAGCCGATACCCGGTATAAACTTTCTTTTTATCTCATACGGCCATTAATTTCTATTATCTTCTATTTCGAATTCTATTTTCTCTTTTTTGGTGAACTGTGTAAATTCTTTTTATAAATCTGATATGGACTTTTATTCCTATTGTTTTTATTTCAAAATTATAATATTTTATTTTTTTAGTTAGTATGGGCTTTTTTATAGCTGACATGGAATATTTATATTATTTTTATTTTAAATTCATTTTTAATCTTTTAGTATAGTTGATATGGATTTTCTAGTTTATAGCTAATGGACTCTTTTATTCTATTTTTTACTTTAAATTTATGCTATATTATTTTTTAATGCTACATAACTGTGCAGACTTCCAGCTTCAAGAACAAGGGGCATGAATGTGGAATCATGTCGACGTTCAACTCTCCAACCCCTCCTCGCACTCCATTTTCCTCTATCTCCTTTTCCGACGGGTGCAATTTTGGCCAATACGAATGTTATTGACCCTCGTATGGATATGGACAAGGAAGGCCTTCTACAAGAAACTGCATGGACTTCATTCATCATTTTGGTTGGAGAATAATTACGGTTTAATTCTGGTAGATTTTTTAGAGCTATGGTATAAGCTACCATTTGAACGTTTTGTGCAACAAACGATGAAAAGTTGTTAGGATTTTAATCGCCACGCAACACAGTTGGACGTCTGCGGATTTTGACCATGGATACATCTTTTCAATCAGGCACATTGAACCACTTAGGTCGCGGCCATAAGCCGACCGCTGACCTCGTTCTTCCTGCACTACAGCTATGTCGTCGTATTTATATAGGTGACTAAGGATACTACTTCGATCCTAACTCTATTCTCACATGTCTATTACAATTTAGAGTATATAAACCACTTGTCCACATATTCGATACCAACTTTAACCTATGTGTATGTTTCTGGCTGCAGTGGTCAGGGATAAAAAAAATTACAATAAAACAGAAGGAATTGCATGCAAACAACTACTCAAACTTTGCTTTCCAGCAAACTATGTTAGGGCTACATTTTAGTCTGTGCTGATCAGATCTAGTAAGGAGAGAGAATGCCGGCAAGGAGATGAAATGCCGATGGCAATATTGCGTCGGTGCGGAAGGAGCAAATAAAAAATTATTCTTTATTTGCTTGCTTCATCTAATAACCGATTGGTCCTTTATAGAATTTTCTTTAAAAAATTATTCTTTATATAGGATTGTCTTCTAACAACTTAATATAGAAAATAGCAAATTAAACTAACAAACCTTATCTCCTAACAAGCCAAACCAATCTGACAAACATCTAAGACATGAGCTATTGTTCACACGTGAACATTGCGAGTGACCAGTGATTTCAGCCCTTAATCTAATGCTATCCTATGCCCATTGGGGCCACATGCATATATAACATAGCCCCTGTTTGGTACCATCATTTTTCAAAATTATGGTTCTACAATCATGACTTGTCAATTGTTTTACCATGAATGCTATGGTTTAATCAAACCCCATTGAAACAATGGTATTTTGTGGAACTATCGATTGTTTATTTACATATAGAGTTTTTTAGAGACCATGATTAAAGAAAAGAATCAAAACTTTAGATCGAGCTAGAGTTTTTAATACTCCAAAAAAAACTATGTTAAAAGATACCAAGATAACAAAACACTTAATGGTATTCAAATACAACGTCTAAATCATGGTGTTGTCCAAAAACTATAAAAAAATACGTTGTTTCCAAATAAGGCCTTTTTGTACCGTGACAAACAAGACAACACAGAAAGACCCCGGAGCTTAAAGAAAATCCATCCTCGAATCGCTTCTAAATGAGCAATCTGATTTGAAAACAGTGGGCCCTAATAAATGGGTAAACGCTCAAGCCCAGCTGTTATAACATGGGTCTCAAGTGTCGACCCAATGAGAAATGGTCGGCCCATGCCCACCCTAACTTGCAATAGCAAATAGTGAATTGTTTTTCATTTTGCCATATAAAAAAATTTCAATATTGAAAGTGCCATTAATTATAGATGGTGCATTTGTAGAAATGGGGCATACAAAAGTTTTTGTATTTCTCGTACCAACCATTTAAATCCAACGATACATGTACATTGGGTGGACAATTAAGAATTACGAAAAACAATTAAGGATAGACAGAAAACATACACATATTACCACTTCTTTTATTTATTATACCAATCAAAAAAGGCAAATTATTCTTAGCCTGAACGCTTAACAACAACGGTGCATGGTAAAAGCAAACATGACTACGTACCTAACTAGCCGCGACAGCGCGCCCTTGGCGCGCCTGAAACGCCGCGACGCGCGCGGGAGGCGCGAGCCCTCGGCGCGCACGCACGCGCTGGAACCTCGCGACGCGCGCAAAAAATGAATGAAAACGAAGCGGAGCCGGGAATCGAACCGCGGGCCCGCGCTGCCGAGGAAAGGGCGAAAAAAATCGTTTTATAGATAAAGGAACGAACGGACGGCTGGATCTCATTGCGCACGCGATCGAACGGCTGTGGCGACGGGGCGACGTGCGCTTCGCGAGGTGGGGAGACGCCACGTGGCGAGGTGGACGGGGGAACTCCGTTTTGTATCTATTATAGATAGATATAGATTTAGCGATGAATAAAATAATCGAAACAAGCAATAAAATCATCGACATTCTACATCACTTGCATCAATCATCAATGTTATATTACAAGGCGCGGACAGGCCGGTCTCCTACGCGGCCACGTCGATGCCTTCCTCCCCGGCTAGGCCACGTCGGCCGGAAAAGCCACGGCGGTTCGATCGCGGCCACGGGCTCCATCCAGCCGTCCATTTGCAATTTATATATAAAAAATATTTCCCGTCCAGATCGCAGCAACTCGCACCGTTTGCTCAGTTGGTTTAATGCGGCAACTTTCGCTTCGATGACCCGGGTTCGAATCCTCCCAGCCGCTCCCTCTTTTTGCCTTTTTCCTTTAATGCCTCCCAACCAACCTTACGTAGTTTTCCACGCGCAAGCGAAGAACAAAGTGCGCTCTGCCGAGTTGGCTAGGTGGCCTAGCAAATGCGCTGGAGACGGGGGTTCGAAGCCTCGGTGCAGCATTTTTCTAGCAAATGCCAACGTTCCTGTTGCTTCTTTTTTTCCCCTTTCGTGCTACACATTGCCTTCTTTTTTTCTCCCTCCGTGCTACAAATTGCCTGCAAAATAGCATCTAAAATTATTTTTTAGAAAAAAATTGAATGTTTCCATAATGTAACATTTGGACTAAGAATTTATTTTGGCAGGTCGTAAAAAAACATAAGATGAAAGTTTCCAAAAATTTAACCATGCTAGAGTAAATTTAACCTGTTGCTTCTTTTTTTCCCCTTTCGTGCTACACATTGCCTTCTTTTTTCCCCCCTCCGTGCTACAAATTGCCTGCAAAATAGCATCTAAAATTATTTTTTAGAAAAAAATTGAATGTTTCCATAATGTAACATTTGGACTAAGAATTTTTTTTGGCAGGTCGTAAAAAAACATAAGATGAAAGTTTCCAAAAATTTAACCATGCTAGAGCAAAGAACATCCATAAAAATGTTCTATGTTGTTCGAAATTTTTTGGAGCCCAAATTTACAAATAGTTTGCTCTTTCTTATTCAGGGCATAGTTCGTTTTGATTTTTTTTATTTTACTTATGACGGTCACAAAAATAGTAGATTTGAGAGTTTCAAAACTATGGCTGCAAAAGAATATCTAAAACTAATTTTATTCAAAAAAAAATTGAATGTTTTCGTAATGCAGGATTTGAACTAAGTTTTTTTGGCAGGTAAAAAAAAAAGTTCCCAAGAATTAAGCCATAAAAACAGTTTGATGTTATTCAAAATTTTATGAAGTTAATCTTTACAAATAGTTTGCACTCCATTATCAAAGGCATATTTGTTATCGACTTTTCATTTGTTCAACTTTATTTATGGTAGTTCACACAACAACATAAAAGATTGGTTAGGGTACATAAATTTATTTGGGCATTACAAATGTTGACTTATATAATTTATTAATTTGAATCACAAAATAATAGAATTTTTTTAAAAAACAAAAAAATAAGTTATGCTTGTGTCTTACGAAACTGATGCCACGCGCCACGGGCGCGTAGCCTTTGCTAGTTGTTATACACATGGGTAATCAATAACTAACTACCAATACGTCGCACTTATGCATGCATGTGTCATTCATTCATCTTGATCAAATCCGAGTAAGCAATTGAGTTAATTAATCATGCAATTATGCAAACGGTGATGACTGGTCATCAGTAGATTAATTAATACTCCCTCCAGTCATAAAAACAAGTCGCTGTTAACTTTTGTACACGTCTTTGACCATTCGTCTTATTTAAAAAATTACATAAATTATCATTTATTTTATTGTGACTTGTTTTATTATTAAAGGTACTTTAAGCATAATTTATATTTATGCATGTTTGTACTAATTTTTTGAATAAGATGAATGATCAGAAGCGTATCCAAAAGTTAACGACGACTTATTTTTATGACCGGAGGTAGTAATCGATTATCACTTCATGACGAACCACTTCCTCCTGATCACGCCCGGTGAGCACGCCAACGTGGCCCATCTTGACCATGGAGGGCGGCGAAGTTGGCCTGGCGGTGCACGTAGGCGGCTGTGAGGGCGTCAGTGAGCAGCTAGGAGTCGGAGTGGAAGAGGCCCCGGCCGGCGCTTGGCGACGAGGTGGTAGTAGCTAGCCGACGTCGAAGGTGAGGAAGCTGCTGGGGTCCATCTCCGGACGCCAGCGTTGTGTTGCCGGCGAGGCTCCGGCAGCGCGACGTCCGCAGCCGCGGTATGTAGCCCCAGACCCCAGTCCAGCGTTGGCCAAATCCATGTCACCGACGTTGTCGGCGCCCGTGAAGTTTTAGGGTGTGTTTGATTTGTAATCATGGGTGTTCATGCCAATGCAGAGGTCATGGTCAATACAAGGCACGACCTTTGTTGGCGGATTTTGAGCTATTTGGTTCGTAAAAAAAATTGACCAATTGGAAAATAAAATAAAATGTTTTAAAAATGAAAAGTATTAAAAATGGGTTGCTTAGGATTTTATATGAATTATAAAATTTGATTCATGCAATTTGAGCGCTTCATGTAATAGATATAAAAATTGAAAAACCAAATTTTATTGAAATAAACAAGCAATTTTAGCAAATCTGGTAACTAACCGTCGTCCATGCTAGCTTTCGGTGACTTACAGCCGGGCCATTGCGCCATGATTGCTGCCGTCGTTGGCTCGCTGATGAAAGGCGCGAGAATCCTACGCCTTCGCCATTCCCTTTACCCACGTACAAAAGAGATGGCTCGGCAGGCTCGCCAAATTTCTACGACGGCATGGCAACCAATGGTGCTAATCCAAACACTTGCGAAATCATAAAGACATGACCTTTAGTTGGTAAGGTTAGCCATGGCTATAAACCAAACAGCCTCTTACAGCCGGTCCGGCTTGCCATGTGCGCGCTCTGGAAAATGGCAAAAATAGGTGCGTCTGCCAGGAATCGAACCGGCGACCTCGTGACTAGAGCGAGCGCGCACGCTGCTAGCCACCAGGACGTGCTTGCCTTTGTGATAATATATCCCAAGTACTTATTAATATACATATGTATAAGTCAAAAAAAATTAAAACCTAATCGTGCCATGCTCGGGCCGGCCCACGGGCCTGGCCTTCGGCCTAGGCACGGCACGCCACGTCGTGCCGGGCCGACATGGCCCGTTTATTTTCGTGTCGTGCCGTGCTCGTGCCGGGCTAAAAATGCGGGCTTTCGTGCCGGCCCATTTGGCCCGGCCCATCTGACCATCTATATCTGGTAACTAACCGTCGTCCATGCTAGCTTTCGGTGACTTACAGCCGGGCCATTGCGCCATGATTGCTGCCGTCGTTGGCTCGCCGATGAAAGGCGCGAGAATCCTGCGCCTTCGCCATTCCCTTTACCCACGTACAGAAGAGATGGCTCGCCAAATTTCTACGACGGCATGCCAACCAATGGTGCTAATCCAAACACTTGCGAAATCATAAAGACATGACCTTTAGTTGGTAAGGTTAGCCATGGCTATAAACCAAACAGCCTCTTACAGCCGGTCCGGTAACGCTGAGCAGTGCGCCGTCCCCCAGGGTGTGGCCACCTATATATGTAGATATATATCAACATTATGTATTCCCATCGGCCATAAATAAATTAAATGCATGTTGTTTTGTTTGCATAGATACAGGCCTTGTTTGTTTCAGATTAAATTAAATTAAATTAAATGATAATTTGTTATTTTTGTATAAGCCAAATGATGTAATGTTTTGTAACCATTCTTATGGGGTTTTAAACAGTACTTCTTAAAGTTTGTAAAATATTTTTTCATAATTTCTTGAACTCATTAAAAAGTATTTTGAGGGGGTCACAAATTTGCTACAGTAAAACACAACTCTACATTAATCTGAAGCAAACAAAGCCACAGTTAAAAAAAACTAACGTCAAACCCTAACTGTTTTTCCTGATAGCAGAACCACTAGCTAGTTGTTGTTGCACTTTGTTATGCACACAATAAAGTTATAACATTATGGACGTATTTTTCAATACAAGTCTACAATATGATCTTTATATATTTAATTGAAATATTTTGTAAGTTTTCGTGTTAATCGTTGGCACGATGTCATAATATGGGTCTTGTTTGTTTAATCTGAAAGTTGCTGAAAACTTTAATCTGAAAAATCTGTGACCCCTCGAAAGACATCTTAAAGAGATCAAAAAATTATAAAAAAATATTTTACGACTCTAAGAAGAATTATGTAAAACCTCATAAAAATGACTACAAAGCATTACATCATTTTGGTTATACAAAGATAGCAAATTTTCATTTAATTTAATTTAATTTTAGGCATGCTTTGAGTTTTTTTAGTTTGTTTTTTTGCTGTTTTGAAGATGGGTGATAACATTTTAAAAAATAAGTCAAACGAAATGGATCCAAATCTCAAGACTAACTCAAGAAGCTCTTAAAGATTTCAGCCGTTCAGATGAGCTCAAAAGAATAGAAAGTTAATTTGAAGGCGCGGACTTGGGGTCGGACGTCCAATGCTGCGCTCGCGCGTCGGACGCCGCCCCGGCCCAGCCCAGCACGCGCGCCCTCGCGGGAATGAGAAAGCCACCCCGTTTGCATGCATGCGCATGTGCGACGAAAAATCGAAAATGCTTGATGCTTCCGTGAAAATCGAAAATCGGGAGTTCATTGTAACACCAGATTCATGAAAAAAAAAGTGAATATAGATCTTACAAATGAACTTAGCATACCAAAACAATGAAAAACACCTATTAAAACAATGAACTGAGACTACTAAAAAAATTACGAAACAACCAAAAATCAACTATACGAGGGAGAGACAAAAGGAGAGAGGGAAACTGCATAAGTGAGAGAAAGAGGAAGGGAGAGACCATAAGAGAGAGAAACAATCACCCTTAACTAATGAAACAATGAAAATGACTATCGAAACAACGAACTTGGCACACTGAAACAATGAACTTGGCCTATTGAAACAATAAGAAATGCCCACTGAAACAATGGAAAATGATTATCGAAACAATAAACTTGGCACACTGAAACAATGAACTCGATCTAGTGAAACAATGAGAAATGCCTACTGAAACAATGTGTCGACGGTTGAGATATTGACCCAAATCAGCTAAGGTTCTTCAAAAAGAAGATAGGAGACATGCCGAATAACCACGAACAACAACGAACAAGAAGACAGGGGTTTTTATCCTTATTCAGGCCTCTCGGGAAAGATAATAGCCCTACGTCCAGCCTTTCTTATATATCGAGGATGATTACAAGAGGTAGCTCGACGAGACGAACAAGTCTCGGCGAGATTATGCGCAACAGTGCAATATTGGATGAGATGCCTAAAGCTCATCCCCCCTACACGCCGTAGGGGCTAGGTTTATATAGTGCGGAGCAAACCGACCCACCGAGGGAATATCGGACCGGGCTAACTACGAAATCGCAACGAACTCGACATGCCAAATATATCCCGAGGTAGATAAGGCATACTCCTAGTCTTGGGGATCACGACTCCTACTCCAATCCGGGAAACCACGTCCGGGTCTTCAAATAGCTGTGCAGAACTCTTGCTCGAGTCGGACTCAAACAGGAATCCTTGGCCGTTACACACCGTGCCAGCCAGGAATCTGTTCGGCAGGATGCATATGGGCCTCATAGAACCTTCTAGGGAGCTGGGCCCTGGTAGGCTGTTCGATTGGGCCGTCAGGGAGTGGACCATGGCAATGGGCCGTAATTTTATCCCCGACACAATGGAAAATGGCTATCGAAACAATGAGAAAATAACTATCGAAACAATGCACTGAAACAATAAACTTGACCTAGTGAAACAATGAGAAATGCCTACTGAAACAATGGAAAACAACTATCGAAACAATGTAAAACAACTATCGAAACAATGAACTTGGCACACTGAAACAATGAAAATGACCTATTGAAACAATGAGAAATGCCTACTGAAACAATGAAAAATGACTATCGAAACAATAAAAAATGACTATCGAAACAATGAACTTTGTCGGTATAATAAATACCGGGGTGTAAAGAGTCCTGGAGAAGACCGGGCGAGGGCCCCACACATCAGGCGGGCGAGCAGACCCCAGCGTGTGGGCGAGCCCCTCAAGCGCCGGGCGAGGGCCCCACACGTCAGGCGGGCGAGCAAGCACATCTCAGTCCCGGTTGGTAGGTAAAACCGGGACTAATAGCCCAACTGCCGCTCCACGTGTATTCGGGCCGGCCTATCGAGGAGAGATTTAGTCCCGGTTCCTGTAACCTGGACTGATGCCCAACAGGCATTAGTCTCCAAGGGTTGCCCTGGTTCAAGAACCGGGACTGAACGCCCGTTCCGTAGTAGTGTTTGTGGACGGAGAGAGTATTGATCTTAATCCCTACACTTTCACCGGAAATTACACCATATTTAAGAGAAAAACCTTTCATACGTAAAGCTTGTTGCAAGAAGCTCCAATTGACCTTATCACAGTTATTTTTGAAATCTAGCTTTAAATTTACACTATTTAGGTTTTTTCTATGCATTTCATGAATAGTTTCATGCAAGATCACAGCCCCTTCCATGATATTCTCCCATGACATTCCGCATTGGCATAAAAGCTATTTGACCAGGTCTAACGACCTTATCAACACCAACCACATTTTGTCAATGCCAACTTTAGTAAAAAAAAACTTTAAAATGACACTAAGAAGACAAATAGGTTGTTCCTACATTTTTGGAGCCTCTTGTAGCTTTGGGAGTGAAGTAATAACCCCAGAAGTATGAAGAGGAAGGTTTAATTTCGTGAATACCAAATCTCAAAAATGAGCCAACAGATTGCCTTTAAAGATTTTCTAAGATTTTAGGATTAGTGGTAGCTCCATTTTATCCTACTTAATACATATTATTCAATATTAATTTTATATATTTTCTTTTGCACAATGAACAAGGAACACTACTTTGTGCTTCTACCATCGTATCTAGGGGTGGAAACGAGCTGAGTTCAAGAGAGCCAAGGGTTGGCTTGGCTCGGCTCATTCACTACCGAGCCGAGCCAAGCTAACCAAAGTGTCAGAGATAGAAACCTGGCTCGGCTCGGCTCGTTGCTAGCTCGCAAACCAGACTATAAATTATAAAATAAGCAGAAAAACAAGTATGAAAGAGAGATCTCAAATACCATTAACTCATTGGGTGGAAGAGATTACGACTATAACTATTTTATACAAGTATACAACCATACATGTTGTTAAATTGCTAAAAAAAGCATAAGATGTCACATATTATACACATAATATACTCCCTTCGTTCCAAATTGTAATTCACTGTTGACTTTTGGATATTCTATTTGACCAATCGTCTTATTCAAAAAATATATCTAAATATTATTTATTTTGTTGTGATTTGTTTTATCATTAAACATATTTTAAGCATGACTTATATTTTTCCATGTTTGCACTATTTTTTTGAATAAGACAAATGGTCAAAAGGTGTCTTCAAAAGTCAACAGTGAACTATAATTTAGAACGGAGGGAGTAGGAGATATTTGTATATTGGGGTTATATACGAGCCTCGGGCTCGGCTTGGCTCGGTTAAGTCAACGAGCTAAAAACTGGGATCGGCTCGTGCTCGTTTGTAAACGAGAGCCCGAGCTAGAACTGAGTCGAGCCCGAGCAACTCATGTGCTTCGAGATCAAGTTCCAGCCACAAAATTAATCTGTAAATAGTATCATATCCTATTTTTTATCGATCCAAGTGCTTGCTACGTTCAACAGCATATCATTATTCATTACACATGTTAAAGATCATATCATTGGGCAACAAGTGTGTCTAGTATAGTATGTATGTTACAAGGCACACAACTCGATCCAGAATCACACGATGCCAGGAAGGTAGGGAAGAAACCCGATACACGGAGAGGAGAAAAGGCATGCGCGCACACACATATAGCGCGTAATGTAGCTTTGGTTGCGGTGAAACCAAGCAAAAGGAAGCAAGCTAGCTAGCTTGCTGCAACACAGCTGCATGAGGCATGATTTTATGCGAGGTCCCTGGTCTTCAGGCCGTTCTCCAGCATCTTCTCCTCAAGTAACTCCTGCCATGCAAATATATATGGTCCAAAGCTAGCTGTGTGGGCCATGGCCATGAAGGGGATCGAATGTCTATGTGCATGATTGATTGCGATTAGTTTAGTTTTGGCATGCAGCAGCTGCTGCAGCAGCAGGAATGCAGCATATATCGTTTCTACTGACAAGTGTGCTTTGCTTGGGCATGAAAAATGGTGCAGTTGCACATACTCGTAATCGTCATGGCTAAGCCTGCGCGTACTCTTTAACATTTTTTTCCTTGAAAGAAAGCCAACCGTGTTCAATTCTACCTAGTTTAATTGCGCTGCCATTTTTTCCCTCTTGAAAAAACAATTATTTTTGGGTTTTTATCTTGATTATATTTGGTTTCGACTTATAATATGTATTTGGGTCATACATTACAAACCAAGCTCTATTTAAAGAGAGATTTTCAGCACTTAATTAAGACAGTGCAATTTTAAAGTCGTACCTTTTCCTGTAGTTGATCGTTGTCGCGTTGTGATTTGCTTCAATGGCTGTGTTGTGGTGTGCCTCGGTGTGGTGTTCTTCGCAGCTTTGCGCTGTGGTGTTTCTTCTTTTTTTTCCTTTCTTTTGTTTTCCCTAGGATTTTTTCCCATTGTATAGTTTTTCCCCTGCTTAATACAGAATGCCAGCGTTGCTGTGCCTTCAAAAAAAAGAGGCCGTCATTACTAATTATATCTTTAGACCTATGCATGGCATTTTTCTTAAGGGAATCCTCCAGATCCTAGGATCGGTGAGAAATGCTTATAATCTACAGTGCCACAACTTAACTGCCATGGACATATATGCATGCATGTACTCATCTAGCTGGCCTTAATCAACTTTGAATCTTTGATGAATGCATGCAAGCATCTTTGCCACTGTCCTTAATTAGCTTTGCCCGAGGATTGCACTGCACGGAATAGAGAGAGACGGCTCTCTTTCTCTTTCTCTCTCTCTACATTTATACATGTATAGCGAAGCTTGAGAATATATATTAGTGATCGACAAATGAAAAAGCTTTAATAAACCCTACAAAACATTTAAAAACTCAAAGAGAATAATAAATTTAATGAAAATAAATACAAGATAGGTCTTTCACATTAGATGCATAGAATTTTCACCATAATGGGTATTGATAAACCTAAGTAATTAATTGGAAACAGTCGCTCAGACAAAACAGCGAAATCCAGACACCTGGATTCCAGCCAAACCGTTTTCTTAATACTAATTTGAGAACTAGCTAATGAGATTGGATGCATGTAAAGAAAATGTCAGTGTGTCACGCACCACCATATATAATCTAGCTGGCATGTAACTTGTGGTCAGCCATCTCTCGCAGCGTTTGCTTCTGAGATTCACCAAAACTTTCTTGCCCCGAAATCATGCAATCCTTCCCTTGTGTTACTCCCGACCTATTATACGTGGCCGCTCTCAGTCTCAGGCTATTTTCTCTCTCTACCAGGCTAGCTATAAAAGAACATCAACCATGACCAAGTACAGTCTCAGGACATAGATTCCTCATGCTATATCACACCCATGTAGGCTCAGCAAAACTCTAGCAAGAAAATCGATCGCCGATCGTCTATCACCTCCCCGGCATGGAGGCTCGGCGCCGGCGGCGCTCCAGCTCCGCCGTGGCGAGGCGGCTGTGCAGACTCCTCGCCCTCGCCGGCGACTACCTCAAGTACGTCTTCATGAAGCGGCGCCGGCTCCTCGGCAAGGCGGCGGCGAGAGCCCTGGCGCTGATCAACCACCACTGCAATTGCAGCAAGCACCTGGCGCCGTCGTCGTGGCCGCTGGCGCTAATGGAGCACGAATTCTCGTGCAGCAACAGCCCCAGCCCCGCGTCTCTCGCGGTGAAGAGGCTGCGGTCACGCTTCAGACGCGGCGCCGCCGTGTCCTCCTGCTTTGGAGCGATTCGCCGGGCCTCGCACGGGTCGCCGGCGACGGCGGCGGAGGACGAGGAGGAGGAGGAGGAACTGGAAAGGGAGGTGGAGGAGGAGGAGGAAGAGCTTGACGTAGACTACAGGGCGGAGGAGTTCATCAACATGTTCTACGAACAGCTCAGGGCGCAGAGCTTCCCCGTGTTTTTGCAGTGCTCGCCATGACGCGTCACGGGCTCACGGCATGCAACGAGCGATCGAGTCTTGTGAGTGATTGCGGAAGTGTTGGGTCGGTTTGTATCTGTTAGTTTTCATGTATGTACGGAGTCTATACATGTATAGGATTACGAAGTGCTGTTCAAGATGAGTGTACCTGTACACGTTAGTACGTGCATATACGTGCAATGTGCTAGTTTGTAGAGTATAAATAAATAAAGGGGAGGGACCACCTGAATTATATAATCAACACAGGAGGGTTAACTAGATACATGCCACTGGCCAACTAGCTTGCAAAATATGCACTATAAAACATGAAAGATGTTTTATGCAATCCTTGTTTACCAATAAATCAAAATACACAACTATAAAAATTTTTGGACAAACATGCCCCTGACCTGAACCTCAACCTTGATTCACCTTTCCATCTTCTTGCTCAACTCGAACTTTCTACCACATACGATCGAGCTTCCGACGCCTTCCGTTTGTGGATCTGTTGGTGGCGCCCTAAGCCCAAGCTCCACCACCAAAGAACCTCTATATATCCTCAAATGCAGCGGAGCCACAGAGGCATATACCCCAAGCCCAGCCTTTGTCCCAAATCAGATGACGAAGTTCTAAACCCAAGCTCCTCCTCCATGGTGCACTTTGTCTTTTAGATCCATCGGTGGTGCTCGAGGATCAACCAAGCTCCTACTCTATGGCGTCCTCATAGCTAGAGTCATAGTGGTGACAGGGAAGTGACATGGGCCTTATGGTGGAAGCAGTGTTAAGTAGAGAGGCGTGGTAGAGTTAGTCCAAGGCAGTGGTGGTACGAGGGTGACATGGGCCTTATGGTGGAGGCGGTGGGAGGGGAGTGGTGTGGCCGAGACGGCCCATATATAGCGGCGGTGGTAGGGGAGCAACATGATGAGGACGACAATAGACTGAGGGCACTGGCGACACCGATGAGGTCCATCAGAGTTTTGTAGAGAGAGAGGAAGGGGATGAGAAGAAAGAGGAGATAAAAGATTGCATGCAAATTCGAAGAGAGGGAGGGGTAAAAAAGCCTATAATGGCGCTATGCTCCTAGTTTGCTCATGTTGCGCCAAAGCTAGTCGATCCATGCCATGTGTGGGTGTAAGCTTGTGCGGAACCAAATTAAGTGGTTTCCGATGCGGGGCTTGGTGATCGCCGGAGGTGCTACCTTTGGATCAAGGCGAGCATGCCTAGGCCTAACCGAAGTGGAGAGGAAAGAGGAAGACGTGAGGAAGGAGAGGTGATTGTTATTTTTTTTCTAAATTTTGAAGAGCCTTTTGTAAAATGGGAATTCAGCACGAATCTTAAAGCGGATCCAATGATTGTTATTGCATTGAACCTCATATACAAACGGTTAGAAGTTCCATTTTTTCGTATGTTCATATCTGCTAAAGCAGGGTGGGGCATGTTAACTTGTCATCAATAGGCCCCTGATATTTTTTCTTGCTAGTTAAAAATGATTTTGATTAAAGTTTGTGTGAATTCAAATGAATTTAGTTTTTAAATTTAATTGGGATGATTTTAGGTCCAAATTTATTTATTTGAAAATATCGATCAGAATTTTCTGATGGGGACAGCCCTCCGGTAAAATATTTAAATTAAACCTATATATTAGGGTAAAAATTTTTTATGTCATTATATAGTTATTTAGAGTCTTACATGCCATCATTTAGCTATTACTCTCTTCTATGCCATTGCAATTGCTAAATTATTTTCAAACATACCAAAAAATATAAAAAATCACAATATTAGTGTGTATGCAATACTTTCCATCTATTTTTTAGTATTTTGTATAATTTTTTAATGTTAAATTTACAAATAAAACATTTTAAACATAAATATTTATCATAAAAATATTAAAGAGATTGCGTAGTTAGATTGTTGCAACTTAATAACTCTATTTTTTTAAGAGTTTTTGAAATGATTGCACAGATAAATAAAAAATTTGGCTTTATTCCACCATGTTCCATTGGCAAAACGTTTTTTTATATATATGGGACACTAAGAAAATGGAGCATTTTCACCGCAGAAGTTGTCTATAATAATAGAAAAATCGTCGATTGTACTTATGGTCAATGGTTAGCTGTTGATAATAAGTTCTCTAGTTTATTTGGTTAACCAGAAAATGATGATCAATGGAAAAGCTGTCGACCAAATTAGGGACAACATTTTCAAATCCATTAACCATGCATAAATGGGTGTCAGCTACAAATTATGTCGTCAGCTCTTGGTCAGCGACATCTTTTTAAAATTATAGTCGACAACAAAATAGTTTCAAATCGTGGTCAAATGTCGACCATATCATTGTCCACACGACAAGACCACTTTAGAATAGGGTTGACAGCCAAGTAAAAGTTGTCGACCATAATTAGTATATAGGGTCGTTGTCTTTGACTTAAATCGTCGACCATACACTGTGTTTATGGCGGATGGCAACCATTAGGTCGTCGACCATAGTTAATCAACATAAATAAATTGCTAAAAAAATTGAAAATATCCAAAAATCACTGGATAAGTACACACGAACAGCGGATGTTGTACATGTAGAAATCAAATATATCTCATACCCTGCATATATCCCACATTCATCCAAACACAACCATTAATTGTGAGCTCATACGCACAAAACATCCATATATCCATTCACATTGTCCATACAAGTCCAAATATCTATACAAAATCATAAACATCGACAATATTTTTTATATGAATGATATACATCAACATTGGTCATACATATCGGTAGATAGTAGTCCAACACATTCCATTGTTACAGAATAGAAAAGAGCCATCACTTGTTACACCGTCAACCTAAGAAGGGGGATGATCGACGGTTCAAAAAGCATTGCTTGAACAAAGTGCTTCATCATAAAGAAAAAACAGCTTCAAAAGCCATCAAACCTAATTGCTAGACCTTGTCGACCACCCGAAATCCCACAGGGTTTACCTTTTAGGGTCAATGACATTTATAGAAGCCATTGACCATCTATTTCATTTTTTCAAAAAAAGTTTTTTTTTGAAGTGCCATGTTTAACATGAAGTACATAGCAACCTTTCAAGGCATTCAAAATGCCGGAACAGTCATTTATTGCTTATCAATAATATCC
Organism: Raddia distichophylla; assembly: GCA_005191435.1. Lineage (NCBI taxonomy): Eukaryota > Viridiplantae > Streptophyta > Magnoliopsida > Poales > Poaceae > Raddia > Raddia distichophylla. Next base: position 158,613 of record SPJY01021566.1, read on the forward strand.
ACTCACTCGCCATATATCATGAACACTTTATTTAATTAGGCATTACCAGTTGTGTTAAAGATTGAATTTCTCAATATTTAACGACTTTTTGTGAAGCACTTTAGCAAGAAATAGGTATACAATTCTATCATAATGTAAAGTGAATAGCAATATTCTAGTTTTCAAAAATAAAAGGCCATGTGGCTTATGCGAAAAGTATTTGTTTCCGCACACTAGAAAACTAATGATCTAATGGATACAGTTTTTAAAACATTCGCAGGAAAATTTCAAAAAGAATCTAAAACTGATCAATATTCAACCACCATGTGGTATTGCCTTCGGTACTAAAAAATGTAAAGAATACAGAAAAATAATGGTGCGAGCAGGGCTCAAACTCACAATCTCGCAAGCAAGCCCATGCTCAAGCACTACACACTAGCACATGGGAGGAAATTTCTTATCAACGTACAAGGGCTCACATCTTTTTAAAAGATTCGACCTGACCAATGTATGATTGATGGCCTCGTGTCAGGATATTGACCATCCATTTGTCTGCGCCACAAGTGGCTCGGATACATTATATATGCAAGTTGATCACCACACATATGAGGCTTGGGCCACCATGCCAGCGGCGCCACCGCATTGGCCCCCACAACTTCAGTGACGCTCAACAGTCGCGTGGAACGCCATCGATTCCAAAAAACATAAAGGACAAGGGCGTGAGTAGGGTTCGAACTCCTGACCACACTGCGAGCACGAACTCAACTGCCGCACCGCACCATAGCCAAGTGGAAGATTTTGTATCATCACTCAGATAGGACGTGCGATGTTTTTAAGCATTCTCTACGGGCTCTCGATAGTGGACGGCCAGATGGTAATGCCATCGACTATCCATGTGTCTGGCCAAAGATTTGATAATTGGTTTTAAAATTTTACCAGTAGGGATCGATAACACCGATACGACTATTTATCCGTAATTTATTACTGACACCAGTTGATTTTTCCAACAAAATCATTCAAATTAATGAAACTGAATGAAAATGACCAAATAAATTCTAAGCCGGTATAAATTTAATCGAAACTGGCCTATACCGCTCAAAACCTATGGTTTCCGGTATGACCGTAAGAACCGGCCGATACCGCACCGGTGGCGTAATCAATGTTGTGTTGTGTTCCCTTTTTTTAAAAAAGAACTCTGAAAACGCTGCCGTTGAAGGCGCGCGGTTTCTTCACTTGAGACGTACGGGAGAGACCTGAACGGCTACATTTGCCGTGGGATGGAGTCCGAAACTCCGAATCCGCAGGGCCGTTCCTACTGTTTTAAGGGCCCTAGTGCGAGACTAAAATATGTCATTTTAAATTTAATTTTAAATTTTAATTTCTAATTACTTAATACATTAAATATTAAATATTTTGTGTTTAAGAACTATTCTCTTAGGTAGCGAATCATAAATTAATAATGAACTAAACATCTGTAAATGACATGGCTTGATTGGAAGACTTATTATTACAAATGACTACTATATTATAGATTTAATAATATAACAAAAATATTTATAGATCTTTTGTATCTAGCCTACTCCTTTTCTCAAGCACACTGACCATGTACTTAACCTATCTATACATGGTCATTCACAGACTTATAAAAGATACTCTAAAGCACATCAATTTATAAATGTGTTAACAATATTGGATTATTGCCACATTGTAAAATCTAGTTCATCCGTATACAAATATCTCCTAAAATATCTATATTCTATGTAGTTCTTAAAATTGTTATAAAAGAATATATCTAATAGTCATTATTCATTGTGTGGATTACTAAAATATCTATGTATAGACATACTTTTTATACAAATAATGCAACCGAATCATGGATGATCAGCTTGTGTCGGTGATAGGACAATCGAGGTATGGAGGGGCGAGACGTGGATGTGTTCGGTCTTTGTCATGCTCCATCTAGATGTTGCTATGGCTAATAACTTGCACACGTACCACTTAGGTGACTCACCATGGCATCGAAAGCACATGGGCCTAGGATCCTAGGAAACGAGAGAATTGTATCAAGATGAAACCTAATAATATTATACCTTGGCGGAAGCGCAACACTGTCCTGCTCTAATGTTGTAGTGACATCGTTACACAAATAAAACTACTCATTGCTCAACTGCTCACAATCGAAAACCACCCCTCGATGGTCACTAAGGTTGTCCGTGACCTAATTTGGTGGTTCGGTTGTGGGGGTGTGCGCGGTTGGAGCGTCCCTCTCCTCTTGCGAACGACCTTTGACACAAGAAAAGGCACTCAGAATTTACTCAGGTTCAGGCCCCCCGAACGGGTAATGGCCCTAATCCTGCTCGAGCTTCTTTGCAATGCATGAACTGGCTAGCTCCTCCGAATTCGACACTGTCCCTCCGGATCCAGGGTTCAACCCTCTACCAAAAAGCCTGGGTTTTACAACTTGCTGCATAATACATGTTAATGGTCTCCCCACTGTGGCCATCATTCCCTTGGCGCCGGTCGTCGCTGCCACTGTCACTGCCACCGCTTCTGTCACAGCGGGATGGCTCGGATGAGACGGAGTAGCTGGCCTACCCCTAGCGCTTTTACTATCGTCATGTAGCTGATACGAAGCGAAACGGCTACGGGGACGATCATAACGTAGCTGACATCATTCATCGGGGCGGAGGAGCATATATTGTCAGAGCCTCGCCCACCCCTTTCAGAGTAGTTCCGTCACATTAAATGCTTCAGATTCGGCGTATCCTGAAGAAACCCTTAGCAGGTGCGCCTCTTGCGCGCCCGCCCTATGACCCTGACAGTGGGGCCTCCACGCCCCTCGCTCGTATAACTTCGTATAATGTATGCTATACGAAGTTATTACGAAACTAGAACTACCAGCTATTTGTTGTCTTTTTTTTTGGGATGTTGGTCTAGCTTCTAGTCGTTTAACTTCGTATAATGTATGCTATACGAAGTTATTACGACCAAGCCCGAACCCGGCCTGGCTCGGCGCGTCGAGCCTCAGTTTCAGTCTCGAGCCTGGCTTGAAACCCGAAAGCCCGTCCCGGCCACGGCTTACCACGCAGTTTCTTCGGGCCCAAGCCTGGCTCGGTCCC